>OZ005742.1:89436062-89821062 GCA_963930735.1 Dioctria linearis
AAGCACCGGAAATTGTAACTTCGTTCCAGGATTGAAAGGGATCTCGAAGTCGGCAAAAGCCCCCCTTTCAATCTCAGCCAAGGGAAATAAGACGGCAGAAGCCCCCCCTAGTAGCAAGAAACATTCCAGAAGGGAATACTCCAAGAAGGCTGGAAGCCCCCCCTTAAGACAACGCGGGACGCATATGTCAGGAGAAAACTCGACACCGGCACCTGAGACAGGCACGAGATTAAACTCCATACCTTCATCCGACGCGGAGAAATCCCCAGGTGAAAATCTTCTTCACCTCCGGGAAGGTACAGACAACGCCCCAGAAGACAACCCAACACAATCAACTAGCCAGAATCCAGACCCATCACAGCAAGAAACAACAGGAGTTCGTCTTCGAAGTGGTACCATTTTAACTGGTCCCACCGTAGCAAATAAAGTAAGTCTTGATAGTTTTTTAGATAAGTTATTAGAGAAGGCACGCGAATCCGATAAGCTCACTGTCACACACTGCGACGCTCTTGACCACAGATTAAGTCAAGGCAGAGAGCAGAGGCTGACAAAAATCGAAAAATTTAAAAAAGATACAGAGCGATTCAAACAGGAGCTTATCGAATTCGCCGGGCTTTCACGTTCTTTAGGTATAGATAAGACCACAGCCAGTGTAGTTGTAAGTGCTGAAAGTGACAGTGATATTAGTGTTGACGCATCTGACCAAACAACCGCCGAAAATCTCCTTAGTGGCTGGCTAGAAGTATCCTTCACGGATTCTAGTCCAGAAACCAGCCCTGAAACTCGACAAGGCACAAGCAGACTACCCTACAAAAGTTTAAATAAAAAGATAATCACAATGGTAGATTATGCAAAGGTGGCCAAGCTCACGGCACAGCTAGTCCCTCTGTTTTCGGGTGAAAATACCCCACAGCTAGGTCGTGAGCTACAAACATTTATTGGCTGTTGCAAACAGGCCCTACACTGTTTAAGTGAGGAAGAAAAGCCAGCCTTCTTACACATTTTGCCCACAAGACTTCGTGGCGATGCCTATCAGCTGTTTGCTTCGGACATTCCAACTACTTTTAGTGAGGTGGAGGAACGTCTGAACAGAACCTACCTACCACGAGAATCGTACCAAGAATTGGTCAACAAATTAATCACAATGAGGCAAAACCCGTTGGAAACTCTCACTGCCTTCACAACAAGAGTGAAGCAGTTGCTGATGCTTTGCAACGAGGCAGCGGTACTGAAGTACGGCGCAACGGCAGCCCCAGCTGTGAAGACACAGTTGGCGGACTTCGCCAAGAATGCCCTCAAAAGTGGAGTGAACAATCCCCACCTATGCCAGTACCTCCTCACTCTGGTAGAAAATGATCTAGAGCAGCTGATACAAAAGGCTCTAGATATGGAAAAGTTACAAGCAGGCACAGTTTTCGTCCAAACGCCGCTAACGCAACAGCCATATCCAATGGCACCAATAGACGCTAGTCTTCGAGTTCGGGCTCTCAGCCGAACTCCCTACAATCAAGCACCACAGCCACCCATGTATGCATCAGCACGAGCACAAGAGCCCAGGCAGTTTAACAATCCCCCATACGTACATGCTCCACCATTACGCCCGCCGTTTCCACGAAGCGATTCTAGACAACCGGATACACAAAATCTGGTACAAAACATCACCTGTAATTTCTGCCAGAAGCGGGGACACACCTACACGGAGTGTCTAAAACGCAAAAACACCCCCTTCTGCACTAACTGTAGAAGTTACGGGCATGACATTCGCGACTGTCGAAACAACCAAACACAGTCTGCAAATCGTTTCACACGAGGATCGCCTAACAATCAACCACAGTCAGACCCGAACAATACAAAAGGCCCCAGAGTCTTTAACATAAGACAAAAATGTGATTTTTGTGGGCGCCGTGGACATAAAATCGACGAATGTCGACAAAAGCAAAAGTGGGAGGATAAAAAGCAGGGAAACGACAAAGAGTCGACCCAAAACTCCCGGCTCGACTATAAACCCTACTAGAAATAAAAAAGGGTCTTCTCAGCCACCCAACTTCAGTGTGCCCACCGCCAGACTTCCTCTAGACATAGGTCTGAATGGTCAGGCCCAGCTAATAGTGGACACCGGCGCTGAGATCAGTATAATTAAGAAAAAAGCTCTCAAATCTCGCGAGCTAATAAACCCCAACACAAAACTAACGCTTCAAAGCCCTTTTGGCACCGGAAAAACCTTAGGAAGTTGCCAAGGAAATTTCATGCTAAAAAGCAACTTACCTTGCAACTTTCAGGTGGTAAAAAACATCCCAGGTATTTCCGACGACGGCTTGCTAGGAAATGATTTCCTAGCCAAAAACTGTAATGTTGAGGGACCCAACAAGGTTCTGCGATTTCCTCGCACGGAAACCAATCCAGAAGAGTTTGCTGTTCCATTAGAAACCGCATCGGACAACCCGTGTTCACAAAACACAGTCAACAAAGAGACACTGGTAGAAGATATTAAACCCGACGGGGATACACCTTCTACCCGAAGTGTTCTCAAAGCTTCTCAGTCAGAGGAAGTCGGCTGTGATAAAACAGAACGCGATAAGGGTGAATTGATTACCAAAAATCTGGGTTATAAGACTGGCCAGCATCAGGTAAATTTAAATGAACCTGTGTGCATACCAGCAAGGTCTCAGATCGTAGTCAAAGTTCCGTTGCAGTTGCAGGAAGAAATGCTCAGTCTGTCAAAAGAAATAGACGACGGAGTCTTCTTAGCCAACAGCTTGCTCTCAGCTGGGTTAAAGGCAGTCCCTATAGGAATCCTCAACACACGCAGTTCACAAGTAGTCCTAGAAAGCGTGAACCTAAATCTGGTTCCGATTAAAGACTACACTGTCGTCCCCATCAAACGAGAGCCAGATAAAGATATTACAACAGCCCATCCTTTGAATCCCACGAGTCGAAATGACGGCGATGGTGAGCATCAAAATATAAGTAGATCTAAGATTAAGAAAATAGGGCGTAAGAGCCCCAGTCAACTAAGCAGTCATAAGAAACTGCTCCAAGACGCTTGCGGGTCCCTCATGAAAACCCCAACGTCAGGCGCTGTCCAGCACACAAACGGTCTGCCGGTAGCAACTCCCGCAGATCCATCTGACCCAGCGCCTCTCATATATAAAACAAGTAGGTTAAGAGGTAAAATACATAAGGATAGTAAAAATATAAAATCAATAAATAAGAATAGATTTAAGAGTAATAAAAACAGGGCAATAAGCGCCGATCAGAAGGCCACCCTACAAAATATACGATATCTGTTCACAAACGATGTCGAACAAGAAGACACCAGTAATCAGCCCCGCCTCACCAGACTAGAGCAAGAACTCAGTCTGGATGAAACTCTAAACACTGAGGAAAAAGCCTCAATCACAGATCTCTGTTATGAATATGAGGACATATTCTTTTTAAAAGGTGACAGGCTTACACATACCAACGCCATCACCCACGACATCCCTCTGGTGCAAGACCAAGCACCAATTAACCAAAAGATGTACCGGTTACCAGAGACACAGCGAAATGTCATAAATGAGCAACTCAGAGAAATGCTGGACAACGACATTGTCCAGCCCAGCAAAAGCCCATGGAACTCGCCACTGCTAGTCGTCCCCAAAAAAGCGGGACCAGATGGTGAGAAAAGGTGGCGTGTCGTCGTTGATTTCCGTAAGTTGAACGAAAAAACGATTGGCGACGCCTTCCCGCTACCACGGATTGAGGATATCCTCGATCAACTGGGCCATTCAAGATACTTCACCACCCTAGACCTAGCCAATGGCTATCACCAGGTACTCGTCGATCCGAAAGATCGAGCAAAAACGGCTTTCAGTACCAACTACGGGCATTATGAATTCAAACGCATGCCGTTCGGGCTTAAAGGAGCCCCGGCCACATTTCAGCGTTTAATGAATTTCATATTAACTGGCCTACAAGGCCTAGAATGTTTCGTCTATTTAGATGACATCGTCATCTATGGAAAAAGTCTGGCAGACCACAACGAAAAGCTTCGCAAAGTCTTTGACAGATTAAGAGAAAATAACCTGAAACTTCAACCTGAGAAATGTCAATTTCTCAGGCGCGAGGTAGTGTACTTAGGACACAAATGTTCTAACCAAGGAGCACTACCTGACCCTAGCAAAACGGCATGCGTCCAAACTTTCCCCACTCCTAAGACAGTAAGGCAAGTGCAATCATTTTTAGGCCTTGCGAATTACTACAGAAAATTCATACCCGATTTTTCAAAAACAGTACGTCCTCTAACAAACTTACTCCGAAAGGATGTAAAGTTTAAGTGGACTGAGAAATGCCAAGAGGCATTTCAAAGCATTAAGAACGCTTTAATTTCCCCTCCACTCTTAATATATCCCGATTTTGCAAAACCCTTTAACCTTACTACAGACGCCAGCAGCGAGGCTCTTGGAGCAGTCCTATCTCAAGGAGAGGTAGGAAGTGACCAGCCCATTGCCTACGCCAGCCGTACCCTGAACAAAGCCGAACGTAACTATTCCACTATTGAAAAAGAGTTACTGGCTATAGTTTGGGCGACTAAAAATTTCAGGTGTTATCTGCAAGGCCGAGAGTTCACGGTCTATACAGATCACAAACCACTCAAGGGTGTCTTCAATGTTAAAGACCCCACATCCCGTCTGGTGAGATTTCACCATAAACTTTCCGAGTTCAATTATAAAATTGAATATAAGCCCGGAAAGTACAACACGAATGCCGATGCTTTAAGCCGCATTCCACGGGATAATAACAAAGACAAGGAAACTACAACCTTCACGGTAGAAGCTATAGTCCACCATCAAATGGACTCGGATATAGAGGAGGAAAAACACTCATCGGACCAAAAGGAGTGTCTGCAATGCAATGCAGTAACCAGAGCCCAGACACGAAACATTCAGGAAAATGGAACAAACCAAGACAGCCAGTTCAAACAAAAAGAACAAACTCATCATCCAGAAGAGGCCGCAGACCGTGACAGTCCACCTAGTACCAATCCACAAATCATAGACGAAACTCGTCCCCCTGAAGTAATCACAAGCCCAGAGGAGATTCAATTAATCTTAAAAGATTATCATGATTCTCTCTTTGGCGGCCATCAGGGAGTGATAAAAACCTATAAACGGATTCGAAGAAAGTACTGGTGGAGGCACATGCTTAGTGACATCAAAAAGCACATTAAGCGGTGTGCCAAATATCAAACCATGAAGGCCTCACCACAGTGTAAAATGCCGATGGTGATTACAGACATAGCGGAACAACCATTCGATAAGATCTATTTAGATATAGTCGGCCCACTAGAGGAGACAGAATCCGGAAACAAATACATATTAACGTTTCAGGATAACCTCACGAAATTTGTAGATTGGTATGCCATACCGAATGGAGAAGCTATAACGGTAGCGCAAATTTTCTTCGACGAAATCGTCACGCGCTACCGCATTCCCAAAAGAATAGTCACCGATCAGGGAAGTAATTTCCTGAGTGACCTATTCAAAAGGGTATGCAAACTCCTCAGGATAAATAAGCTGCAAACCTCAGCTTATCATCCCCAATCAAATGGAGCACTCGAACGTGCACATAGACCGTTGATTGAATATCTACGAACTATAGTGGACGAAAATCCCAGCTCATGGGATAGTTATCTGCGAACCGCAGCTTTCGTGTACAACAACAGTGTACACGAAGGAACAAAATTAACTCCCATGGACTGCCTCTACGGCTTTACAGCGGACGTTCCGTCCAACTTAAGGCGAGATCCTGAACCCGTGTATAATCACGAGAGCTACTACCATATTCTCAGGTATAAGCTTCAGAAGTCTTACGCCATGGCACGAAAAAACCTTCTGATGAGTAAACAACGCTCGAAAAATTACTATGACAAAGCTGTACGTCCCCTGACATTTCACAGAGGAGACAAGGTTCTACTCAAGAGCGAGAGTCGCAAACATAAGCTCTCCCAGATTTGGGTAGGACCCTATACGGTAACCGGCATCCCCAGTTCAGTAAACACAACAATTAAAATTCGCAAACGAGAGGTGACGGTACATAACAACCGCCTAAAACCTTTCTACGAATAAAATTGTGTCCATAGAATCTAAATAGCTTTAAGGTACATACATACATTAAAATAAAGACCAATAGAATGTAAGCTACAAAGACAACAAAAACCCATTTTCACTTTGGACCCAAAGTTAAGATTCCTCATATACTCTCTATTACATCCCTATCAATGACAGGACTCTTGTTGCTAATTGTATCAGTGGTGGCAATAGCAAAATATATCGTCCCGACATTCATGGCATGGATTGCTAAACGCAGACAACAGCCCACAGCTGAAAACGTTCCTATGGAACCGGTTTACGCAACACCCCAAGAAAAATTAAAACGTATTCAAAGTCTCCACAGAGCGAGATCTATACAAGTAGTATAATCAAAAAGATCTATACTCGTTGGTTGGCCCCGTCTCACCCTTTTGTTACTGGCGGAACCACTATCCCTTCACCACACTGGTCTTAGAAAATAAATTAATAAAATTAATAAATTAAGAATAAATAAGGATAAAATTTATTTGGTAGTATCTAAGAATAAAATTAACAGACCTAAGTAGCACATAGCAAAGTAGTAGAAATAATAAATTAAATAAGCTAAAAAATAAGATAATAAATAGAAGAAAGAAAGGCATAAGATAATAAAATTTAAAAATATAACCGAAATTTATTTACATAAAAATAATAATAATAAAAATAATAAGTAAATAATATTTAGCAACATGAAGAAATACATAATAACTAGTAACAGATAGACATAAATACCTCAGTTTATACTAAATAGAAATAGGCTAGAAATGTATGTACTAAGATCATATATGGGAAATGGCACCTTAAATTAGTAGAAGAAATAAGAAAAGAATTTTTTTAACGACATTAGACTTAGCAGAAATTATATATATTCCCATAAGAAATACATATTATATATATAGGCATATTCCTGTAAAAATTCAACCGAAAACCGACCAAAACCCAGCCACCAAAAAACGCACCAACAACAACTTCCCCTGAGAATTATTCCTCTTCAAAGAATAATTCTCTTTTTCTCAGGGGGAAGGAATGTTATGTATAAAAAACCTAGGTACATATATGTACCATAGGTAGGTATATAAAACCTTAGGGCCTAACAGGTAAAAAGGAAAAAAACAAATAATTAATAAGCCCTATATACCTAGAAACCTAAAATTGGGCATATAATAGAAAAACCATAAAATATAAAAATTCAATAAACTAATCATGCACAAAACATGATTAGTTTATCGTCCAAAAAGGGTGAAGAAAATTGCATCAGCAATTTTCTTCACATTCCAAACAAGTCATAAAATTTTTTTCCCATCAAACGACTTGGGAAAAACAAAAGTTTCATTTTACACCCCAAGTCGTTTTACTTAAAAATTTCCACGACAAATTTTGCCTTCAGCGAAATTTGTCATTTCAACAATTTAATTAAAAAAATAAAGCAAAAAGCAAATCGTACCCTCAGTACAAATTGCCGCGAAAAATTCAATATGTATGTACATACGTACATACATATTACGACAAAAGCTTTCGTGATAAGAGACGCGCGCCGCACAAATGCATTGTATGTATATGCGCGTCGCGATTTCAAACGGTGGCTGATGTTTTAAAAAGTGTAAGATTACATTTTTGCAGCCATCGTTCAACGCGAAAAATTCTGGACATGTTTGAACAAGTCCAGAATTGAAAAAGTAAAATTTTCTCAGGATAAGAAAATGCAATTTAGCATTTTCTATCCTGAACGACGGCTCTTGATAACGATGAACGTGATCAAGAGTTGAGTTGAATTTTTGTATCATAATACGGCGGTTCGGTAAACGATTTTTAAGAAGAAAAATTTGAGTTGTTTTGATTTTTCTGAAAAGATTTAAAACGAAAACGTTGAGTTTGGTCTGATTTTTTGAAAAGATTAAAGAAAAAGATTGAAATAAGAGTTGAATTATAAACGAAAAAAATGGCGCGGTCTCGGGCCCGATTGGTGTAGAAAAGTTCCATTAAATAAAAGAAAAAAATGGTTTTGTAAAAGGTTTTTGAAAGTGTTTATGAAAAATATTCAAAAAAAACAGGAAAAGTTTGTTTTAATTAGTTGCTGGTGAATAAAAAGGAGAAACGTACAAGTTCAGTGTTTTACTTAGAAATAAAAAAAAAGCAGGGCAAAATAGATAAGAGCACAATTCAAGGAATAGCAGCGGAGAACCGGGAAGTGAAAGCTGTGAGTACCCCTGACAACTATACGTAGAAAAATTAGAATACATATGTATATATATATATATATATATATATATATATATATATATATATATATATATATATATATATTTAACAATATAAATATATATATATAACAGATCGTTGCCCTAGATATTTCAAATGCCTTTGATAGAGTTTGCCATCCAGCCCTTTTAGCCAAACTTACAGCATTTGGTCTATCCCCTCCTCTTCTATTATGGAATGAAAGATTCTCATCCGGTCGCCCAATATGAGTTGAACTAGATGGCGTTTCACCTCACCTCACCTCACCCTATAAATCTATAAATTCCGGAGTGCCCTAGGCCTCTGATATCTCTCCAACTCTCTTCTTATTTGTTATTAATGATCTACTTTCCTTTGCTTTCAATCCCATCCATATTTCGCCGATGACAGTACCCTTGATTTCGCTTAGTCCTTTGACACTCTTACGGCCTCCAGAGGAAATGCCGCATGTGTTAAATGAGATTGCATGGTAAGATCATTGAATAACGATCTTGCCAATATCCTCGCTTGGGGAAATCACGTCGAATTCAATGCATCTAAGTCCCAAAGCTGTCTCATCTTATTAAAACAAGATCATAACTTTTCCACAATTCCCATTTGTGGGCCGGGGTTGGTCGCACAGCCTTAGATTCATTATATATTGTCCAAAGGAGAGTCTTCAAGCTCATTGGCGATTTGGCAATAACTTATCATATCGAGTTACTCGAACACCACCGCAATGTTGGATGTCTTTCGCTCCTTTATCGCTACATGCATGGTCAATGTTCCGATGAAATACCTGGTCTGATCCCTTGTAGAATGATTCCTAAACGCAATACTCGCGCTGCAAACCGCGCATATCCCTTTACTCTGGAAATTATCTTTTCGGCCGTACAGTAAAATTCCGTCATGCTTCTTTATTCTAAACTGTGTGAAGGTGGAACAGTCTACCATCTTCTGTTTTTCCTCCAGCAGACAGGGTATCATAGGCTGAGCTTGGTTTAATAATATATAAAAAAAAAAGAACTATTGAGCTTTTTCCGCGCCATCTACCTGCTAGTCGTTCGAAATTCCAGTGTGTAAGCTTTCGGACATGTCAGCGTGAAATTAGAATAGAACCTTTTTTCATGCAGCTCCACTCTGCGGTACTCTGATATAATGATTTTCCGGCATCGATATGGTGCTCGGGCTTCCTTTGCGATCGGCCATTTTAACCCATCAGTATACATATCTTTTTTTTATTATAAGAATAAATAAAGATCAATTTTTTCCTTTTTGGTCGATGAAATATTCCTATGATAATTTTTAATACCTTTCTTTTGCCCGTGGTTTCAGCGAAAACGCAATAAATGAATAAATGTGGTGTAAATTATGTCACTGGTACAAAATTAGGGTTCACTCATTCTTTTTTCTACAAGGTTCAATACAATTGAAATGAATCCTTATATCAATAAATACTTTGAATGAATTATTATAAAATACATAAATATTTAAATATATCACAATTCGATACATGCAAAATGTAATGTTAATAGAAAATATAGTAATTGTGTTGCAATTGACTTTGTACCCACCAACTCAATGTTTGGCAGATGTTTTACTTGGCTTTCTATTTGAGTGATTTTTGGATTGGAATATTCTTTATTCTAGTCGATATCCGGAATAAAGTGAGGTTAGTACTTCTTACTGCAGTTGATACCCGCAGAAAGAATCTTAATTTCAGTTGTTGCCCACAATAAAGTGCCTTTGTGTTAGTTGTTGTCTTATTAAAGTCGCTACCGCCAATAAGAATCTCCAGAATACTTAATGCAGTTGATACCTGCGGAATGAATCTTTATTTCAGTCGTTACCCATACAGTAAAGTGTTTTTGTGTTAGTAATTTTCTTACTACAGTCGCTCCCCATAGTAAGAATCTTTATTGTAGTCGTTACCGATAATCAAGTGTTTTTGGTTAGAAATTTTCTTATTAAAGTCACTACCCACCCGAAGAACTCTTATTGCAGTCGTCACCCACAATAATGTGTCTTTGTGTTAGTAGTTGCCTTATTAAACTCGCTACCGTCAATAAGAATCTTTATTTTAGTCGATATATAAAGATAAAGCTTTATTCCAGTCGGTACCCAGAATAAAAACATATATGTAATGTTATTGTCAAATAAATAAATTATCTGATTTGTTAATAAAAATTACAACAATAGAAAATAACACTAGAAAAATTACCACGCTAATCACTGCACGGCCAAACTGCAATAGAGATTGCGTCAACTCAGATTGCGGATTATAGTCTAGCCATGATTTGCGTACCGCACCAAAGAACGGTATTCAAAGGTGCATGGCAACAATAATAGCAACAATAACTTAGCATAACATCTGCACCTCATCATTTGCTTTTGAAGTGTTACCGTTTCGTATAAAATTGTTTGTAAATTAATTTAACCTAATTCCAAATTTCTTACTTACTTAATTTTTCTTAAATTTATAATAAATGTTAATTTTCAAATAATTTAAGCATATTATTAATAATTCGTTAGCTTAGAAGTAATTATTATGTGCAAATGTAGTGCAATGTCCATATGCAGCTGGCTGGCTCATTTCATTACGGAATTGTACAATTTAGACCTCTGGTACATTTTTCTTTAGGTCGGTATGTGTTGACATGCAATCTTTTGTTGGTTTTGCTAATATTCAGGATTCTTGTTAATCCTGAACACCATAATTAACAATATATGATTTCATAATTTTTCTTTCAGTCGATGAAATATATTTATGTTAATTTTTTCTAACTCCATAATTGTAATAAAATAATTTTTATAATTTTTAGTTCATAGACTCCTATAAACCAAGTGGTGCAAAAGGAAGTGCAGTGGAACCCGTCCTTCATCTGATCTTGGCAGTTACACTTATTATTGACGATTGTATCACCGTTAATAATTAAAGCCAAGCTTTTTCGTTTTTACTTTTACATTTTCTATAAGAAATACAATTTAGCTTCAACTTACTACAAAATTCATTAATTTCTTTCGCAATTTATAATGATTAAGCTGATTTATACCGTGGCATGTCCAGAATTGAAATCACCAAACTTTTTCTGCCGGAAACGTCACCCTCTAACTTCCCGAATCTCAAACTGTGTTCGATCAATGAAGTGACTGTACTATACCGACATGTAGGTCAAATGTTGCTCATTATACGCTCTCCTTATATTGCAAGTTGGTATACACGAATATTTATTTCTTGTATCTATGTATGTAATTTACGTTTCCTTAGTTGATTTAGTTAAATCTGTTTATAAGTTCTTAAGTTTTAAACATTACCTGTGAGTCAATGTATTTATTTTCCAGGACATAGTTCTTTCCTGCTTGTCATTTCATTTGTCTAGAGATGTCGGTATAGGTAGATAAGCGGTAGGAAGTGTTCGTGTAGTACCTACTTTTGTCAAAAAAGTTCCTAGTCGGGTATGACCCATTGTTATGGTTTGTTTAACATTTTTTTTATTGTCTTTTAAATTTAATTTTTAATTTTTATAGACATAGATACATAAACAAAAAAAAACTTAGACTCTGCAAATTTAGGTAGTAGTTACATCAGCGATAATAGTGTTTGTGAAGCCATTTTCATAAAACGATTTGACTGCTTCAGTTTCTGGTGGTATATATGCATATAGTTATAATCCAATAATATCTACTGATTCGTATATGATGACCACAATCAACGTAATTTCCTTATGTGTAGAAAAAATGAAATCAAAACGATTTTATAAAAGTGAAATCATCAAGGAGTTCTAGGCAGGGCAATTAGAAGGGGATACTCTGCAGAGGATTGGGGGACGGGCGATCGGAAGCTAGCTCAATGTCGTCTCTAAGTTAATCGGGACTACATGTATTTCCCATATAATGTACGATTTGTTCACGATTACTGCCCGAGCAGGTCAGAGGTACTTTTCTGCTCTTTGCTCTCCAAAACGGGTTATTTCCCCTTATTGGTCTTTGAAAATTTTCTGCGTCCAAGATTTGTAGTAGAGTTGGTAAAGAGGGAATGCCCATTTTATGCCATAAATGAACAAACATGAGAGATGTCTTAAACGATGCATTCTGCACTCTGAAAATATTTTAAAAACAATAATTATTTCAACTAAGCGCGGCAAGCTTGCGGGATCAAAGTTTGATCTATAGTCCATTTGCTAAATCTACAAATCCAACATTCCTTGTTTGAAATATAGTAGCACTTGTGTTCGATTTGCAAACATTTTAACTTTATTTTCCTCTATTCAGTGGGAAAGGAAATAGAGAACTCTGTCTTCCTCTGTTTCTGCTCGTTTTAATAGTTTCTGTTGTTTGCCTTAGAAAAAAGTTATTTTTGAAGACCCAAATGGATTGGCTTAGGGGCGGCCTTGAGACTATGCAATTCCAGTACATAAAACTGCGAGAAATCGTTGGTCCGAATCATGTGTTGTGGTTCTTCTGAAGTTGGAGTTGTAAGGTTAAGATGAATAGGAATAAAATAATATAGACGAGTACTATAATATATATACTAATTTAAAAAAATCACTTTTATTGCTTCGGGCAGTGGCATACAATTAGGTCTGTCCTGTACAGCTGATCTTCAGCATATGTATATCTAAGTGGGACAATGGCCAGTCATTATGCTACCCAATAGCATGATATGGTCTTTACCGTATTAGAATACCTATTTAAGGCCTGAAGTTTATGCACTTCTTTACGTGGATTAGTCCAGGATGCTGATAGGTTTTTTCCGTTTTAGATATTTGCTAGGGGTGCCTTTTTTATAAAGCTACAGAAGGATTTGGGTTTGGTATACAGTCAATCGCCTCGAGTCCGGATACTTTTCAAAGGGTTACTTACTCTATTATCCTTTAATCGTAAGTCCAGGCCATCCCTACCAGTGAAGTGAAGGCATTGGAAGTGAAGACATTGGAATCAATACGGAAGAGGAACGCAATTTTTATCTCATGATGGTCTAATCTTGTCTATAACCATACAATTTCTTAGAATTTGCAGACCTTGTATACATGCAATAAATGCATTTATTTATAGTTGTATTTACCCTCTTCCCACTCTTTGTCTGTGATATATGTATGTGTTATATCCTGCCCAAAACAATCACTTTGACTGCTTGGGTAATTTAAATTAATTAAATGAATTTTGTTATTGAATTTCGTAAATTTTTTATATGACTAGTCCACCCCTGTATTGCAATTTCATGAGCAATTCGCGGGTAGGAAAAATTCCGTGCTATCAAGTTTCAATCGGGAGTACGGGTAGCATACCAATACTACAATTAGCTCCGGCCATTTTGAAATTGCGAAATTTCTGGAATTTCTGATCGGACGGCCGTACAGATGTTTACATACCTGCGATTTCAGATGATAATATAATAATTTAATAATCATTACGTGCTCTTAATTTGTGATACAGTTATTGTTTATATGAAAAACTGTGACTTAATTGAACACGAACACAATTAATTTCGGTAATCATATAAGGAACTACGCGTAGCAACATTATTGATCTGGCACGTCTCAGCACAATGGGAGGAAATTGCTTCCTTCCTTAAAAACTTCACGTATGGGAAGGCCCTTAGGATATTACTGAAAATATTTGGCAGATTTTTCATTTACTTGGTGGTCGACTGGAGTTATTTTGAGTCAAATTTTCTAAAAACACAATCATGAAATTTTGCAAAATTTGATTTGTTTTTTACAAAGTTTGATTTTTTTTTGCAAAATTACATGATTTTATTTTTTTTTTTGTAAAATTTAATAATTTTGCTTTTGTAAAATTTTATAATTTCTCTCACTGGTCAAGGTGTTAAGCGCAGTGTAGAAAATTGTTAGAACACAAGATAAGATGCGGTGAATGTTGTAAAAAAACATTTATTAAGTGCTTTGGAAAAATTGACATCTGAGGAAGAAAATATTCAAACGAGATCAGTCGTTGGAATATTACTCATCTCAACGAAATCTTTTTCTTTTCTGTGCTACCTCCATTTATGGGAATCTGTCCTTTTGGAAATTAATAACACGCAACAATACCTGCAAATAAAGGGATTAGTTATCTATCAATGTAATTTAAAACTGAGTTCTTTACATATGTATTTCATTGGACAAAGAGACACCCTATTACAAAAAGCAGTTACAACAGCCAAAAAAATATGTGAAGAGTTGGAGATACCCACTGAGCGTCGAGTTAGAAGGAAAAAAGTTATGAGTAGTGAAAACTCGCGAGACGTG
Organism: Dioctria linearis; assembly: GCA_963930735.1. NCBI lineage: Eukaryota > Metazoa > Arthropoda > Insecta > Diptera > Asilidae > Dioctria > Dioctria linearis. Next base: position 89,450,641 of record OZ005742.1, read on the forward strand.
GGCTTATCTTTAGAAGAAGAAATACTAAGAGAATTTTTTTTTTCATTGGATAGAGTTATCCAGGAAATAAAAGTACGGTTTGGCAACTGCAGCGAAGTATTCGCGCCAATATCATCTAATCTTTTAAATGAAAATTTTGAATGTCAAGTAAATACCTTTGTTGACATTGACAAGGAATGGTTTCATATTGAAAGGAAAAGGAACCACAATTTTATATCTCTACCTGATGTATAAGAGCAAGCCAAAGTTTGGAAAAACAGGGAAGGTCCTCTTGAACTTTTAATCTTTATCCAAAAATATAGGTTGGAAAACTCTGTTCCCAACATAGTAATATTATTAACAATTTTTTTAACAATAGCCGTTAGTGGCACTAGTTGTGAAAGCAGTTTTTCCAAATTAAAATTAATTAATAATCTTCGTTCTACAATGAGTGATTTAAGATTACGAAATCTAGCGATACTGTTAATAGAAAGAGAGATAACAGATAATATAAATTAAATGCTTGAATGCTTCGATTTGACACTAAAATTGAATAGAATATTACATTAAAAAGTACAGTCCCCAAGTATTTTTCTTTTTCCAGAAAATTATTCTACATATCTAATCCTTTCCTATTTAAGTTTTCGTAATATTTGTTATATGAATACTTAACACGGCAGCATAAAATCATACAGATACACTTGCTAAGCCCACGTACATTATTTAGTGCCTGCATCTTAATTTAAAATAAATTTTATTTAATACATACATACATTAATATTAAATTATGTTTGAAGTGTGCACTATAATAAATCATTTTACGTTTTCAAAATTAAAAGATCCACGTAGCAAATTTAGAAGTACGACTTTCTAGGAGCAGCAAATGTACTTTTTTTTTAGCTCGGGGATGCTAAAGAGATGCCGAAGGCTGGTTTCAGCCCCTTTCTGCTCTTTCTGACGAAACGAATGTTGAGGATGTGTATGTGAAGAATTTTGAATTGAATTGTAGGTCCAAGAAGAACGTGAGGATCTGAGAGATATTTCTAATGTGTCTGAAGGTAAAAATTATGAATTTATGATTGCGACAGATGTGTTAAAATCGGTTTTCATCCTCCTCAAGAATACCCAAACATAACAGGCGTGTTGCTAAATCTAAAAGAATCTTTAAGATCTTCAAGACAAAAGTCAGAATTTCTTAAATGTCACGTGTTGCTAAACTCAGCCTTAAGAATTTGCCTTTAAAGACAATCCAGGGCGATGATCCGAAGACACTTGATTAACTTATTCATTGTGTTTACTTTCATTAGAATCGCGCGGTTTAGAAAAGTTTGTTTAAATATTTAGAAAAATTTATGTACAAAATAGCAAAAATGAATTTAACGGTGCTATTAAATGGAGTAAGCCATGCTATCGAAATAGACGACCCCATATATGATATACTACAAGAACAAGATAAACTGCTGTTTTAATATGAAAAGATTTAAAATGACATTAGTAAATTGTTTTAGTAGGTGGAAGTTCGTTGGCGAAGTGTTGTAGCAGTCTGTTCGGCGTTACAGAAGTGCCCAATTTACCGGAAAGTATTGGTGAGCAAGCTCCAGTCGAAGAACTGGAGGGGCAATTTTGGGACGAAAAGTAAATTAAATTGCTTATAACCCTGTTTTATTTAATTATGAATGAATACCAGCAGAATATTGTGTTAATGTTCTCTTTTGGCGATCTCAGCTCTCGTTTCTGACTTTTAGACTTCCGAAGGTCAGCTCAATAAGAACTCTTGTGCTGCTTAGCTTCCTATTTCTTTTTTTTCCTTTTTTGCGCTTAGATGCCCATCGTTTCTGTGTGGAGTTAATAAAAACTTTTCTATGCGGTATGCCTAGATGTAAAAGATTTTCTTCGGAAAGTTTTTTATATAACGTGATATTTCTCCAGATGCGAGGAACATTCACACTTCCTGGCCAACCAACGTAAATGTCGATAAATATCATTTTAGAGTTGCACATATCCTATAGGCTGTGCTGCCCATGTCTATTGTGGGTGCAGTTATAACAAGATGTGTCACGTCGACACAGAAAACAACATTAGGAACGGAGTTGTTGCCTCTGAGAAACTCCTTTCTTTTATTATACATCAATTCGCATATTTTTATTACAATTCTTTGTGTCATTCCCCTCTCAAAATTCAAACGGTCACCCACTTGCCTGTAGATTTCTATGTTAGCCAAATACCAAATGGTTGCCAGCAAAGCCCTTTCAAATCCGCATTTAGGTCTTCCAGTGCGAGGTGGTTCCCAGTACTGCCGAAAGTTACTAACAAACGCTGAGGTAAAGAATAAGGAAGACAGCAATATAAAAATTTAGTTTTCTCGTAAAGGCTATATCGAAATTACATCTATTCATCCTAAAGTGGCTTCTAAAATCCTTCATACTGTAAAAAGGTACAACATTTGTAACAAAATCTTCGATTCTTTGCTTTTCGTCCCATAATTCATCTAACAGAAGTTTTTTCATTTCTTCCATATTAGACTCATCCAAAATAATTTTATACTATACAATTCAGAGCTGTAAATTATCGGATTCATTTTTAAATTTTGTATAAAATACTCAAAAACACGATATTATAGTTGTCAAAACGATATGAGCTGTCAAGCGTTGTAAAGCTCAGTATAATACATGTTCGAAGCCAGAAAATTATCAATCAAGGAGTGCTGGATGCGTGCATCACACGTTCTTTCGGCTACCTGATCAAATGTGGCTATATAAAGAAAGAGCGCGAAAGAAACCAGGGCGAACGAGTGGTACGAGATGTGTGGTAACAGTTTAGGACGGCTAATCGGTGTTTCATGACTGATTTTCTTCACTTATATGAATAAATTAACGTCGTAAATGACGTCATCCTGAAATTGAGCGGTCATCTATAATTAGGATTATTTTTAGACATTTTATATCCGCTTAGCCTTCCAAACTGTTGCAGGACGATCTATTCGACTCCCTTGAATTCGCTCAGATGGACATGTAGTCCTGCAAGAGATTCTAGTGTAGTCAAATATTACACAGATCAAAAGAAAATATGTAATTTTGAGTCTTTATTTTAATGACTATTTTCTAATTCTTTATATCGAAAAATATTTAAAACCATCGTTTATTTTTGAAAAACTTTGCTTTTGTATCTTTCACAATGATCAATAAAAATTTAAGTTTTTGTACGACCTTAAAAGAAGAAACGTGTTTTATTAAGTGGATGTTTGCACACAAGACGCTAGCACCGGTGCCGCGTCGCTTAAATTGCTATATTTCTATACTGCCGTGCCGTTGCCGTTATGATGTGTGCAATCGGCTGATTTGTGTCTGGCAAAGGCCTACGGCAGCGGCTCTGCCGTCGTGTGTGCAAACAGCGACATCTTCAAATATATTAGTAGTAAAAAGAGTTTTACTTTTCTATACTTTCCGTAATTGCAAATGGATCGGATAGTGCGCTTTGAATTCAAGGTAAGGAATATTGATATAATGCTGAATCGATCTTGTCGGGATATTCACGGAAAACAAAACAGATTTTAAAAACTTTTAGTACTTATTTTCTTTTAGTCATTTTAATATTAATTCGTTTTACGTGTTCAAACACAGTGCACGCATGCACATTGCAGCGATATAAGGTATTTTGTGTGATTCTTCAAAAATGGTTTGAAGAAGTTGTAAACTCATTCTGTAATATTTGCGGTAAGTTCATCAACAAATTTAGAGCTTTGTGAAGCCTAGTTATGAAGCTTATTTTAAACTACCCATTCGAAGTCAGTTTTTATGGGCGCCTCATTTCTCATGTAATAATTGCAAAAATAATGTAGAAGGTAAATAGTGACAATTCATATTTTTAGCCAATTTAAACTGGTATTTCTTCATTGCTTATGATAGTCTTTTGTTGTTGTTATCTCTAGCCTAGTATCGGGGAGAAAAAATCTTTGAAGGTTGTAGTGCCAACAACTGATCATGTTCGTTATTGCGATTTTTGTATAGTTAATCCAAGTAAGCGTCGGCCTGGCAAAATTGCAAAAAAGATCTTTTGTCTAGATCTACCTTAAACGTTTGCTACACCAATTTTCCTGTACCGTCTCCTCCAGAGCTGGAGAATTCCCAAGAATTTGCATCACAACCTTGTGGTACTAACAATGATAACAATTACTTCGTGATCAAATCAGTAAGTTGTGAGCCACGCTTCATTAGCTCAAAAGAGTTAAATGCCCAAAAGTAAAGTAGAAATTCCAGCTTGTTGGTTGAAACAGTAAAATATGCTTGAAACAAGTTTAAAATAAGTAAAAATGCTAGAATTGGTCTATGACCAATTCTTATGATACCCTAGATGAATGCCCGTATGTAATTTCGTATGGTCACCCATCTATGCAAGTTTGATTTTTGAAGTGGTTTTTCGCATATATTTCTAGAAAGGTTCGTCGGACAGAAAAAATGATTATAGCCAATTTTATACGATTTAGTATTCTGAAGAAGTTTTTGGTACAATAAAAATGTCTAAGACTGATCGTTTTCACAGTATAAGTAAAACACCAACATTTTTATATGGCAACACCACGAAGGAGTTGTCCGATTTAGTCAATTTTTAAATTTTATTTGCATTTACTATGAAAACATCATATACAAAAATTTGATCTCTCTATGTCTCCCAGGCAGTGTCCAAATATATAGTGGAAAGCGAAATTTTTGTATGGCAACCCCACGACAGAGTTGCACGATAATTTGCCTCATTTTCGAGCTTAATTTTACTTTTTTTTTTAAATCTGTGTACAACATTTCAGCTCTCTAAGTATGCGCGCTCTCGAATTATCGTGCGCACAGACAGACAGACAGACGGACGGACATGCAAAAATCAAAACAACTTTTAATATTATCCGTGGGTGTCCAATCCATTTTGCTCTACCATTATTATTTCTATGCGTTACAAATGGGGGACAAACTTAGAACACTCTATAGATTTCATAGGGTATAAAGTGATCAAAGAAAATGACATGAAGCATTTTCTTGCTTTTTCATTAATGAAGACGGACTGTGTTATTGTAATGATGTGAAAGGCTTCTTGGAAGAAATTGGAATTTCTTGCATTAATTCTGACTGATGTCTTTTCATATGCAGTAGTAAAATCAGTTTAAAACCCGTACTTCTTCACAATGAAAATAAGTTTCCATCTCTTCATTTGGCTAATTCCATAATGCTTAAAGTGTTAAAATGGTGCTTCAGAGTTTAAAGTATATGGAGTAGGGGAACCATTTGTTTTTCTTAAAAATCTAATGAGACAAGTTTTAAGCAAGCGATAATTATAGATTGCCCAAACCCATCAACTTTCCAATAATAGTCGAATATGCAGTTAAAAATTTATATTTCAGCATATTTAAGAAAATATGAAGGTCGAGCTTGCTGCAAAAGGTAAAACATGCAGCTGTACCATGGACAGTGCGGTATTGTACCTTGGATATTTGTAATTTACCAAGAAGAAGTGATGGTATATTAACAGAGTTATAATAAATAACACTCTTTATTCAACCAAGAATAAAAAAAATCGCAAATCAGGTTACTAAACAAAAAATGGCTATAGTTATAAATATCTAATTTATTATTTATGGCTTTTCTATGGCTTTTTAGATATGTCCGTGGTAAAAATGTTTGAAGTGTAAAAGATACGAAACCGCCTGTGAAATATTCACCACATGATGCACGTTTTATAACACCAAGAATCCAAATATATAGGAAGAATTGAACTCCAACACTTTCGATTCTTTATCATTGGAAGATATTTACTTTTTCACGGCTTTTCTTTAAAGCGCAATAACTGCACATTTGTTCCACAAACTAATTCCCATTCATCTGTTGATTAGTAAAATCTAGTAAAAGTGCGTTTATGTAGGTCGTACCTACCGTCCGCGTGGAAAATGAAATGACCAAGGTATATCATTTTGCCTTACACCTGGTTAGAAACAGGGAATTCTAAGAAGATTGGATTTCTGATAGGAATGCAAGGTAGCTATATTAAATTTCCTTGCTACCTTTGTTTGTGGGACAATAGAGCAAGCAAAGGGCATTACCAATCAACACTCATGTCTTAAGCGCACCGAGCTGGAGATAGCAAAGCATAATGTTGAATGGGATCCAGTTGGGGACATTAAACACGTATTGATGCCCCCATTGCATATAAAAATATTCAATTCAATTCAATTCAGTTTCAGCCATAGTACAATAAGATATATTGCAGAGAAAGACTACTACTAACACTAATACTAATACTAATACTAATACTAATACTAATTTATAATTAGAATAGAAAAATAAACAAAAAGAAAACATTTGATAGCTAATTCAAAATTAATTTTAATGATAAAAAAGAGAAAAGAAAAAAGAGAAAAAAGAAAAAGGGACGATAATGAAATAAAGTAAATTGCATTACAAATTGGTAGAAAATTGTAAAACAAGAATTGTTGCAGAGTCGAGATCGGAGGAAAATTTACATATAAAGTATGTATATGCGGTTTGTGAAGTTAGATTGTCGGTAGGCATATATTGGGTAATAAGCTTCCGAAAGACACGCAGCGAAAGCATTCCCTGCAAATCAGCAGGAAGTGAGTTCCACACACGAACTGTTGGAACGAAAAAGGAGCTCTCCAGAATGGAATGTCTTTGTCAAGGTATCAAAATGTTCACATTTCTAGAAGATTGCATGAATGAGTAAATAAGTTTACGAAGGAATATTAAAGCCTTGCGAACCAAGTGAACATTCAAAGAGCAGCCAAGTAGAGCGTGCCGATGTGGAGAAACATGGTCAAAGCGTTGGAGCCCGAAAATAAATCGCGTACAGTCGTTGAAAGCAACATTGCTCTTTCTTCGCCACTGGTAAAATAAGGCATGAGTAGAGTTTTGACAAGCTTCAGCCGTACTGACCTTGAGAGGATACTAGGCAATAGTCAGAGTCTGCGGAGACCAGTATAAATACGACGAACGACACTATTGATATGGTTACAGCACGTCATCGAGGTATTGAAATGAACTCCCAGGTTCCTTACCGAATCACTATATTGCATTATCTTCGAATCTAAAAAGACTGGAGGAAGATCATTAGTATCCACAGTCCCTCTGAATATCGCCATCGATTGGGATTTATCAGGTCTAAGTACCAAATGATTCTCTGCGGCCCAAGTTAAAGCCCTAACTAAATCGGAATTGATGCGGTCTGCCCAATCGTTCATAAGGCCTATTGGGCGCGTGCCAAATATAGCTAAACATCATCCGCGTACAAGTCAATACTGCAAATTCGCATTCATATCAGGGAGGTCGTTAATGTAAGTACAGAACAATACTGGACCAAGTGTGGATCTCTGGGGGACGCCACATGTTAACGACAGCGCATTAGATATAGAGCCGCCGACCTTAAACTGTTGAGATCTATCCGACAGGAAAGAATAAATTAAACAAACGGCAGACGCAGAAAAACTAAACTTATCTAACAACTTAGACAGCAACTTAGCATGGCTAACACTATCAAACGCATAGAGAAGTCCAGCAAGGCCAACAGGCATAATTTATTATCGACCAAAGCCCTGCGAATATCAGTCGGTATATTTAGGAGACCAGTTTTACATCTATGAGCGGCGCGAAAACGTGATTGACAGCTGGTTCAGTAATTATTTCTCTGAAAATATGCGATTATCTGAAGGGCCATGATTTTTTCAAGAACTTTAGAAAGGAAGCATAGTAGACTAACCGGTCTGAAGTCATTTAAATCGGCATTTTCTTAGCTATCGGAATTACAGTAGCGATTTTCCAGAGAGAGGGAAACTCAGATGTGGTAAGACACGTGTTGAATAGATTTAAGAGCGGAGTGAGAACCTAGGGCAGAATATATTTTATAAATTGGGGGCGGTCCGATAGCATGCGATTTAATAGAAAGAAAAGCCTTCATAATTTCGTCAGCACCACCACAGTTAAAGCTGAAGCCATCTGACCCTGTCTGAAAACTACCAGATGTATCATATACTGATGAAATCTGAGCGTTGGAGGTCTGCGATGAAGTGATATGAGTGTTTAGTTATTCTGGATTAACATCGCAACTTGCATATTCTTTCCCAAAAACAGCAGCCCTTTACAAATTATTCCAGAGTTTTTTGGGTGGGAGGTCCATATTAAACTTTGAACGGAAGTAGTGACGTTTAGCAGCACGAATCCTAGAGTTCACTTTATTTCGCATAGTTTTGTAGCATCTGTGATTATCATCAGTTCTAAGAAGTAAGTATTTATGATAAAGAAAATTTCACTCATTTATCATTATGTTGATATCGTGAGAGAACCATGGGCAGCCAAGATGTTTAGTAGTACGAAAGCGCACCGGTCAAGTAAATCGACGATGACTGAATTAAAGGAGCATAATTTATCATTAATCGTAGGCTTGAGCGGACTCATCATTTGAGTTGAGCGGACTCAAATCATATTTTAAATAATATAAAAAGAATCTGATTTAATTAAAATTGAAACTGAAATTTCAATCAAATAAAAAGAGCTTATAAAAAAGTCATTCATTATGTAATATTTTATTAATTTAGCTTTTGCTTTTTGCTTCGGTTCCTTTCAATATAATGTACAAGTAGTATACATGAGCTTCAACTGCTAACATCGATTTTATCCGCACCAGTGTTTAATTTTAATTTCAACTAGTTTCTTCTTCTTCTATCTAAAGCCGAAAGTTTTTCTAGTCTAACTTGTTGTTTAGCTTTGCAATTGCTGCGAGACTGTTAGTCGATTAAATTGTGCGCGTTCACGAAAAATAAGTTAGTGAATTTAATATTTACCATCATCGGTATCAATTTTGCGGTAAGCGGTTTCCATTTATTTGAAGATATGAGTAAACAAACACAAACTCAGTCACACACTCAACTACAATCGCAAGCGCAACAAATAGGCTCTCAACGCGTCACACGTGCTGGTAGCACCACTACCTCTCCATCTGCAATGTCCTCTCCATCTCTTCAAGATATTGGCATCAAGACGGAAATGTCGAAACTGTTCGCTCTGATGGATGAAAAAATTGTGGCTCTTACCAAAAGCTTTCAGATGAACATTGGCGAGGCCATTAAGGGTCTTAAAACTTCTATTGCTGATTTGGACCTTAAACTTATTGATATTTTTAATCAAAAAACTAGTGAGCTTAGCACTAAAATCTCGTCACTTGAAAAGCAACAAACACTATTGCAAAACAGATTTGAGTCTATCGAGCGTAGTCATAAGGCTTCTGATGCTGTAATCATCGGCGTTCCATTCTTGAGGAATGAAGATCTAACTAAAATGTTTACCTCTCTTTGCTCAAATAATTGCATTGAAGGTGTTACGCCTAACCGTGTTTTCAGGGTCGGACGTGGGAACGATAATATTAAAGATTCTGCTACTATAATAAAATTCAATTGCCCAGAGGATAAAAACACTGTTCTCGCAGCAACCCGAAAAACCATATTTCTGCGGAGGAATAATAATAAAAACAAATGTTTGTGTTTGCGTGATGTCGGCATGGATGCTATGGATACCAGTTCCGACTCGCCTCCGAGTTACATCAATGAGAGTCTGACATCATTAAATTACCAAATTCTGCGCAAGGCTCTTGTACTAAAAAAACAAAAGCAACTACTCAGTGTTTGTTCTCAGTCGGGCTATGTGTGGGTTCGTAGGCCTCATGGAGCAGCTGCTGAAAGAATTCTGACCTTGGATGCTCTTTAGTTGACTTCTATATGTTGAATTGATTTTGAATGCTGGACGCGGTGCCTAATGATTTTATCGAGGATGATTCACTTCTCAGTCATTTTTAGTTTGCACGTATTTCTTAGGGCTAGGTTAACTGATTTAATGAATTTATTCAAATATGATTTTTCTGATTGTTTTATATTGTTTAATCAATCATGTAGATTAATTATTAGATTTCTATTTAGCACCTCATCTTACCTAATTAAGATAGTTTTCCGTAGTTATTTTATCATGAAATACTATTATCCTGTTATTATAAGCATTAAGTTCTCGTTATAAATTAATCTATTATCTTTTGCATTCATTGAGATTGGCGATGTGCATATAATTGTTGATTTTATTCCAATGGTGGATAACATAAATCGCTTGGATGGATCAGGTAATATTCGCACAGTTTTTAATATTCTTTCTAGGCAAAGTAATGGGTTGAAAATCTGTCACATCAATGCACGAAGCATGCTTCCGAAAATTGATGAAATCCGGGTGATTTTCGAGGGTTCTGATATGGATGTGATCTGTGTCTCTGAAACCTGGTTTAAGCCTGATCTGAATAATGGTCTTGCTGAGATATCTGGATATGAAGTTCTTCGTAATGATCGCTCATGCCGCACTGGTGGCGGTATGGCTATATACTTCAGGAGAGGATATCATTGGAAACCTGTCCTGTGTAGTGAAAGCCCTATTGCTGGTGCCGATTATAAATTCTTGGTTCAGGTCTTGATAAATGTCTGATTGGCTTCGTATATATGTAGACCACCTCACATCAATCTTGATTATCTCAAAAATGATCTTTCCCACATCGTTCCACAGTTTTGTGATGTCATTATCTGTGGCGACTTTAACATCAATTTTCCTGATGGTTCTAGCTCAAACTCATTTGATAACTTTTTATTATCTGTAGGTCTTTACAGACCCAGTAGCGAACCAACACGGGTTACCAATTCAAGTTCTTCGCTCCTTGATATGTTTCTAATCGCTGATCAATCCAACATCAACTTCATGAACCAGGCTTCTTTGCCGGGTATATCAGACCATGACCTAATTTTTCTCATATATAATCTACATTTGCAGGCACCTTCTATTCAGAGTTTCCTTTCCTTCCGTAATTATAATGCAATTAATTTAAATGAGCTTCATCACGAGGCTACCTTCTTCTCTTGGGATACCGTTAATTATCTTGATGATGTTAACGATCAAGTTGAATTGGTAATTAATGCGATCAATTATCTCCACGATAAATGTGTGCCTGTTGTCACTAAACGTGTTAGGCGAAGGGACTGTCCTTGGTTTTCCGAAAATATTAAACGCTTGATTCAGTTGCGCAATAGGGCATATTCTGTATGGAAACAATACCGACTTACAGCTTTTTGGAACCAATTTCGGTCCTTACGCAATCAGGTTACCAATGCCGTCCGTCGAGAGAAGAAAATATATTTCTCATCTATTCTAAACGTCAATCTTCCTTCTAAACAATTATGGAAGAATTCAAAATCTCTAGGCATTGATTCCTCTAATAATTTTTGTTGCACAGAAGATCCTGATGAGCTTAATAGACAGTTTCTATCTCATGCGAGGTTGTATAATGGTAATGCAATTGATATCTCTTTGATGACTCCCCATGCTTCCAATACTTTTAGCTTCTCTCGCGTTACCGAAGTTGACATATTTACTGCAGCTTCCAGTATTAAGTCAAATGCGGCAGGTATCGAGGGCATTAATCCACGATTTATCCGTATTCTGCTTCCTCATCTTCTTGCACCTCTCGCTCATATTCGCAATACATGCAAAGCTCTGCTCAGACTGACTATCGTCCGATTAGTATTATTCCTTTTCTTTCCAAAATATTTGAAAAAGTAATTTTTCTTCAAATATCTGAATACGTTGCTGCCCACAACTTGTTACATGATCGTCAGTCTGGCTTTCGACTCAACCATACTTGTACCTCTGCTTTACTGAAGGTAACTAATGATATTCGAATTGCTCTTGATGAGGATAAGTTCGTGGGGTTAATTTTTCTCGATATTTCCAAGGAATTCGATACTGTTGATCACTTACTGCTTTGCAAGAAACTGGTAGATAATTTTCAATTCTCATTGCAGGCTACGAAATTAGTCTATTCTTACCTTTCTATTCGTGCACAAATGGTGTTTTTAGCTGATAGGTATTCATCCCCACTTTCTGTTGTATCTGGGATTCCTCAGGGATCAATCCTGGGTCCATTATTCTTTTCTATGTTCATAAATGATATTTTTACCTGTGCTAAGCACTGTCATATGCACCTGCTTGCAGATGATGTGCGGGCGTATCTCTCAAGGCCTATTGGTTTAATTGAGGATGGCGTTAGCTGCCTAAATGAAGACCTCGAGAGTATCCACCAATGGACCATCCTAAATAATCTTCTAATTAATCCAGCGAAATCGAAAGCTTTGGTTATTTACAGGACTTCTGTTGACACGTCGTACTTTCCTCCGATCATTCTTAATAATAGCACAATTCCATATGTTGAATCGGTTCGTAATCTTGGGGTAATTTTTAATAAGACCTTGAAGTGGAACGACCACATTAAGTTTATCATGCTTAGAAGTTACGGTGGCCTTCGTTCGCTTTGGGCCACAAGCTTCTTTACACCTACTGAAACGAGATTGCATTTAGTGCGCACACTACTGGTTCCCTTAATAACTTATGGGTGTGAAATCTATGGCAGGCTTGATTCTGTTTGCTGGAGGATGCTTTTAACTACATTTAATTCTATGATTAGGTACATATATAACCTTCGTAGATTTGATCACGTCTCACCGCATGCTTCTGCAGTTTTCGGGTGCACTCTTGAAGCTTACTTGCTGTTTCGATTGGTTACTTATGTCGCTAAAATCATTCAACTTGCGCAGCCCAAATATTTGTTTTACTTACTTACGTGCGCTCGGTCCACCCGAACAATAACTCTTATTTTGCCTAATGCTAGTTACCTTGTTAGTAGACGCCTGTTCTTCATCCAAGCTATCAAATTATGGAATTCTTTGCCAGCTTCTTTGCGAAGATCGCTTATGTCAAGCACGTTGCCCACCTTCAATCACAATGCTTTAATTTACTACTCTTCTTAGAGTAATTCTTTATTATAATTTAGTTTTAAATTTTCTTTCTACTTAAATTAATTATTTTCCTTGATCTTTCTTAGCCTTGTAGTTTTGTAAGTCTAAATTTAAGTTTTGAGTTACTATGTAGTATAAAAATCTTTGTTTTTCTTTTAGTTCCTTTTGTATCCTTTAACTTGTACAACCCAAAAGAATTTTATATTCTCATTTGTACAATGCCAATTGCTGAATAAATTGAATTGAATTGAATTGTACTTATTCAATAATATGTAAAGACCGTATGGTATTTTCCCATACTTGAAAATGATATGATGATTCAATTTATGGCGATTCTATTTACTATTGTACATAGAAATACTTGTGAAATATAAAGGAAAAGTAATATGCACATGAAAAAACTCAGTTTTGTGAATTATATTAAAATTTTGCAGCCGAAAATAAGTGGTAACTTCAGACTTTAAAAGTTCTTTTGTTATGACCATGATTATTGTCATTGTATGATTTTTATATCCTAGATAAAATCATTCCGTTTGTGACGCGTAGAAAAAAAATTCTTGTAGAGCAAAATGGATTGAACACCCACGCATAATTGGTTGAGAAATTTATTATTTCCAGAATCAACGGAAGTCTGGAATGTTTCGACATGAATACGCAATCCCAAAATACCAATCAAGCTACGCAATTTTGGGATTCAGATTGTGAAGATAACCAAAATTCAATGGTGGCTCAAAAATTGTTCTTGGAGTATAATTTTTCCACAGACAAGTCCGCGGGCATATTCGAAAACAAACGTTTTTCGGTGATAAAAAACCTTTTTACCGAATACAAACCAGCACTGCCTAGTAGTGCTTCGGTAGAAAGATTGTTTAGCATTGGAAAACCAACGTTAACTCCTAATAGAAGTCGTCTAAATTACGAACATTTTGAAATGCAAGTGATGCTACATAGCAATGGAAAAAATATAAAGTAAGAAAAATGTAAGTACAATTTCCTTTAATTGAATTATAACATTTTCAAGTATGGTATTTTCCCTACAGGTTTTACAGGTTGTTGAATTTGTCCATGATATTGAGAGGAACCGAAGTGTTGGCTAAGAAAATTAGCAAAAGCTAAATTAATAAAATATAATGTAATGAATGACTTTTTGTAAGCTTTTCTTATTTGTTTGAAATTTCAGTTTCAATTTTAATTAAATCAGATTCTTTTTATATTATTTAAAATATGATTTGAGTCCGCTCAACTCAAATGATGAGTCCGCTCAGGCAGTGAGTCCGCACAAGGCTTGAGTCCGCTTAAGTCCATTCAAGCAGTGAGTCCGCTCCAGACTGACGCCGCTCACGATTGAGTCTGCTCAACCAGTGGGTCCGCTCAAATTTCGAGCGATGAACCACCGCTCAACTGTTGAGCAGACTCAATGATTGAGCGGACTCACTGCTTGAGTTGAGCGATGAGTTGAGTCAAAATATGAGTCCTTTACATCCCTCTGATTTACTGTCCGAAACAAGGAACAAGTCAAGTAAAGAAGGGTTAGAACTATTAAAGTAAGGGGGTAAACAATTAACAGTGCTCAGAAGTAATGATTGCGTCATGTTCTTGAAAGTCACCACCCGCGGATTAGTTAAAAGGATATTGACATTGAAGTCTGCACCAATAGGCCTTACGAAGGCTCTTTGGCAAGATACTGAAGCTTTTAAATATTTCACGAATTTTTTCCAGAGTTATTCAAAGCAAAAGCCGGTATTTTCATCGGACAACAAATAAAGAAAATAATGGCCAGTAAGGAACTTTCACTTCTACTCAACACACGAAAGGCAGGTCTGAGACAACCTTAAAGCAGTGCTTCATAGTTTTCTCGAAAACAAAAGAGCTGATAACTACAAAGAACTTATTTCAACTGTGTCTGTTAGCTTTAAATTTATGGATTGCAGAGCTTGGACCAATTTAAGGATAACGTGGATACCTTTTCGGAAAAACAACGTCAACGTTTTCATCAAGATATGATGGAGATTGAACGTCGTCATCAGCGTTAATACAATGAGAGAATAACATTAGACTCTATATGAGGGCTAATATGAAAAAGTCAATACAAAAGAACTACTAAAAATATTCAGTTCTCATCTTTTATTATGTGTTCTATATCAGTAGTCATTTACTTTAATTTCATGTAAATAAAGGTCATTCAAATAAATAGCAACAGTTCGTTTTATTTTTACATACAATAAAGGGATGGAAAAGGGGAATTTTTCTTGAAATCCGTAATTTCATTCTGATAACTACAAAAGCAAACTTTTTCTTGTAAAACTATTTTTTATTTAATTAGTAATGCGGAAGAAATATAAATCAGATATTCAGAACTCATACTCTAAATTTGTGGTGACCGGTGTGTCATGTATTATAATACAGAGTATATAAGATTTATTTTACTTATGAATTGATACAAATGCCTTTATTGAAAAACTGTTCTTAATCTATGATAACAAATCATCTGGGTGCGTTGTTAAGTGTATTATGGTTAAAGTATCGACCGGAAAACGATCACAGCACCGTTGATTGTTTAACTCTTCAGACACCATCTTGGCGCTAATGATTTTTCTTTAATCTTTGATATCTTTTGATAACTTGGGTGTACTGTAGTACCATTGGGTACGCAATAATTAATTTTTGGGTATGGTGTCTTAATAAATAGGGTGTCGCTTGTAGGTGACACTGAGCAGAATGCATCGTTCACAATTTTCTGAGAGACTTAAAAAAACTGAAAGATAAGACAAATATAATATTCAGCTGAAGCAAAGAAATTTAAAAATAAAACTTAAAAGTAAAATTCAGGAAATTAATAAATTATGGAAGTCAAACCAATAATTGATTTGTACTCCCACCTTACACTTTTTGCACATTATCCTAGTGCGTTGATGGTATTTTGCACAACTCATTTGTGACCAAGGCGCTCTAGCAATATCAGAACGGTCACCTGCAGTACGGATTCCTGGCAAAATTCTTTGTTCCATCGTAGCTCCACAACTATTATTTTTTGTAGGTGGTTGACCAAAAGAAGCGTAATAAGTCTGCGCTATTATACGCTGAAATTTTGCAATAAGTATATTGCTCGTCATTACCAATTGCTCGTTTTAACATCCAGGCATTGTGGCATGCAACATCTAACCCAAAAGCTAAAAGTGGAAACCACAATTTTTCGACGGTAAGGAACACGCAACGATCACACCCCCCCCCCCCCCCCCGTATAATTATTGTACATTCTAATTATAGTTGGTGGCAACCTGTGTGATTTCGAGAGGGTTTTCGACTTACAAGCCAATTCCGTCTACTTTTTCAACGGGTTGAACACTATGCCAGTTTGAAGCCACTGTAACTGTGTTGTTATCGCTCCACTTAACTACCATAAAATTATGAGTGGTCCTGTAAGACAAAACGCTTCTCTGCTACTTTTTCATGGCATTGCTGTCTTCCAGGGGCATTTTTGAGTCCTCTTTCAACGAATTGTCCTGGTTCTCCATGACTCTGCTTTGATAATTCAGAAAGAAGCGGTTAATTTGTGAAAAAGTAGTCAAAACAAAAAATTATATGGTCCAAACTGTTTAGGAAAACGTAACTCCAATTCAAGTATAAAGCCTCGGTTTCCAAGAGATTTTGCCAATGCATTTGAAATACATTAGTGCGCTCACAGTGAACGCAGTTACCGCATTTGCCGCAAGAAAGTTGGTC
This sequence comes from Dioctria linearis, assembly GCA_963930735.1. NCBI lineage: Eukaryota > Metazoa > Arthropoda > Insecta > Diptera > Asilidae > Dioctria > Dioctria linearis. The sequence goes on from OZ005742.1 coordinate 89,467,208, forward strand.
AACTTTCAACTTTTACGCAAGTGCCGGATTAAAATTTTTTGACAGCTAAGGAAATTGTTTTGTTTTAGTGATATTTACTAGCATAAAATGAATTTCGACGAAAAATTAATTAACGAGGTGCAGAAATACCAGATTTTGTATGCCAAAAAGTGTTTGGAGTATAAAATACTTTTGCAAAAATGCCTTCTGGAAGCGGAGCTCCAGATATATGCATGTGGGAACACTTTGAGCACTTAAACTTTTTAAAGATCATATAAAACATAGAAGGTAAAGTTATAGTTTACTTTATATTACTTTGCTTTCTTTATGTAATTCCAGCACTTAATGTAATTCCAGCACTAAATGGAATTACTACTGCAGGAAGTCGTTGGAAGAAAGCGTGTCATCAGAACTTCTCACGACGGAAATAGGCTTCGCAAGTCCGGAATGTGAGGAGCAACTTCATAGCTCTATAGACACGTTGCATGTGCAGGCCGAAGTCACGGAGGACTCTTTAATGTCTGTGTCCACTGGTGGTGCGGAAAGTTAAGAAAGGAGCAGACGCAACAACAACAAAGAAATAGAGCAAAAATTGATGCAAACTATGGATACGTTTAATGCTTTATGAATACCCCGCAACCAGCAGTCTAAGCCTATCGCAAATCCAACTCCAAAAAGCCCCGACGAGGCATTCATTGAAGCAGTATCCTTCATATTTAATACTTTGCGACCGGCCACGCGCATTAGAGTACGTGCTTAAATTTTAGGCCATTTAGCACAAGTACTGTTGGAGGAATTCGGAGAGAAAATTGAAGACTTTCTTTTTTTAATTGTGAATATTTTTATTTATCTTTTTTATGTTTTGAATTTTTGAATTCCATTTTATTTTTTTCTTTTATAAACACATTAACTTAATCCCAGCGTTTTTATTTATTTATTTCATCTTAATTACCGCTGCTTTCACTTGCCTATCAATTGCACCCTCATTGATGAAATACCTCATCAGCGTCTCTCGCAATTGAAAAGCGTTCCTTGAGGCGTTGCTGAAACCAATTTTAGCTGATGGTAAGTCGTCGACTTCCTTCCTCCAATCACCAGATTGCATATTACAGTCTTCATCTTCCTAGTCCACATAATTAGACGGACAATATGTAGGTATTGACTCGTTCATTTTTATGAAGTTACGCAACGCTGTCGTTGCGAGTACTACTTTTTCCGCTTTTTCTGGAAACAAGTAATTGGCGAACGTAACACTCTCCAGCGAGCGACAAGAATGCCAAACGTATTTTCAATAACAACACGTGCCCTTGAAAGCCGATAATTGAAAAAACTTTTGTTACGCGTTAGCGATTTGGCTGGATATGGCCGCATGATGTGCTGTTTTAGTGGAAATGCAGGGTCCGGGTAAAATAGTATGGAAATTCAATCGTTGAATTAGGAAGGCGAGATGGCACTGGTAACGGTAATTTATTTCCCAGCAGTTGTTTTTAAACAATGTTATGAAACTGTAAATCTTTAACTCCGTCGCTTTGACTTCCATATGCTCCCACGTTCACAGCTGTGCAGCAATAGTTTGCATCGCAAGCTGCTAGCAAAATAATGCTGAAGTGTCTTTAATAATTATAAAAAGAGGAACCGGTATTTGCAGGACGTTGTATGCTAATGTGCTTCCCGTCTATCGCTCCAATGCCGTTCGTCATATTCCACTTTTTACAAAAATTATTTGCGATTTATTGGTAGTCCGTCAGATTCGGCTGCGGAACATAAACAGGATGTAGACATTCCCAAAGAACATCACACGTTTCAAGAATTATTTCCCTTAGAATTGACTTTCCCACTTTATAGGTCCATACGAGAAATTGATGAGAAACACCTTGCGATAGATACCTTAAATAATAAATATTTATATGCTTAAAAATTCATGCATATTACTAATTGCTTACGATAATGTAATTGCTAAACGGCGGCATTCAGCTTGAGTCGGTGCTCTAATGGATTTTTTGTGAGGTTTTTCTTTACTAGAGTTACCAAAAGATCGTATATTGGTCTCGTCATTCTCGTATGTTTAAAGAATGCTTGTGTACTATAATATCCGTCCACATTTCTGGATAAATTTGCCGTCCTAACCCACCACCGAAGGTTTCGTTTTTTCAGACCCACAATGGTAAAGTAGCTCACAATCACAAACATCATCATTACATTGACATTTACGCGGTCACCGCAATTCATTTTGGGCAGCACTTTATTTCCTGCGTTTTTTGACAGTTAGCTGCGTTTACTCCGGCATTGATCCGTTCATTCTGTTTCAGCCATAATGCGCGTAATCAAACACGAAGGAAATTATATTTGAATGATTTCCAAGAAAACGCCCCATGAACTTGCGCTCGCATATGCGGACGCTAATTCGTCGGAATCAAAATTGTTGGACTCCGACGCATTGGCGTCAGCGTTTTCAGTCGACGTTTGCATTTCACATTACGCAATCATTTCAAAAACACTTAATTTTACAAAGATTGATCACTGATTTAGTAAAATATCGTTATCCATTAAATGTTTTTAGTTAAAATTTCATAGGCCTCTTCTTCTCTTATTTTCTGAAACATTTCGTTTACGGAATTTCTTTTAACTAAAGTTAACCATAACAGATCTTCTTAATGTACATTATATCTTCCTCATGCTGTAAAAAAAACTTTACTCTGAAAACTCATTCTACTATTAAAATAAATATTTTTAGTTTTATCAACTAGAAATCTCACTCACGACAATACTATTTCTTTGGAAACCACACGGGACCGCGTTGAACAGTAACGCATTCACGCTGGCGTACTTGCGTTGCACATTTGTGTCGACGGAATCTCTTGGAAACCGAGGCTTTACAGCTGGAGAATTTTGGCCTTGATGCGGCTAGAAGCAAATCAGGTAACCCAGTCTAGTAGTTGCTGACCAAAGCTTGTACCAGAATCTGATAGGTTTGTCATGGATATGCTGCTTTGAACTATGTCGACCTTAGTAAGGGACCATAGTTTCGTCTATTGATACGTGAGAGTAAGGCACCATTTCAAAGTTCTTCAGAAAATTCTTTTCTAACATTGAGAAATAATTTTTGACCTTAGCAAATTTGTCATTAGGAGGTAGGTGAAGATAAATACATAATTGTAAAAATTGGTAAATTTCCTGAAACCGATTTCTTCGCATACTCTTGCCTATCATATCATTATGGGTATCCGTTTTTATCCCCCAACACATTCGAATATAATTAGGCGTTAGATATCCAGTTATGAAGAATCGCTATATAAAATTCAAACTCTTCTGATGTAAAATTTAAGGTATGACTTTTCTCTAAAGCATACGACTTTGACATGTTAAGAATTAATTACACAATTTCATTTCAAAACATTGCATTGGTGTTCGGGGTTATTGCTGGAAATATTAAATTGAATATTTCTTCAGCATAGGAAATCTTATGAAATTGGTGATAATCATTTTTATTGTCCGATGAACTTTTACAAGTATATGTGAAACCCCACATGGAAAGTCATGGGGTGACCATACGAAAATGCATACGGGTGTTCACCTAAGGCAGGGGTCGGCAGAAGCGGCTCGCGAGCCGCATAGACGTTTGCGGCTCTACAGATATAATCTCAAATTTCACCTTATCTCAATTCTTAAGCAGCATTATGTATAACTAATGAGTTTCTAAGATAGAGCCGCCGAACCAACAAATTTCGACTCGTATGGCATACTCTCTACTCTACCCCTTTGTGAAAGCACAGATTACATGCAGCGAAACAGAATGCCAAATGATTTATTTTCGTAAATAAATGAGAAGGAGCGGAGTTTTCATGTTTTACTATCATAAAATATTCCCGCGCTTTTGTGAAAACATGTTTTTTGGGATATTGAGAGAGTTGGTTCCAAAGTTGGTGCTGAGTCCTATGTTATGTTTCAAAGTTGTTGCTGTAATCCTGTAATATTTGAACGCTCGTGCTTTACATTCGTTTTGCTCTGAAGAGATTAAGTTGGAGAAACTGACGCCTAATCGCTGATGTTTTTGGGAAAAATGAGAATTTAAATTGACAGAAATTTTACATCTCCCTTCAGCACCTTGGCCAAAGCGAAATTTATCTTTTTCTTAAAAAATTGAGGTAGTGTGAACCGATGTACATTATTATGAATAGTTTGAATGGATTTTGAAGATATTCAATAAGATTTTATCATTCGGTAATCCTACATTCTCTCCCATTTTTGTTTTTAACTCGTTGTCTCAGTCACACTACAATAATGAATAGCCAAGTTCTTCTCCCCCATTAATGCAACAGACGACAGTATGTATATGAAATTATTTGTTTCCTTCTAGAAAACACGAAAAATTTGCAATTTTGTTCGGCTGATTCCTATCTTCCTATTTAAGTTATCTTTGGTCAAGCCTCGAGCTTAGTCTCTGTTTGTTGTGTTTTGATTTCATCTGCATTTGTGTGTACTTATCGCGTTGTTTTGATATTGTTTGAAGCTTTTAGCAACAAGAACAAATCCACGGTAAATACTTTTTTTTAAATTTAAACATCACTTTCGATTTCAGAACAAATATTTCTGTAACATTTTATCAGAAGAACATTCATACAAAGTTTTAATAGATACTGTTCTTATGATAGACCAGATCTCCCCCTCCTACAATATTAACTTTGATTTTTTTCAGATTGTGGTCTATTAAAATTTATACAACTCAAGCTCAAAATCGCTTCGGGTATATACAAAAAGGAGAAAAATAGTTGATAAAAATGGTGACTTTAATAAAGAATAGACTGAGTCATAAACCTCCATTCAAAATATGGATGGTCTTCCAACTTGTCTCATCTGTCACAAAGAGATCGCAAATAATAAGAAATCGAACTTAGAGAGACATTTATCTACAAAACCTACTACATTCACGAGCAAATATCCGGCAGGTGACGCACGGAAGAGAGCTGTCACAGAACTTCAGCGACAAAATCAGACTTCTAGACAACTAGACGCATAGTGCAAATATCGTCAATCATGCTAGCTTTGCGATTTCTCTGGAAATCTCTAAAAGAAGAAACCCATTCAAAGATGGTGATTACATTAAAGAGTGCTTTGTGATATCATCCGAAAAAAAAATTTACGGCTTTAAAAAATAAAGAAGCAATTACAAAAAGAATTGCCTGTATCTGCGAAAACAGTGCAAGACAGAATTTCCAGAATATCTTCGAATGTAACAGAGCAGCAAGTCGAACATATTAAGCTGGCTTCTGCAATATCAATCGCAACTGATGAGTCGTGTGATATTAGTGATACAGCACTAGTATCCTTACAAAAATTACATTTCATGGTCGACATTACTTCACATCTTAATGCTTTGAATATATTATTGCAAGGGAAAGAAAACATCGCATATACATTATTGAAAGAAAAAAATTACAAGCTTTCACCGAAGTTATAGAGAGAGATGAATTTCTTCACTTCAAGAATTTAAGACAATATCGTGACGAAAAAAGAACTTGTTTTGATGCGAATTATTTCAGCAGCGTATTTTTAAAGCTTCAATTATTTTTCCTAAAAAATACATTTTTTTCGAAAAACTTTTCTTCGAAACGACATTTGTTCGAAAACATATTTCTTCGCGGAAAAGTTTATTTTCAAAACCATGCATTATTTTCAAAGAAAAGTTTGTCGATGAAATGTTTTCGAAGAAAAGTTTGCGAAAGAAGGTAAAGATACCATTTTTAAAAATGAAGAACAGTCTTAGTGAACGTTTTCAACAATTCAGAGCAAATAAGACTACAATAGATACAGATGCAATAAATTGATTTAAAAAGCAAGGAACTCTGACACAACAAATTTACAGATCTGACCAGCAGCTTGAAAGAGCTTGAGAGAAAGATATGCAATTTGATTTCTTAGCATAAGTGGTTAGCTAAAAAACAACTACCAACAACAAAAGCAATAATATTTGATACGTGGAATAGTTTGCCTAAAACATATGACCTGGTAAAATAACCAAGTAAAAAATATCCTTAGAAGCAGAATAACGGATGAAAACTTACAATCATGTATTCAATTAAAAATAAGTAGCTATTTGCCAGATATCAAAAGCTAAGCATGCACGCCGTTCTAATTAAATTTTTAAATAGGAAATCTCGAATTTTTTTTACTAAAAATTCCATAGCCTTAAGTACATATGTATATATTATACATATATGCGGCTCCCTGGTACCTTTGTTATGCTGTTTCCATGACAATTTGGCTCTTCTCATTTAACAAACTGCCGACCCTTGACCTAAGGTATCATACGAATAGGTCTTAGACTAATTCTAGCTCTCTTAGTAGTTTCTTTAGAACTTGTGTGGATTTTGGAGGCTGACAGAAATACCTCGCTCCCATATAAAATCAACGATGTCTCGACCTGGTGTAGGAAGGACCCAATTTTTTCTTAGAAATTGACTGGACATTTTTTCTTTAGAATAATTATGCATTTTTGGAAGCCGATACTCGACCACCAAAGCGATTAAAAATTCTGCCGAAGCATTTTATGTAAATTTCTAAGCAGAAATTAATGCTTGTTGCTCATCTACGCGTCTACGCTCATAAAAATTGTTTGCGACTTTGCACCCGTTGTCGGCTTTTAGCAATGCGTACAAATTCTAAGAAAACATTAGGTAGAGGTATCGTTCGTTAATTTTATATTGGAGCCAGGCATCGAGCGAGGCATTGCAGGTTTTTGTTCAGTCTTTGTACATACATATGTTTGTTTATGCCTTAGTATTTCTGTTTAATGTCTTTCGTTCAAATCAGCCAGAATACCTGCGACAATTATTTATGCAATGTAATTCATCCCAAATAGTAGAAATCTAAAAATTCCGCGTTTCGATAAATTGGTTATGGAATGTACCTGGTCCAAGTCGCCCGTGTATGGAATAGTCTCCAATTAAAAATAAAAACCTCGGCCATTGCCATTAATTTGAAAAGCCTCATTTAGGCCAAAACACAGTGAGAGCGACACAACAAAGTCGCCGTATTTTGGTTGCTGTCAAAGATTCGAATATATGGAAGTCCCATATACTTAACACAATGAGAGCGACTCCACAAGTTGCCAACAAAAAGTTTGGGAAAATCTCTAAATTAGTCGCCAACATAAATGACATTTCTGTGTGAACAGTGAATAATTGACATTCATGTTATGTGAATTTGGTTATTTTTATAAAGAATAGCAAATTAAAAGATAGTAGTAAATAAACTAGTTATTAAAAACTTTAATAAAATTAATTTCTTTAATTAGTTTGAGAAATTATGAGTTTTGAGGAGGAATTTATAGAGAAAATGGGGGAAAAAGTTATGCTGTATGATAAACGTCATCCCATGTATGGCAATCTCATCTTTTTTTTTAGCTTTTTCTTTATGCTTTTACAATTTTAAGAAAGCTGCATAAGCTATACTAAAGATTTTTCTTAGTTCTTTCCTTGTTGCCATTTCTTTTACATTAAATAAAACAGTGACTGCTGTCAAAAACATTTGTCGATTCGCGTACACTGTGTTTTAAATGCGATATTGTTGCCAACTAAGTTGCCAACATTGTTGTGTCGCTCTCACTGTGTTTTGGCTTTTAGGATACACATATCATTAAAGGTTTTGTAGTAGATGAATTCAATATTTCATATTTTCCGTTGTGATTTGTACATATACGAAATTTCTCTCCCTCTTTGTTAAATAATTTTGATTTATTTTTTGTTTCCTTATTTCTTAACGTTATTCAATTTTTAACTTTACTTTTATTTAGTAGTAAGTAGGTACTTAATAATATTATTAGGTAATTGTTTATTTATTCCGAGTAATTTTGAAAAACAGTTTTTCGATGGGTACATTTTAGTATGTTATTTCTTATGTAAAACTGAGGCTGTACACCAAATTGCAGCTTGGGATTTAGTTGGAAGTGAGAACCTAAAGTGGGTGTGCTATCAAATTTGATATTAGATTATTAGCTTTCATCGTTAAAGCACACATACCCATTCCATTTTAAATTTTTTTAGAATTCCTCCATATAGTACTGCTTCAATTTCATGTGATTTACATAACCTGGACGAATGTGGCAATAAGTAAAAATATTAGCGAAGTTGTGAAGATAAAAATGGAAGTTTAACTTTGTACTTTCTAAACAGCCTTTTTACATACAAAAATTTTGATAAACATCAATGGCAGAAGCCCTGAAGGGTTGTAAAAGCATGTAGTCTTTCGAAAGCTCAATGAACAGGAATATAATGGCAAAGTTTAACAGATCAAAATGTTTGACCAGGGACGTTGGTGTGAAGTCTGCATAAATGCTCCGAGCACCAAAATTTATGATGCATGTTTCAAGTTTTTACTACCGGCTCTTAGCTCGTACATTTTGCCTCATGTGTCTATAATACAATGAGCTTTCGCACATATAAAATTGAAATGATTGAGAGCGCTATACGCACATCTATATACTTGTCGATTTCCTCATCCTTAGGGAGAACAGTTCCCATGTAAAGGATATTTGAACGGAAATTAATTTGGTATGAAGCCCTCCTCCTGTGCAACTTGAAATTACCATAATCAGATTGCTTCACACTGTATACACAAGGCAAAGAAATAAAACTGTCTGCTCCGGACTGAATCTAGTGTGTAACTTAGTGAAACAACCACACAATTGTTTCTTCCCACTAAATTACTTTTAGCAAACAACCAAAGCTGGGAGATGGTATTTGTGTACCTACATATATGTCTCCTTTAAGTTATAAGACATTGTAATAAGAATGCTTTAAAGTACGAAGAAAATGGTAGAAATTCAGGGAATAAAATCCATCCAAGTTTTTGCACGGAACAAATTTAATTTCCCAATTATTCGAAATTTATGAAGGATCTATGTAGATAACTGAATTGGTTTTATTGATCAATAACTGTAAAATTCAAATTGTAGTCAATCAGGAAATGTTATTGAACCGAGAGGGTTACTGGGACTGGGGTACAAGCTATGCCAACTGAAAGATAAATCTACATAATACAATGAAGGCTATCGAGCCTGAGATTTAAACTTTCGATTCGACAGTTAAAGCAAACTTTTATTTATATATTCTAACTAAAGTGTAGTTCGAAAAAGAGTATGTGTCAGAGCACTATCTTTTCAATTGGGTATTTTATTGGCCCTATCACCAAATGCCGGAGTAATTTAAGCAATAATTGTTGGACGACTATAACAAATGACAAAATTTTTTTCATACTGACTAAAATATAGCCACTTTTGCTGGGTATCGACTAGAACATGGAAATTTACTAACAAACTTTAATTTAGGTATCGAGTTAAGTGTAATCAAAACCTTAAAGTCACACTACCAATTACAGAGAATTAAAATCAATTAAAAATTGGTTTATCATTGGAACTGCAAAAGCCTGCAGTAGGCAAAATTTTTAAACGAAGAAGGCGTTTTGTATTGACAGAAGTTCGAGTACTTATCCGTACGGTTGGGTTAAGTGTGTGCCTGCCGTAAGACCAATACCTTAGAATATAAAGACAACAGGACGTGTGATAAGCCAAATTTAGCATAGTCAAATTATAGTTGCGCTAGTATCAATCAACATAGAGAGGGGCATCAAGATAAATCAATTGGATTTTCATATTAAGTTTTGACTTAATTTTAACTTACATCATCAATATCATCAATGGTTTCAGTACAGGTTTTGTTTAGAAATGCTCTATATCGGTGCATAAAAGATGCTCATCACAAATCTGATTTGTAGCTTTAGGAAGAAATTCTGGCCGGCCTATTGCCTCGAACCATCTATTTAGCAAATCGGCATCTTTTGGGAATCTAAAAATTATACATATAATAAATTACAAAATTTTTTAGTTAAGAATTTAAAATTGAAAATTTTATTCCAATACATGTCAATCAATATAAAATAATAACAATAATGAAATATTATCAGATATTGATTTCGAAGAAATTCTTTCCTTTTTAATATAAACGTTTGAATGTTTAAAAATATTACGTTTGCCCCCATCGAAAATGTTCTTATTCGCTGTCACTACGCCAAGTTACCCAGGGAGTTTCTCTGCAGTTACAAACGTAAACAAATCTGCGATATTTCATAGTTTTTAATATTAATTTCAATTGAATTTAATATAAAAATGTGTGTAAAGTACATAAAATAATATCTTATAAATATATTTGCTTGAAAAATGAGTTCCCACGTCGTAGATTGGTATTGTTGTGGCAATTTTTCACCGAACACCATTTTGAAAATACATGAACATCACTTAGAAATTTATCACTTTAATATCAACAGATAATTACTTACACTCTTTACTTTATTTAAGTTTTCAAGAAATTATCTTACATTTTTCAGTTATTTTGAAGCAATTCAAATTGTTTCAAATTAGGCGAACGTCGTTTGACAACTGAACATAAATTTGTCCCTTTCTTCAATCTAACTCTAACCTACTTCATGATACTCCGAAATAAGCCACGCTCATGCACACGAATTTTACAGGTTTCCTGTTGTCTCTATATTCTAAGGAAAAACACCATGAGAGTGACATAACAATATTGGCGTTTAATTTGTCGACAATGTCGCATTTAAAGTAAAGTGAACGCGACACAACAGGTGTGTTTGACAGTTGTCACTGTTGGATTTGTTCTGAAAAAAAACCGAAATAGCAAAAACAACACAGAAACTTTGGAAAAATCCCTAAATATAGTATTACAGCTTACTTGGCTGACTTAAAACTTTATTATATATCTGAAATAGACCTAAAAAGACTGAAAAAGGGTAATAAAATAATGATTTAAAATTATAAATTTTCAATAAGCTAATCATGCTTAAAAACATAATTAGCTTATCTACTCAATCAGTGAAGAAAATTGCATCAGCAATTTTCTTCACATTCCATAAAGTCAAACAAAATTATTCCCACGGCAAATTTTGCCTTCAGCAGAACTTTCCAGTAGATATAATTACTTTAAAAAATAATGATACAAAAGGCAAATTGTACCTTCAGTACGATTTGTCGTGAAAATCACAATATGTATGGACGAACGTAACGTACATACATATCACAAAAAAAAAAGCTTTCAAATTTCATTTTTTCAAGCCACCGTCCAACGAAAAACATTCGGGACTTCTTTAATCAAGTCCAAAATAAACGAAAATTTTGAACGACGGCTCTTGAACGCGACGAAAGTGATCAAGAGCTGAGTCTTGATTACGGCGGTTCGTAGAGTTGAATATCGGTAGTCGCGTTTGAAAAGAAAACGGAGTTGGATAAAGAAAACTTGGTTCGGGCGGTTCGGCAAGAAAAGGAAAAAATCGAAAGTTGTAGTTTTGTGAAATTGGAAAAAAATACCAATTAGAAAACTCTGAGTTAAAGTGTTGGTAAAGTTGAAAAAATCGAAACTTGTAGTTTTGTGGAATTGAAAAAAGGAATTTCAATTAGTCAAAATATTTGTAAAGTTAACAAGTAAAAAAGCTAATATTGGTCTAAGACCAATTCCTCCGTATGCAATTTCGTATGAACACCCATTTGAGCAATTTTGATTTTTGCAGTGGTTTTTCGCATATATTTTTAGAATGGTTCTTTGGACAGAAAAAACGATTATAACCTATTTTATAGGATTTCATATTCTGAAGAAGTTTTTAGTACACTAAAAATGTTTTCGCAGTATACGTAAAAAACCTAAATTTTTATATAGCAACACCAAGTCACTTTTTCAAATGTTGTTAGCTAGTACAATTAAAACACCATGTTCTAAATTTCCGCTCTCTACGTCGACGTCGTTCTCAGTCAGTTTTCAATTATATAACGGAAAACGAAATTTTTGTATGGCAACCGCACGAAGGAGTTGCCCGATTTGTCTCATTTTCGAACTTATTTTACTTTTTTTTTTCAAAGTCCGTGTACAAAATTTCAGGTCCCTAAGTGTGCGCGTTTCTCGAGTTATCGTGCGCACAGACAGCGGACGGAAGGACGGACGGACGGACATGCAAAAATCAAATTATCTTTTAATATTATGCGTAGGTGTCCAATCCATTTTGCTCTACCATCAAGCAACATCCACTACAGAGGGTGATAATCATACCACCCCAAAAATTCTACCACAGAAGGAATCACCCTCAGGAGCGGGATACATCTTGACAGGTCTCTACCAAGTAAGAAACACTTTAATGTAGAATTATATTGAAAATTTTGGAAGAGAAGGTGCGAAACTCCTTCGAACTCTCTGTGATTCAGTGCGACTCAGTAGAGAAACAAATCGAAAAGTCGAGAAAGGTTGGAACAATTGAAAAATTTAAAATCAACACTCGGGGTAGACATTATCCCAAATAACAGTGTTAATTTAAGAGAAAATGCCATCGCGGACAGTGTCAGTGATTCCACCGCGTAGTGAATTACTTTTAATTGGCTGGGCGACTCCCTTCTGAAACCAGGATAGAAGAAACTAGCTCCCAATAGTGCCAAAATCAAAATCCCCAATCCAAATATGGCAGATTACGCAAAAATCGCCAAACTGACTGCTCAGCTGGTTCCCCTATTTTCAGCAGAACAACACCTAAAATTGAGCCTTGAACTCCAAACATTCCTAGATGCTGCAGGCACGTAATTCAGTGCATTTCGGATGAACCTATCAGCATTTTTACAAATCTTCCCCACCAGACTTCGAGGCGAAGCTTATCAGCTTTTTGCCTCAAATATGCAAGAATGGCTTAATTGCACTTACCTGCCTAGCGAAGTTACCAGGAACTGGGTAAATAAATTGATAACCACTAGGCAGTATCCCTTAGAAAATCTCACGGCCTTCACGTCACGAGTAAAATAAATGCTGGCACTCTGCAATGAAGATGCGGAATCCAAATACGGAGCCACAGCAGCACCAGCTGTTAAAACTCAGCTGCAAGATTTCGCAAAAAATGCTTTAAAGACTGGCGTAAGTAATCCGTATATATGCCAATATCTTCTGACCATGACAGACGGCACTGTGGATGACCTCGTGCAAAGAGCACTTGACATGGAGCGTTTCTAGCAAAGTGCTCTATTCCTGCAACCTCCACGACAATTTCTAACCAATATAATGCAGAATACATTGCCAAATTCTGCTTGTGCCAGTGTACCAAATAACGCACAATTAAATCAAAGTAGTACTCTAGTAAATCGAAGTGTATATAATCCGGGATATCATGCTCGCAGGAACGCCGGCAAAACAATATGCCCACGAGCTCACACAGTCACACACAGCCAGCCGAGTTCACACAAGCAAACACATCACCATACATCAAACAGGAGCCAAGATCTCCAAACAAAACTTTTAATGTTTAGTGTTTATTTAAATAAAATAAATTGTAGTTTTTGTAATTTAAGAGGCCATACGTACGCCGATTGTCTGAAACGTAAAAATACGCCGTACTGTGTGAACTGTAAAATGTATAAACATGACATACGTGACTGCAGAAGAAACCACAATAGTTTTCAAAGACCCCAAAACAGGGAAGCACCAAATCAACGTCCTAGAGAGACGCAAAACGCCAGTAACAACTCCAGAGTCTATAATGTGCGAAAAAAGTGTGAGTTGTGCACCCGTTCTTGACATATATTAAGCGTATGTCAACAAAAGCATAAATGGGAAGCCCGGAGTCAGGGAAACGACGTACATTCGACCCAAAACTCCCCGGCTCGACTATAAATTACCCATCAAATAAAATAGTGTCCCGTCAGCAGCCCGATTACAGTGTCGCTACAGTAAAACTTCCATTAGACATTGGCCTGAACGGCCAAACTAAACTAGTAGTAGACACAGGCGCTGAGGTTAGTATCATAAAGCAAAGGCCAATAAAAGACCCGAAAACGATTAAAAGAAAGAGGAAAGAAAAAAACAAATGTTGAGTATTGTAATGCGTCGAGCATTCCAATCGATGTACATACAAAAAAACCAAAAAAATCTGTAAAGCAAACAAGCCTTAGATTTGTCGTCATTAGTAATTTCAGTCATGATACCGCATTCACAATGCAGAGTGGAGCAGAGAGAGCTTTGAGTACAGAGCAAAGCTGTTCACATTACAGCGCAGAACTTTGAAATTAATATAACAAAATACCATAGCAACGTCCAATCAATATGCTTGTAATTGTCAAAATAAGAAATTCGAAAATCAAACGCCTGTTGCACCATCAGATTACTTCGAAACTAGGAGACACTAACGTAATTTTTTTGGTTTTTAAATCATAAAGTTTGCAAAATATACCTCTTGTTTTTCATTGGCATTTATAAAAAATATTAAATCAGAAAATAACTTTAAAACATGTTAGTTATGATAAAAAGAAATATGGCGCTTTTTCCACGCCATCTACATGCTAGTAGTTCGAAATTCCAGTTTGTAAGCTTTCGGAAATGTCAGCGTGAAATTAGAATAGAACCTATTGTCATGCAGCTCCACTCTGTACTACTCTGAGCCAAAAGCCATATGTCCTACTGCATGCTGAAAAAAACATACCAATTGCCACTCTACGCTACTATACTCCACTCTGCATTGTGAATGCGGCTTGATTCACATATTTTCGTTCATGAAATTAATAACATGAACTAGAAAAGGCAATGCAGTTGGGTATAACACGCATCAATTGCTGATACGGAATTTCACATCATTGGTCACTGCACTGACCTCGATGCACCCGAATTCTTGGAATGCTAAGAATGTGTAATACGGCGAATCATTTAACAGTAATTTATTAATCGTTGCATTGCGATATCCCAGGTCAATAATTGGTGTATCAATAAGTGTATGGCAAATTGATGACTTGTGTATTTGTAATTTCACACAGTAGTTAGGGATGAATATGACTAAGGTAAATTGTATACATAAGTTGATTTTGATATAATAAAGGACAGTACGTTTTCTTTTATAGTCGCTCCTCGACAAACTTCGGCAGTCTTTGACGCAATACACTGTGCTGATATCGGCTGAGCACCAGATAACCAGTCATGTATATGGTATTACATCATAAAGTGCTCTTCAAATATGCAGCATGTCGAACTGAGCTCCACACACAGCAAATCAGAACTATAGATGTAGACGAATAACCAATCCAAATTCGGATAACGGACAAGGAGTCTATGAAATTGCACGCTTAAATTTCAAAGAACTACGAACATAAAATGAACCTCACAAAATTTACTTGCTAAGCTAACCAAATAGATAAAATAATACTAAAGATGATGCAGCATCAAGAAATGCGTCATAGTTTGCTCCTGGATCTAAGCACACATATCAATAGTTAAGAAAACTAGCCTAATAGACTACTTAGAACTAAGAAAAGAATCCTACAAAATAACAGGAACAACAGGCTGTTCCAATTGTGGCAAGCACAATAAAATTCAGAAGAAATTAGCCGATATTAGACATAATTGGATCATGTACAAACAACAAACATAGAATCTGAAATTAAAAGAGAAGCAGTTGAATATACACTACATATCGTAAAAGACAATTTTCCAAGCTTAATTAGACACTTTAAAAAAGTAGGAGGTAAGCCTAATAACCATCCATTCAAACTAAACAGAGATTAACAACATTAAAATAATGATCATGATTAGGATGCCAGACTGCTCACTACCATGTCTTAACAACAGACGCATTAAATTTTGCAATAGATGCAATTTTATCTCAAAGAGTAATAGGCAAATACTTACCCACCTCATACGCGAGCAGAACGCTCGATAAACACGAGTTAAAGGGACCAATAATAGTAAAATAGCTTCTATGAATTTAATGGGCAATAAAACACTGCAGACCATATCTATATGGAAGAAAATTTACAGTGGTGACCACTGACTTATAACAATGGACTGAGCGATTAGCTATTTCATGTGGCACAAAAAATATTGTGTTTCTGTATATCACCGTTAGAGCGCCTTTTAAAACGATTACATAAAAAACATGTAAAACTCAACAAATCAGATGAAATTTTACACCCGTAAATCGAATTTAATTAAAAAAATATATTTTCTTGTGTCCAAGTGATATTTTAATCGCTTATAAGGAATTAAACTCATTCCGACTTTAATTTTCAAAAGTTATTCTTAACTGAATCCTGCTTATGGGCAAGAGAGACGGAGCATGGTAAACACTATCTTTACCTTATTCCTTCTGCGGTGATTGCATCTGTAGCCAACATAAAAACATCACATTGCATAAGCAAACGTTCTACAATGCAATATTTTGTATTGATAGCTCCAACTCTGCCATAGGGCGAAAGAGAGAACTATAAAACTTGTGCCATGCCTTCCTATAGGAAAATCACAATACGCTCAGTCCATTGTTATAAGTCAGTGGTGGTGACTGACCACAGACCATTCGTAAGTTTGTTTACAAACAAAGATCCATCGTCAAAGATGACAAGAATTCGTTTAGAATTATCTGAATATGACTTTGACATCATATACAATAAGAGTTTACTAAACACAATTGCGGACGCACTATCCAGAATAAACACTAACCCGGAGATGTCAAAGAAATGATAACAACTGCGCAAATCAAGATAACAATGAGGAAAAGATCAAAAGAAGAACAGGAATCAAAGGAATGCGAAAAAAATTGGAGATATTGAAAGTGTTGATGAATTGTCAGGCCAACTTTTCATCTACGATTGCACTTCGATCTCTGAGATTACGTTTCTAATCAATTAAAGTTCATAAAAATAAATGAAGACGACCAAAGAGATAGTACTTATAGTAAAAAGAAAAATATGTTCATATCAAAAATGTAAGATGCAATTAAATACTGCGGTAATCGTAATCTGAACTTAGGATCGATATTGGAGAAGCTGACTCACGCGATTATTGACAACAAAAATTAAAGGCTAGCAATATTAACAGATCAATAGTACGGCGCTTTCGGCTTACATCAGACAGAGTTATCTTCCCTGTGAGTAACGGATCCTGCTATCTGTCAGCCCAGAGGTGGGTGAAGTGAAGGTGCCTTGGGTTCTGCTACTTCCACGTAGGGCTAGGTGGTGAACACTGTGCGGTGGGCTTGCCACTAATTAGTGGATGCTGCTCCCATCCCAAACCAAGGTGGTAATGCGTACGCTAGCGCTGCGTGGCTACGGGGGCTCTCAGTCGCAAGTATACGAACTCCGGATAGCAGGCTTCCTCCAGTTTTAATTAGATTTCCTGCGATAATGCGGCTCTCTACCGTGGCTGATAGTCTTTCTCCGCAACTTGCTGTTGCAAATATGGAGTTATCCGAGAAAATCATCAAATACACTTCTAGCAAGTGTGTTATTAATTCATGGATATCAGAGCAATTGGAGGATTTAAACCCTCTACATCCTTGGAAAATTTCCAGCTGGGGAGATCGGTTGATTCGGGCGGTGTGACACCAATGGAGATCGATAATACCCCTCATGGGTCAGGTCATCTCAACTCGGGCGGGCTACCTGTGTTTTGACCTCAGAGTCGAAAGGCGGGAGAGTCCAAAGCGGGACTTCTCGATGCAGGAGAAGGAAGAGAAGGAAAGGATCTGTGCCTGGGCCTTCTCCTTCTTTCTCTTCGCAAGTGATGACTTCTCTTTACATAGGTTAACTTGCAACAAAGCATGACGTCTGCTTTTCTAGGAGCTTTTCTTGCTGACTTGCGTGGAAAGCCGCAACAACAAAAAGTGGTACTTGTACAGGAGCGTTGAGTCTGGAAAGATTCTAACGGAAGCGAAAGGAGTTCAAATCCTGGATGAAACTGAGTGCTCTACTCCTAGTGCTTGGGTTGATGCGACAATATAAGTTGCGGTAAATTTGCTGCTTCATCTGTACAAGAGGGACACTACATCGATCAAGCTCTCTTTCAAGAAGGATGCAGTTAATAGGGAACTCCTTATTGTCTCAGCATATTTCCAGTATGACTCCGCTGCTCCCCCTCCCACTGAGGGAGTAAGGCAAGCGGTTGAGTATACGAGGACTAATCGGCTTGTTATCTTGGTTGGTTGTAATCCCAACGCTCACGCTGTTGAATCAGGGAAACGAACCAACCTTTGCTACCAGCCGAAGACAAGAAGTCATTGATGTGGCTTTTTCTTCCTTTGACGCCTTTCAATTATTCTCTGGCTTGAGGGTATCGCGAGAGGGGTCTCTCTCTGATCAAAGCTACATTGAATTCTGTATGGCTGCTGACTTCATTGAGGTAGAAAAATACAGGAATCCGAAGCGGACTGTCTGGAATAATCATGAGTATTGCCGCCTTGAAGAAGGCTGTAGGAAGGCTGCAGACCGCAGTTCCTGAGACTTTCGAAGGTTCCTGTCCCATTAGCACGGACATAGACAGGAAGCCTACGCGGTGGTGGAATGGCAGTATTAGAAAACTCTGTAAGGCTTCTACAAGGCTTTTTAATAAAGGCAGCGGGACTGACTCGGAGGTAGACTGGTGGATCTATCGCGAGACTCAGAGTACCTACAAGAGGCTTGTTAGAAAATCAAACAAACAGGCCTTTGTAGATTTCTGCAAGCAGCTTAGCAGCTTTCGTGAACCGGTTAGGGTGCTCAGGGCTCCGAGGAGTGACCCAGCCAGATTGAGTGTTCTTAGAAGGCCAGATGGCTTCTTTACAGTATCGAATGAAGATAACTGTATCCTTCGTCTCTCAACAGCGTTGTCTAGGTTGTAGGCTTTAAGAAGACCTGCAGTTGTATGGAGAACATCCGCTACCTCTCTGCAGTGGTGGTGAGTGATTCACTGCTGCCAAGGTATTTTATGCCGAGTAGGCGAAATGGTTAATTTCAACCTTCTCGGATTTCAAGGCCCCGGGCCCAGATGGTAGTCTGTTTATACTTTTTAAAGCAGAAAGCGTTGTGCTTTATATTTTCGATTCCATTTTCAGGCCATATGTCTCTTTTGGTTATGTCTCTGGGGTATGGAGGAAGGTGAGTGCTTGCAGCTTGGTGCTCTTCTCCAGAATACTTAAAGTTGGGTACTTTGTTCTTCCAAAGATCTTTGGACACACTAGATAACTCTCTCCCTATATGAAACACCTCGGAGACTTTCTTGATTCGACGTTGACATGAGAATTAAACGTAGAGGAAAAAGTTAATGCAGGAGGGAATTTGACTCCACATGGGGTATACGACAGAGGGTTGCGAACTGGATGCACTCCTCGATTGTTAGACCTATGCTCACATATGCCTCCTGTTTATGGTGGATGAGAACGCTTGTGGGAACTGCCATCCTGAAGCTGGCCACCATGGAAAGGTTTGGTTGCCTGGGAATTACGGGCTCCATGCGGTCTACAGCTACTGCTGCCATTGAGGTCCTACTTAATCTGCCATTCCTGAACCTTGTCATTCTGGCATATGCCTACATGGCGGCGCTTCCCTGTGGGTTTCCGTGTGTGGGAATCTCGAACTGTGCGAAGTGCGTTGTCGAGCCTTCCTCGGTTCGCTCATAAAATTTTCACCGACGACTCTCTCACGAATGAGGGAGCCGTGGCGGGCATTTACCTTCCTGATCGACATTGGAATGGAGTATTCACTTGGAAAATACACAACTGTCGTCTAGGCTGAAGTCTTCGCCATCGTACGCAGCCTTCATCGCTCTGAGTGGCTCTCGGATAACATCTAAGTTACTAGGTGATTGCAGGTCGTCTGTAGATAAGTTGTGCATCCACAACAACGCTTCCCTTCGGTGGGTTTTTGGTCACACAGGGATCATGGGGATTGAAACGGCTAGCCTTTTAGCTAAGGTTGGCTCTAATTTTCCGTTCCTCAAACCGGAAAATGCCGCAGGCGTTGCCACCTCGAATATCGGGTGTCTCATCATAACTGGTGTTCATAGAAAGCAACAGCAGAAATGGGAAAACCTGAGTACTTGCAGGTGCACAAAACTGTTACTTGATGGGCCCAATAGAAATATCTCCGGTTTTCTAATGGGGCTCGGAAGGCGACTGTGTAAATTTGTGGCTGGCATCATCACTTGCCACAGTTCACCTCACGCTCATATAACAAGGATGGGAGCTGTTTACATCCCTGGATGTCTATCCTCCCTGCAAGGAGAGCCGGACTTCGTCCGAAGCAGGTTGGATATTCTAGGTTCTGCCCTCCTATCTGCAGAGGAGCTGAAAACCCGTTCTCACCAAGACCTTATGCGGTTCATTAAGAGGACGGGAAGGTGATAGCACGGAAACACAATGGGCCCCCCTGTCCTCCGTGCTTAGAGTCTTTCGTCCCCCCGCCTTTGAAAGAAATTTATAGATGAAGATAAATTTAAAAAAGTCGAAAAAGAAGGATTTAAAAATGAATTTTATGAACTGCAGAATAAAGTAAATTCAATTGAAGAGAAGAGTTTGCGCATAATAATATTTAAACGCCCAAAAAGTATAATAAGCAACGAAGAACAATTAAACATAGTCAAGCACTTTCATGACACTCCACACACAGGTGCACATTCAGGAGTCAAACGCACAATCAACAAAATTAAACAAAGTTTCTGTGGGAAAAATCTCAGCAAAATGATCAAAACTTATTATGTAAATATCTGTTATAGGTGCAAATGCAATAAACTAATAAGGTACAACAGAGAGAGAATGGTAGAAACAAACACAAAAAGTGGAAATTTCGAAAGACAAGAAGTTGACACGGTAGGACTTATGAAACAAAGTAAATTCTACAGATATATTCGACTGTCAATGTCAATTAACCAAATGTGTAGAAGCATTTCCCATGGAAAATAAAGAGACGAAAACAGTCACAAAAAATAATAATGTCGAAAAAGTAATCTTAAAATAATGAACATTCAAAATTCTAAAGACAGATCTAGGTACCGCTTTGTTGTCAACCAAGGGGGTTTTTGTTTTTGCTACCGGAACGTGACACCTGGGAGATCTGGAGACATTTCAGAACCTTGTCAAAAAGATATTAACTCCGAAATGTCAGGTTCGTGTTTTTGCGCACTGGAAGCAGCAAACCAAAAAATTTCTAAATGGCTGAGACGAGAGTTTCTGCAAGTGCGTGCTTTATTAATAGAACTTTGGTGAATATTGAAGAAGAGGAGTATCAAGATGATGTTATAAGCGATTCGGACGATATTATTTTAATTAGGAATCTTTGGAGGGAGCGGAAATACAAAGCCCACGAGTGCAATGAAAAAATAGTTCAGCTGTCTTCCGTTGCTGGAAAAATATTTTGTTATTTGTATGTACAAAAGTATCTCAGCGCATCATTTCAGAATTACAGGGACATTTCCGTTTGAAGAGAAGTTCATTTGAGAAATTATTGGATTTCTTAAACCAGAAAACCATTCAGAAGGACTCTGCTGGTAATCCATAAATATCATTCAAAAACCAGCTGGAAATTAACTTATGGATATTGGACAATCAGGAAGTCTACAGGTTCTGACTATATTCCGTTATTTTTTCGGTCTGGGATTAACAGATCTTTATACTTCAAATCAGTGTCTGACAGGTTTGGAGTATGTGTATCTACCGCTTGGCAGTCAGTTTATCGCATTTCTAACTGGCTGGTAGACAACAGGAAGGAGTTTATTCAGAGGCCTAATGGTGAAAGGATAAATGGCGAAATGAAGAAACTCCGGCAGATTCGCGGTTTTCTGGTGTAGTAGGTGCCATTGATGGCACTTCTTATGTTCCCATTAGTGCTCCTACGAAGTATCCAGAATCTTACATCTGCAGAAGAAATTTTTACGCTTTAAATATGCAAGCTTGATATTTATAATCGTGGACGTAGGCAGTATGCAGAAGAAATTTTTACGCGTTAAATATGCAAGCTTGATATTTATAATCGTGGACGTAGGCAGTATGCATGATCCAAGGGTACTTCGGGGATCTCATCTGTACGAAATGATTCGAGAGCAGAAAAGATTCTTATTTCCTGGCGACACCGATATGATCGGAGACTCGGCATACCCTCTGGAAGAAATAATATGGGTTCCTTTTAAAGAACGAGGAATTTTAACTGCACCCCAAAAATTGTCCAATAAGAAGATGTCTACCACTTGAATTCTGGCATGGCATGTGTTATACTCCACAACACACGCATCGAATATGCAGACGAATGTGATGAAGAAGTCACAGTAGAAGTTGAAGAAGAACCTAAAATTATCGGCAAAGATATTTTTGCTGATGGCACCGGAGGAAAAGTAAATCGGAATTTTATAATGAAATATCTAAGAACAAATACCTAATTTTGTGCATTATTACTTATTTGTATAATGCTTAAAATATAACTAAACAGTAAAACTAAACACACATCGAAATTATTCTATTTTCATTGGCTTAACATTTTTCCAGCACTGAACACAACTTGTCGGTAGATTTGATTGATTCCTCATGACGCTCTGTTGCACCAACATGCGGTCTTCGTGACGCTTCTGTTGCGCCAACATCACATGGCATTTTTGTTGCCCTTCAAGAAGATAAAGCTGATCCGGATGGCCGCTGATCTCTGGATGCTACATTTGGATTTGATTCTTCATTCTCATTCTCTCGTATCGTAAGCCTTTGAATTTCGTTAGCCTTGGACACAGGCCGAACTTCGAGACGGTCTCCTAACGCTGAAATCATTGCATTAAAGTATGGCCATGATTGGTACCCACTGCCAGAATTTTTGTTATTGTCGACACTTCTTCTGTAGGTTTGCTTTAGGAATGCCTAGAGACGAACCCATCAAGAGTTTGTTTAAGTTGTTACCAAGCTGATTCGGCATTCCGTACACCGCTACAGAACAAATTCTTGTGGTCATGTCAGCATTTTATTAATTGCAGCACTTCATTACTATTCCATTCTCCTATAACCAAACGTCTGTTACATTTTCTTTCCGTCAAATACAATTCACAACTAGGTACTTACGGCTATTTCCGCTACTGGTTTGTTCATGTTGGGGCTGCGTTTGCTGTTCTGCTCCTTCAACTAAATTGTTGTTTGCAGCTCTTCAAAAAATCCGGAGCTACAAATATCGTGTCCTCCGAAAGAAACGGATGGCTGGAAAAACCTCGTAATACTACTGTTTTGTGGCATTTTCCATTATTGCACGTAAATCACAACCTAACCTCTTGTTTAATATGTAGATATGTAGGTATACAAAGAGAAATAATATATATGTAATGTAAACAAAGGCATTCTCCTTCTTTCTTTGACATTTCACAAGAAGAACTGCGTTTTTCCCAGTCAAGAGCAGGAACAGCTAGGGTTAATCCAAGTAGCAAGTCAAAACAGAAAGTGATAGTTGGCAAATCGAACACAAAATGGACACGTGGGTTAACACCGAACCAAAAACAAAAACCCTCAAAGTAATCTCTGAAGTATTGAAAAATGTTCAACATAGAGTGCAAGTCGTCACTTCAACTCCATTTCACCATGAAACTCTGGGTGAAATTGAAAGAAATCGTCGAGTACTAAATGAGTACGTGCAATCAATAGGTCAGAATGGCGAATGATTAGCCTATTACACATTCTGCTATAATATCACACCTCATTCTGAAACCAAAATGTCACCATACGAACTGTGTACAGTCGTACGTCAATTCAATTAAAATCAATAGAATCTTTACCAAGGCTACGCGAGATATTTTGTTGCACCTCAAGTAGATTTTGCAATTAGCCACCAGGCTATATAAATCGAAGCAGCGCTCGGGTCATTGCAATCCTTTCTGAGCAGACCTATGTAATGTTGTAAATTACCTAACTAAGTAGTGCCTTTAATTGCTTATCTGCCACCAATTGTATTCTAATTTGAATTATACAACTAGATTTGTTATAGCTATCTAGTTGAAATATCAGTACATAGTTTTCACGTGTACAACTGGTAATGTTATAGATTACCAAACTTCCAAGAGGTTCTTCAATTGCTTATCTACCACCAATTGCATAGTGTTGTAACTTATATAATTGGACTCCTTGCAGCTGTGAGGGAACTATGAACCACACTAACGTTTATAGTATTCCTCATAGCTGAAACACCAGGACCACAGTCATGGCAATACAATCCTCATTCACATGTCTAGTGTTTATACAATCAGTCTATACACTGCTCTAAGTTGTATAGAACCACCAGGCTGTACCTGCTATAGCATTATAATCATCTTATCTAACTAGACTAACCAGCAATTTTTGTCTCTTTTCAGATTAACCACCGTAACATTAACACTAAATTGTTGTTATTATTTATATGTAAATTGTGGATTCCACCATAGAAAATAAGTTCTTGTCTTAAACGCTTGTCGTGTTGATTAAAACATTGATTACTTCAAACTGAATGACTTATTATTAGAATCAGCACCCTTTTTATAATTTTGTGAGGCAATATAATCAGAGGTTCGTACAAACTGATATTCGGCGAATTAGGTTCACTTCCGAACACTATGGACCAAAACAAAGCAGATCCGATCTACAATCTAGAAGATTATTCAAAAGAATTGAAGTTTCGAATCCAAAAAAAACCATAAAATAGCCAAAGCACTATTGGAGGATTTTAAAAAGAAAAAAAGCAATAGCGAAAACAATAACCCACTAAAAGTTAAGATAGGATAAAGCATTGTTAAAAGTAGGAAATTGATGAAAAAATGAACCACCCTATAAAGGTCCATGTACTGTAATCGATACAAACAATGTCAACAAAGTAACGAAAGAAGTACATCATAATAGATTAAGATTATTAGTATACAAGTTATTACCATTTCATGAGTATTGTATTAGAATCATTATGTATGTTTGTATTCACATTGTAAGCTTAAAAAAAATTTTTTTTTTTACTTTAACTGAGCAAAAATTTTTTCTTTCCAATAAGAGGAGGAGAGATGTAACGCATCGAGCATTCCTATAGATGCACATGCAAAAAAATCTGTAAACAAACATTTAGATTCGTCTTCATCAGTAATTTCACTCCTTAAAGGCACTTTTACTTTACACAAAAGAACAAAAAAAGTGTAAATCGAAAAGCTCAATTTATTCCACCTTAAAACAGGATTTTTGCTCTAATGATTAATAAAATGATGGGGAATAGGATAAACTAACTATCTTTACTAATAAAATTGTATATTTATCTCAGGTTTTTAAGAAAAAACACAACTTTTATGTTTTGTCGATCGAATTCTTCGGCCGAAAAAGCTTTTCGACCGATAAAACATAAAAGTTGTGTTTTTCTTAAAAATTTGAAATAAATATAACAATTTTCTCAGTAAAATTCTTAGTTTGGATTTTATTAATCACTGGAGCAAAAATCTTGTTTTAAAATAGAATAAATTGAGTTTTTCGGTTTACATTTTTCTGATCTTGTTTTGATGTGAAAGTGCCTTAAGGGCATATATCTGATGCCTCTTAATATACCAGCATTGTCTGAGCTTTTTCCACTTACATCTACAGGCAGTCTCTGACGCCAGCATCCCTCAGGGATCTTCAGGTCAAATCCAATCTCTTCTTGGAATCCTTTTCTTATTAGTGCTTGCACAGAATTCACCAGGAATATTTTCTTCAAAAATCACTCTATAGTATAGAGAGGTTGCATATTCCCAATTGTATCTATCCAGTCATAAGCATAAGAAACTCCTTCTGAGAATTGCTCTTTCTGGCTCCAGATTACTTCATCAGGAAGATAATTATCGGTGAATGCACATCGTAAAATGTATTTTTCAATCTTTGGTATTTTTGTATTACTGTCAACTCCAAAACTATTCAACAGGCCACGGATGTTTTCTTCCGGACGAATTGACATCACATAATTAACAAAATTTATGTCATTTTTCATCCCAGTTGTCAGTTCATTCCATACTTTACTTTTATGTCTGCGCTTTTGTATGCATCACAACTTATATCCAACATGCAAGGATTCTTCTCGTAATCATTTTTAGTTTAATAATTTCTTCCTTATTCAGTTTCCTTTCTGTCATTTTTTGTCTAAAATCTAAATATTACACAATATACTAAGCTTTTTCACTCATTCGTAAAATAAATAAAACAATTTGCTTAGTGCTTTCTAGATATTATTACCAGCTTTTCTGTTAAAAATTAAGTCCCAAACTATTGTGCAATATTCAGTTGCAGTCTCTACAGAGCAATTCTACAAACTTTTAATGTTTGCCAAACAACTTTTATTTTCAGTTTCGGCCATTTTAATTTTATGTTTGACAGTTTATTGACTTGTTAATACTGACTTGTCACAAATTTGTCAGTACTGACTAGTCAGTAAAAAAGCTTACACTAACCTGTGTCAGTGTCAGACGCTATCAGTGTCTGTTCCACTAACTCGTGTAATCGCCGGGTAATAGATTCTGTAATTGCTACTATTTCTGAATTAAAATATACCAAACCTACTGTCTGTCATCTCCTTACAGGAAAAAGAGACCTTCAGGAGTAATATTGTATAGGCCCAATGGTAGATTTGATACCTCTAAGAGGCATCTCTTTGGCATGATTTTAAAATTCTCATGTCATTGGAAAAGAGATCTTCTTTGAACTCGCAATATACTTGAATGGAAGGTCTCCTTTTGAACTCGCCATATACGTTAATTGGAGGTCTGGTTTTGATTCTTGTGATGCTCAACTGATGTTTTTAAACTGATGTTTTTTAATTTTTCGGGTGCAGCTGTCGGTGTTTAACAAAAAATCTTAAATAATCATGTTATAGTCCTTCATTGTCGTAACGTTTCGACAAATATCGTTTCCGCCCTCAGAAGCACTGTCATTTGTCAATACAAGTACATACATATATTTGCTTATCTGTTGCAATGAAATTGCTGAAAAAAATTAATTTAACAAAGTCAAAATAACTAAAATACGTGTAATAAATTAACACAAAAATTAGGCGGAGTGAATTGCCCTAGTCAAGTTTTAAAAAAATACTAGTTTATAAATGTGTGATCGCAAGGGATTCATAACGGTAATTTTTAGGAATCCGTACCCAATGGGTAACAACGGCAGCCCTATTACTAATACTTCGCTGTCCGTCCGTCACCAGATTGTATCTCATGAACTGTAATAGGTAGACAGTTGAAATTTTCACAGACTGTGTTTTTCTATTGGCGATATAACAACAAATAATAAAAATAAAATTAAAGGGGGCCCCTACACAAGAAACGTGATATTTTCGGTGTTTTTTTCCTCGTTTTATTCTCATTCATTATTATTATCATAAATAGGCATTTGCTTTTCAAATGACAGCATTGTTATTATTTTTTTAAATGACAGAATTATTTTTTCACAACAGGACTACTCTCATTTGAAAAAATAAATAAAAACTAGTTCGCGCTAACCTTAAAACAACGGATCAGGACAGATAGTAACGGGATTGCTCACGCGGCGTACCAGGGAAATATTAAGGTGGGATGATTCACACTAACCTTACGGGGAATAAGCGCACGAGGTACCAAGATAAGTATTGAGGCGGGAAATTACACACAGACCTCAATACAACAATTTGGAAAAATGGACGGGGATTGCTCACGCGGCGTGCCAGGTTTTCACTAGCGTGGGAATTTCGCGCAACATTAGTTACTAGTGAAAAATTGTCTGCTCACCTTACTCGTTCGAACTTGCTGACCAGACTGAATTCTGTGGTTCACTGGCGTGCTTCATATTGCCGGAGGTCAGAGCTTTTCAGTGCTTCCACTTGCGCAAGTTGTTTATACCAAGAAAAGCTTTTCTTGTTTCTGGATTGTACGTGTGATGACGTACAGGCGCAGAAAGTGGCTATCGCAGCTTCGTTCGCATGCCCCAGTGGCACGTTTACTTGAACTCAAGTTCGAATTTTAAGTAGCGGGCTAAAACAATTTAACTTCAGCTTCAAATTTGTAACTTCGTTACACTATAATTTCGTTCAGCGCATAAGGTTTTAATATTATTGTAATCGGGTTGGGTGGTGCAAAGGGCAAGTGAAGCGCAGAGCTGCCAGGGGAGAATAACTGTGTGTGAAAAGCCATATATGTGCACCGTGCTTCGTTGTACTGAGGACATAGCTTCTGATTTCTGATGATTGTGCGTATATCTAGTGAAGCCTAGCGCGCATATGACTTAGTATGCAGCTTGGTATTTGTACCTTGGTATGCTATAAGACTATTGGCGTTAGTCTCAAGCCTCTCCTAGCCTAAAGGGCGGATCATAACCTTCTCGTGGTCCACTGCTGTCACTTTTTAAGTGCTAATATGATTAAGCCCGAACGTAGGTACCAGTAACGTTTAAGAGTCTGCATGTAAGATTCACTGGGAGTACTCATGATCATATGATCATGTGATACGAAGCCATACCACTTGGGTAGCCAACATTGCTAACTTGGTACTACGGGGTTGAGGAGCCCTGAATAGAGCTCTTTGAGCAATATTCGCCTCAACATGGGAAGGCCCCCTTGTGGGAGCATCGTAGTGGTTGTGGTAGCCCATATCGCGGGCAGAGTGAGATTATCTGAGTCTACATGACTTGGGCGAACATTCTTCTCTAAACAGAGTAGCTTGTTCTTTTGACAAAATTGCATACTGCGTCCGTGAATTTGAGGAATGGTCGCTTATTAATGTATGCTAAGAGGATTGGCTCTCGGCATGGAGTTGCGCTAAATCAACCGGGTGCCGTGACCCACAGATCGGAAGAGATTTTAGATAAGTCTCGCTTCGACCAGTAAGTCCAATGTCAAGCATGCACTGATATAAACTGGTACTTGTTGAGACAGAATATAAATTATATTCTGCATCTCAAGGGTGTTGATTGTCGCTTGTCTTCAATCTGTGCATTAAGAGTGCCGTGAGATTAACCCATAATTGCAGGTGCTCACGTAAAACCATGACAGCTTTCTGTAATCAGGTTGATGGTCATTGGACAAGCAGTGGTTTGAGAAAACCGTCTTTCCTTTGTTTTTTGGCTTTATATCCGATTTATGATTCATTATTCTATTTTTAAGATACTGACCTATTGTTCCAACGTACGACGTGTTGCATGTATTGTCCCCACAGGGGATTTTATATATCACATCAGAGACTAATTCCCTTGGAATTTTATCTATAATTTTGCTAAAATAGCTTTTTACTGATTTTGAAGAATATTTTTACTTAAATGTCGTTCATATGGGCTGATTCCTAAATTCATAGCAGACACTATTTTAAAGTCATAATTATTCAATAGCTTTCAAAAATATTCTAAAGAAATTTATAATGCTTTTCAAAGCTTTCAGTTTCTAAACTAAAAAATTAAAGAGAAATGTATGGAAATTAAAACTCTTCGTAAAACACATACAAAAACTAAGCGGCACATTTATCAGAATTCTCATAGAGAGATCAGTTTACATTAACTCAATAAGCTCCTTTCACAAAATTCAGCAATACACTAAAAGCTAAGAGCTGGTTGTGTTAGTATCTGTTGCCACTGTAGTGACAGTTCAGTAAAGCCGTGTAATTGAATCAGCGAGGCAACAAGATATATGGTTGAAAATATTGTGCTTGCTTCCTCCGAAAATTTTCTTATTCGATGTCACTAGGTCAGGATACCCAGGGAGTTTCTCAGCTTTCACAAACGTAAACAAATCTAGGTGAGGAAGGAATTTTTCGTAATTTCATCGTTTTTGCTATGTTGTTTTAATTTAATTTAATATAACAAGGAGTGTAAAGTACACAAAATATAAGGGGTATTCACTCTTTAATGTATCAGTGTAACCGATGTAAAAATACAACAAGAATTTACAAAAAAGAGTGAACACCCCCTTTAGCCTTTAGCTTACTTCAAAATGTAACAGGGTAATAAAATGGCCCCGTAAGAGCTCTCCCCGGTGCCGGGAAAAATTGAAAAAATCCTCAAGATTCCCAGGAGTCATTATTATAGAAAAAAAGAATTATGAAGATCCGGTTAAAAATAGCTGAAATAAAAACAAAAGTATCTCAACATAACGGCTTAAATTATGGAAATGCCGGTTTTTCATGGCGTTTTCTGACCGTTTTGGTCGTTTTCAAAGTTTTTATTTCTACTATTACTACTTAATTATACACTTTTTCAGTATAATGTCAGCGGATAAAATGAAGCCTGTTTTGTTTGGAACGTTTATTTCCAATTAGTTTTCCGCTCGGGCTGATAGTTTAGGAGAAAACTTAATAATAGTAGAACAACATCCTTTTACGACGGATTTTTGCCGTGAGATGATGTAAAAATTTACAATTTCTCTTTACGGAATAACGGTGCTTTTGAAGAATTTTTTTGACAAGATGAAAATTTTTTTTAATCAAACACTTATGCCTATGATCGAAAAAAAAAATTGAAAAATAGTTCATATGTAGCGATAGGGTATATGGGACCCAGATGATGAAAAATTTTGAACTTCGGGAGGGAAAGCTCAGTGAGAAAAAGTGTCGAATTGAAAATAAAAACATTCTAGTAGATAGAGAATTTTGTTACCTTTAATTTGAATGTAAAATTTTTTCTGTAGGGGCATCCGTTATGATGCAGGGTCCGACAAAGTGAAAAGGTGGCTTTCAGGTAAAATGTAAGAGGGTGGAAAAAATACACTACGAAGTATACCGGATTGAAAATTTAAAAAAGCCATTAGATAGAGCTTGGCGGGGGCTTTAATTAGACACCCTACGTGCCATATTTGGGGCTTGAGGGTGGGGTAACACCCCACCACCCTTAAATTCCCCACCTCAACTTTTTTTCATAACTTTAGTCCAGTTATCGAACTAAAGACGAATCCAAAGTTGGTTTACAAACATTCATCTAATCAACTCAACTCTAATTATCGCCTAATCTAATTATCCGCCCCCCCCCCTTCTCCGGCAAAAAAGGTTCGAATATTGAAAACAATTAAAGCAAATTTCTGAACTTCAAATACTATTATTGAGTAATTTAGGGGCGAAAGAGTAAGTCTATCGCAAAGATTTGTTTTTCGGTGATGTTTTATTATGTTTTCCAGAAAGTTTCATGCTGTTTGATGCGCCATTACTTATGTTTTGGGTTCACAAATTTGCAATACCTTTTTTGTGAGGGAAAACCGTGATGCGAGTAGATGTAAATTGAACACCCTGCTAAATCAACCCAGTACCACCTAGAAAAAATATAAGTGCACCAGTTGATAGTCCTCAAAAGGATTTTTCATTTGGCATACTGAACATTTTCCTAGGACACTCCCCTCCCCGTCTGCACACCATGACATTTGACGTTCAATCCGACCTCCTAAGTACAACTATACAAGTCGGTTTACACTGCCAATTTGTGAATGTAAAAATACAAGACCCTTGTATTGCATTTTATATGCATAGGCCTTGTATTACTTTACTAGGTTGTAATCAAATACATCTTTTACAACGATACCCCTTTATAACTATACTATACTTGCCTAAAAAATAATTTCCCACGTCGTACCTTGGTGTTGCTGTGGCAATTTTTCACCGAACACTTCATTCTGAAAATACATGTACATCACTTAGAAATTTATCACTATACTATCAAAAGATAAATACTTACAGTTTTTACTTTATTTAGCACTACCTTTAAAAAAAATATCTTTCACTTTTAAGTTTTACCACAAGTTTTAAATTAGATTCAAATTCTTTTGAATTAGACAAACTTTGTTTAACAGCTGAAAGTAGATTTGTATCTTTCTGCAATATAATGCTTACCTACTTCACGGGACCCGACACGAATTTTACAGGTATCAACACTTCCTATTTTCTCTATATTCTAAGTTAAGATAGAGATTACTCTATAGGATTTTTTACCGGGTTAAACTTATATGTGCTGAAGAAGGAACTTTTTTTGGATTCTCCGGTATATAGCAAAAGCTAAAAAATATTTTTAATTTGTTATTTCATTACACAACTCGTTTTTATTTTTGTTCTTTTTCAGCCCACTGCGGGCGAACACAGGTTCGACTCGTTTCGCATGAATCTGCTTTTTTTAATTTTTTTTTAATTTTTTTTTTTTTTAATAAAAAAATTGTTTTCTTCTATTGTTCTCAATTTTTTTCATTTTTTCATTTCTTTTCTTTTTCTAATTTTTCATTTGTTTTTCAAGTCACTCAATTTCGCTATTTGGGACCTGTTGATGAGTCAAACCAAGACTTGAAACTTGATATTCGGTAACTTGTCACCCAAAGTATAACGAGTTGTGTAATGAAATAACAAATTAAAAACATTTTTTAGCTTTTGCTATATACCGGAGAATCCAAAAAAAGTTCCTTCTTCAGCAAATCTATATTCTAAGGTATTAACGTTTGTGGTTTGACAATCGCAATAATATACATTTCCCAGATGATGTATGGTTGATGATTTCGTTGGGGAAAAAATTCGGTCTACCACACGGTAACATTGATTTACCTCTCTTAACATTCATTGCCGACGGAGAACATATTTTACAAGCTATCAATGATGACCATAGCAGGAATATTGACAGAGTGAATCTCTAGAAATTAGTTAATAAGAAACGATTCAAATCAAAATGTGATCAATTTGAAAAATTTATTTTAAAAATACCTATATGATAATACTATTAAATTTCTAGATAAAAATAAAGAAATATTAATTATCAGTGATGACAAGGGAAATGCTCCCGTTGCCATGTTAAAAAGTGAATAAATGCAAAAATATTAATTGCATACTTTTTTAAAAATCTACATACCGGCCGATGAGAATTGCCCGACACAACGCCTACAGACAGAAAATAACGAATATACCAAAAAGCTGCACAAAAACTCAACCATTGACGACAGAACTAAATTCAGAATGACAACTTACAAGTTGTTACCTCCAAGATTATATGGACACCCAAAGATACATAAGAAAAATTGCCCCATCAGTTCAACTATGTTTTCAATTAACACCCCAGCATACAATTTGTCGAAATATCTTGCCGACATTTTAAATAAGTTAACTTCACACTCAGAGTACAATATTGGAAATTCCATGGATTTCAAGGAAAATACTTCTAAAATTCAAATTGAGTCTAACGAATCATTTGACGTTGTATCTTTGTTTACTAACATTCCAACGAGACTTTGCTTAGAAATAAAAAAAGAAAAATGGAATGCCGTTGAACTATTCACTTATTTCACAAAGAAATTTTTCTTTGAAATGTTGGAATTTTGAATCTATTTTGTCTTCAATAAAGATAATACAAACAAATTTCTAGTTTACCCATGAAAAGCCCTGTATCACCTCTATTAGCAGAGATAGTTATGGTAGAACTACTTAATAGCAACAATTAAACAAAATTGAAAGAAAGTCCATATTATTGAAAAAATATGTGGATGATTTGTTTTCAATTGTACCTTATTATAATATTAACAATGTTCTCAATGAACTAAACAATATCCATCCCAAATTACAATTCACAGTAGAAAGGGAATTTATTGGTTGCTTACCTTTCCTGGACGTTAAAATTATAAGAAGAAGAAAAGAGCTCATTACTGATTGGTATCAAAAACCCTCATCATCGGGTAGGTTACTACATTTCAAATCTATTCATCCTTATTACGAAACAAGAGAAAAAGTTATATTTGGTCCAAGACCAATAATATTATACCCTAGTTGAAATCGTTGACATCTTCAGTGTAACAATAGCTAAGTTAAGTTTTTTTCGTAGCTAACCTATGTATGGGTATTACCGTATATATTTATAGGTCGTTCCACTACCCGCAACTTATATTCTACCCCTATACTCTACCCGCCCTATAGCTAACATTATGGCCAAGGGAAAAAATTGTAAAAAAAAACAAATAAACAAATACAAACAAAACAAAAACAAACAACAAATAAAGAATAAATGAATAAATAGATAAATAAATAAATAAAATAAATAAAACATATATATAAAAAAAAAAACGATCGGCGATTTCATCTCGGGTATAATAAGGCAACCGAAGAAGTGAATACAAAGAAATTTAGTACCGTAAATTAAGATATTACGTATTTCTCTACTAATTGAAAAGGTATCTTTCAATCCTTACGCAAATACAGTCATGGTAACTGTACGCCGTCTCAACGTTGTTGTACTGACTGCGGTTGCGACCAGGCTTGGAAACGCCCAATCTATTTGGGTACGGCCAGTAGTGGTAGCGGTGAAGCCCCCAAAATAGTATTTAGTTCAACACTGTGGCGTTCAAAAATGCTGGATATCTCAGAAAATACCAGGGGTTTTGGGTATGTACGATTCCTATAAAGAATAACAAAGTGAGAATTGCAGTACCGGAATAAAACGTATTGGAATATGTTGCCGCTTAACGAATGGTTTCTGCTTTCAAGTACCCTTATTTAATTTGAAATGTCAGACTTCGCGTAGCAGATAATACCATTCTTCGGGTTCGGGATCTTCTTGGATATTATCGTCTAAGTCCTGTATAGCTTCGGAGAGCCGGCCAGCAGTCTTCGAATATCTATAAAGAGCTGCAAAGTCTGCCAGACATAGTTTGTCCAAGCTGTCAGGACGCTGCATATAATGGTCTTGGAGGTTTAGCACGAATATATCTGGTGTATCAGCTTCAATCATTTCCAATTCTGCCCTCGGGCTCACCATTCTGACGCGTTCATTATGTTAGGATGTACTAATGAACACGTCTGCATTACTGCTCTCGGACATATGTAATGCAAGGACATTATAAGCAGCATTTTGTGCAGAAATTTCAGTTCCAGAAATGATTTTGTGTTCCAAATGTTGCAGTCTCTGCTTTACCGTGAAATTACCTTGAAGTATTTCGTCCATTGTTTCTCTCATCAATCTAGAAACTCCGCGGTTAGACTTATTAATATAATTAATAATGTAACTGCAGCAGGCGTATGCATCCATGATATTCGGAATATCCATATTTGCTCTATGCATGCGTAATATTTGGGAGTTAAAGGCATTTAGCACTCGGTCGTGATAATCTCGTTTCCGAAAAATCCTGGGCTTCTTAAAACTAGAACTTAATGCTAATATATAAAGAGGTTCGGAGAGATTAAATGATCTAAAAATTCTTGAAAAGTGCTTAGATCAATATTAGTACTCGAATTCAAAAACGAGTGTATTCTTGAAAAATTTGCTTTATGGATTTCGCAATTTTGAGATTCTAATAGAGGAGTAAAAATAGAAGTTTTATCCATAGGGGGATAGGGCATACCGGAACGGCAAAATTTCTCGCCTCTTAACTCCACATAACCAAGAACACCTGTGGGTGTGCTTCTGATAGGTTATAAAGTTTTCAAGTCCTTCGAGGTCACTATCAGCAAGAGAAAATTTGTCTATGAAATTCTGAACCTCGTTGACACTATTTGAATTGTCTAAATCTAGCTTCGGCGAGTTGTTGAGCCAGTACATACCATGCACGTGCGGGGAGCTTCTTTGTTAAACTCCACCGAATAATAATAATGCTCAAAGAAGTGTTCGCGAAAGACTCTCGTGTTAGATTTAAAGAGTTTGAATAGAGCGCAGAGTCTATGGTCGATGTACGGGGCGCACTTTACCGGATCGGATCTTATCAACCGAGATTTATCCGAAAATTTCATATTTTCTGCGGCTTGTCATGAAATATCATCTCTTCAACTTCTTCTGCTCCCCTCGAGAATCCTCCTACTATACCCTCATCCTCCCGTGAGACAACAAAGGGTACATCCTACTCGGATGGAAAATTGTGAATTCATTCCTCGGATAGAGTTATGTTCTCCGTTCTGTACAGAGGAGTGTTCAACAAATGGAGCACTGCAGCATATCCGCGGGCAGGCCGAATTGCTTCGCTCATTAAACTATGATTATATTCCAATCTTCGTTTGAGAACCTGTGCTACATGTGATTGCTCGAATGTCCTGGGCAACGCAGTGATTGTTTCATGCGCAGAGATTGGAATATTAACCACTTCCCCTTTAAGGCCGCAACAGGTCGTCGTTCAAGTTCAGTCAAATTTTTCAGACAACCTGGAATTTCTGGGAAATTTAAGCCGTTATTTAAGCAAATGGGAACATTTCCTTTCGTAATTAAATTTTTGCAGTTAGAGCATAAAGAATATGTGTCGCTCACAGAAGAAAAAGAAGCCGAAAGTGCGAAAACTTTATTTGTAAAATCTTTTGAGAATCGACGATCAATTAAATTTTTTGTTGTGTATTTTGTTTGGCTATGAAGCCAAGACCACCACAACTATTACAAATCTCCATTGGACCTTCTTTTATGACTTCGTCGTAACTCCTCCAAATCCTTTCCCTATGCCGTAAAGCGTCTCGAGCTAAAAGCACAGAATATTCATTTCTATCACTGGAACGGAGACTATCGCGAATGTTGATATTTCTCGCGACTGACTAAAGCTTTCAGCTAGCCGATTCTCTTCAACTAATCTAAAATTCCTGACACGCAAGTAAGAGTGCAATGTAGACTCATCAGCAGCCCGACGCGACGTTGACGAAGTCGAGTTTCCCTTCTCTGAATTGTGTTTGAAGCCTGCTCTCTATAGCGAAACTTTGGATTTGCACGTGTTATTGCATGCGCAGAAGCTCTCCGCGCCTGTTCCTGAGAACGCAATTCCACGTCTACTCGTCTTATTGCATGCGCCGCAGTGCCGCGCGCTTGTTCCTGAGAGCGCAATTCAGGTTTCTCGCGTCTTTGAGACAGGCGTAGAGTATAACGGGCTGTTGTTTGTGCAAAAGATTGCTTTCTAAGCTTCGTAATTTTACTTGCAAATTATATAAACTTATAAAAAAGTGAAAGTTACTTAAAACAACGAAATAGATGAAGAAAGATATACGATAAGATAATATATTGATAACACAGATATAGTTACCAACTCAAAGTAATAAAAAAAAAAGTGGATGGATTAAGTGTGGATCTCATTGTTAACTATTGAAGCCTTACCACTGGTTGGGCCAAGCTCAGGAAGTCGTACCGTTAGATTTTTGATGGATTGTGGAGTTTAGGGTTTAACCAAGCTCAGATAGTTTTGCCGCAAAAGAAATATAAAATAAATAATAAAAATTATTACATACGTGAACTTCTGAAATTAATAGATATTCGTCAGAGATATTCTGTACAATTGCCTGTAATAGAAAAAAAATCAAATTATGCAATGTATATTAAGTCTCACCCCA
Source organism: Dioctria linearis (assembly GCA_963930735.1). NCBI lineage: Eukaryota > Metazoa > Arthropoda > Insecta > Diptera > Asilidae > Dioctria > Dioctria linearis. The sequence goes on from OZ005742.1 coordinate 89,504,206, forward strand.
AAAAAAATATTAAAGTAATGTAACCATAGACAGAATTCCTGATAAAAAGAATTTGTGCTCAGTTGGTTTTGCCTTTATATAATTTTCAACAGGTGTAATTGTAATTGAATTATCCCGTTTTATTATTTTGTCACAAATTACAACCTTAATTTTCCCTCAACTTTATTGCATTTATAATAATTGAAAGATCCTGAATATTGTCCAGAATTTAGTCCCTTATAGATTTTTACGCAGAATAAAGTTTTGTTCAAGTATGATAAATAGAAGCCAAGTTTTAAGATATCATAAATCGGTTTTTATTTTCTCCGGAGTCGATTTGTAATGTGGGATAAGGTCATGTAGATTCTCAATAAGTTCTTGTTTATTACCTGTACCAAAATAAAAAAGATGTTACAATCCTATATTTTGCACCGAAATACTGTGACGAAATTTATGAAATTCCATATTGAATAAGCGAGCTAGAGGTAGATTTACATATATTGGGTGATGAATATGAGCTGAGTGGTTTTAGCAAAAGTGTTCGCTCGTAACTGTTATCGATTTTTCTGGTTTGGAAATGCTTTGGTATTTGATGAAATATTTATTTTCTGCAATTTGTAAAAATTGTAAATATATCTTCAACATAAATTAACAGAATAAAATATTTAAATATTAAGAATTATAAATTTTCATAATATATTATCAAGATTAGGTTATAATTAAGTATGTATGGCGGCGGTATGCAAATCATTTTTATGTTACAATTTCATGAAGGGCTTGCCCAATTTACACTATTTTATAACCTAGAGCTGAGATTGCAAATATACTTTTCAAGCAAAGTTTTACTGCAAATCGAATTTTTGCTTGTCAGTCCTGGCAATTTCTGGATCGGGCTGGTCAATTTAAACTGTTATCATCTTAACTCATCATTCAATTTTGAACTTAACTCATCATTCTATTTTAATTACAGCAATTAGAATTTCAATACGCTAAGAAGGAGTTGCACGATTTAGCCCATTTTTATACCCTTGAATTGGTCTAAGACCACTTCTTATGATACCCTAGATGAATGTCCTTATGAAATTTCGTATTGTCACTGTATAAATTCGGGTAAAATTGTTTTACTTTCCCATTAACGACGTAGGCCCTTGGTTCTTGTACCAAAACCTCTGATGGGGGAGCACATGCGCATAAACTTGTATATAAAAAATAGTCCCAAAGTGGATTAGCTGAAATATTTGGGATAGGAGAATAAGAACAACCGTTTCCTTTGCGTTTTCAAACCAAACTGGTATTTATTCCGCACTAATTAATTTACATAAATTTCAACTCAAGCGAAAGCGTGGACTTCACCGAGTGAACAACTTACTCAGCACTTAGTCTTATCAGGAGAAAAATGCCGGCATGAAGCTCTCGTAAGAAAAGATAATTTAAGCCGTGGACACGATACTCAAGTTACCACGGAATGTGATAAACAAAAATGCAATGTACGAAATTCTGATGAGTACAATTGCGACAAATGCATGCTGATAAACTAATGTGAGATCTTTGAATTATAATTACGCGCCTGGATCTTAACATTCTCTCCGCCGTTGAATTCCTGGTTCAACCTACCCTTCATTGGATATTCACTACGAAGTCTGCAAGACGCTGCTGTTGTCTCGGTAAGGAATTCGGTTTGCCGCAAACGCATTTTGGCAAGTCTTCTTGATGCTTGTAAAGCAGTCCCAGTAGGATACTTATGACCAAAGAATTCCTGTATATCCGATCGCCAGACCATGGGTGGTACGTGTATGAATGTCATTGAGTAGGTCAACAAACTTCTGCTTCTTGATGATCTATAATTCTTCAATCTCGTTCAAGTTCGGATGGTAATGGCCCTTTTCTTGCTGGATTGCGGACAGGTGTTGTGATGTTGAGGAGCTCACTTAGTTTGGTGTAGATGTAATGGCCTTGAAGAGTTAGAAACTCGTGTTTTATTGAGCAATCGGGCTCTAGTTTCGAAAGCCCTGAGCCATTTATCGATGTCGTTATTGTGACATTACTACAGGCAACATTTATTAAGGTTGTTCCCTTTAATGCATAGATCCACTGGTTGTGATGAGTTAGTTGTAACCATTTGGAATCTTCCTCTATTCTCAATACATCATCCTCGAAATTGATGAATGGTCTGGCGGCCTGCACTCTGGAATGTGCAAGATTTCCCATTATTTGGAATAGCAGCTTGGGCTTGGCCTTCGCAAAACGCACGCAGTGTTGAACTATCGATCTGGCCAAAATTTTGCCCTTAATGGGCAAAAAGTGCTGTCGCGTGGTGGCTAATAGTGTCTGTGGTCCACGTTGCAAAATTTCATTGTGCAGATTTATCATCAACAATTTTGTCCATGGATGCGAATATGGAAGCAGCATGGGGTGCTTGCTATGGCATAAAAGATTTGATTCTTCCAAACGTCCTCCTACACGAATTATGTCATTTTCGTCTAAAAAGGCTGCGAAATCGCTTAGACAGCTTCTCTTGTTCACTTCCTTGTAGTGGCGAAGTTGGTTGATTTCTTCGTGGAAGTCCGACGGCTGCATTAGCTTTATGAGCACATAGAGTGCAGAATCGAGTTCCTTGACCATAAGAGTTGCATCCTTTGATGAGGGTGATGCCCTCGACCGCTTCACCCTGTTGATAAATTTAATTAAATAAGCGGTAATTCGTTGCAGCCGTCTGAAGGAATTTCCATGCTGAATGTTGCGTATAGGATTGGATGAACGATTATCAGTATTGAGTGTTGTGATGACGGGCAGTGAAGACCGCTTCCGTTCTATTTCACAAGGCATCTGCAGATTTTTGTTGTATATCGGAGGCCGCATTGCTTCTTCGCAGGGGGGACCGAAAAACCAGAGATTATGTGCCTTCAACTTTTCAGGTGTAGTTCCCCTTGATAAAACATCAGCTGGGTTCTCCTTCAAACTGACGTGGCGCCATTGCTGCGTATTTTTGAGTCCTTAAATTTTCGATATGCGATTTGCAACAAAGACTTGAAATGATGATGAAGTGGAATTTATCCACGCCAGAACAATCTCCGAATCTGTCCAAACATGTGAGGGGCTGTTTTCCAGGCTTAACTCTCTTAACACGGCTTGCTAGCTCCGCAGCTAATTTGGCAGCGGAAAGCTCGAGTCTGGGTAGTGTTACTTGTTTGATGGGAGCTACTCTGGATTTGGAGCAAATAAGTCGGACAAGAATTCTCCCGTCAGAAGTGGTTGATCGAATGCACATAGCGGCGCCGTATGTCTTTTCGGATGCATCCGCAAATGCATAAAACTGTTCTGTTTTTGGAACGTGGCCCCGGATGCGGACTAGGGAACTGTATGTTTTCCATGAACAGCAATCCTTCGTGAAATTTAACCCACCTTGTGTGTAGCTTCATTGGAAGAGAAGTATCCCAGTCTAACTTAAGTTGTCACAGTCCCCGCAGAAATATTTTAGAAGTGACGACGATTGGTGATATTATCCCGAGTGGATGAAATAGACGAGCTATCAGCGATGCAGCACTGCGTTTCGTGACTCGTGATTTGTCAATACAACAGGTTTTCACACAAAATTGGTCCAATTTTGGGAACCATGTAAGGTCCAGGGTTTTTAAGCTTTCGTCCATTTCCTCACTGAACTCTAGCTGTATTGCCTGTTCTTCCCGTGGTATGTTTTTTAGTAATCGGGAGCTATTCGAGCACCATTTTCTGAGTTTAAGTCCTCCTTTAGTTAGCAATGACATGAGTTGCGACTGTGTCTGTATCGCTTCATTGAGACTATCGCTGCCAGTTATTACATCACCTACGTAGCAACTTTCTAGTATGGAAGTCTTCCACTTCCGCCATGGGCTAATTCGTGCAAGCACTTTGTTGCCAAATATGGGGCTGATGTTGTGCCATATGTGACTGTGTTTAATTGGTAGCATTTCAATGCCTCTTGCGGGTTACTCCTACAGAGGATCAGCTGATATTTTCGATCATCTTGATGAATCAGCACCTGACGGTACATTTTTTTCGATATCTGCCGTGAAAACGAGATACTTGCCTTATCAGCGGGTTGAACCGTGGGACAAGAATTCTGTTGACCATGAGAAAGATTTTGCTGACATGGCAAGCAAGGACAAAATAATAAGATCACGAATCGACAAGAACGAGTTGGGAGCTAACCAGTGACGAGCACGGTCAAGTCTTTTGTTGACTCGAGTACTCATAATAATCAGTGTAAAATATTTGAATAAATTTATATCGTAAATATATTTATATTGTAAATCGCGAAGTTAGAACAAGATTAATTATTGTGCCTAGACTCTTGGATTAACATAAAATTGTCGTTCAATAAATTAAAACTTAATTTCTATCTGTTGTTAATCACCTAAGGAGTATTTTTTATTTCTTTCCATTAAAAAAGGGATACAGCTCCATATCCCTCTCGAGCGTTCTTGCCCCGACGGGAAGCACGACGCCTGAGATTACAACATTGGTGGCAGCGGTTAAGGATCCCAAATCAAGGGTGAAATCAATCGTACAGCAAATTAATCAATTTGGCCAGCAACAATTTTATCAGCTTGTTAATCAACTTTATCATCAAGCTAATGAACAAATCATCATCAGTAAACTAATCAACTTTAGCTACAAATTAATCATCTGCAACAGCAACAATCTTTTATTTTTGCAATCCTGGATCTTCTCCAAAAGCAGCAAAAACAAGTAAGAGTACTGCCTTTCAATTCTTTAAATTGCTTTGAGAAAATACATATATACTTTCTTGTTTATATATTGACATACATATATTACCTATATTATATCATAAGCATTTCTCACATAACATGTGTGTTAAAGTGTCCTAGTTGGAAATAATAATTTTGGCAGAAATAACATCTAGTTAAAATTTCTGCGACAAATGAATTTAACCAAATTTTTAAACAGTTATAAATCAGCATAATAAAAGGATTTTTTTTTTTGCAAAATTAAGTGATGGTGGTCTTTGTCCCGAATCGTTGTACGTTATATGTCTTGATTCTAAAGACACGATATTTTGATTTAAAGTGTGTTGTTTAACCCACTCAGTTCTGAATTATTCTCCTTGCGACAAAAGAAAAATATATTTCTTTTTGCGAATAATAATTGAATCGAGGAACAACCCATAGATAAAAAAATAATTTTTGTGTTGCTTTTTCACTGATATTCATTATAAGGGTCGATGTTATTGCAAAAATGTTGGAATTCTTTTACCTATAAAAATAAATATATAATAATAATTTTCACTTTAATTAATTCATACCAAAATGATTTCGTGCGTCTTACCTCTCTGATTTCGATTCACTTATGACGTGGGAAGTTGTGAAATTCATCAGAATATAAGGCAGAGCAATATTAATTATTATAATTTGAATTCTGTAGAAAAACCAAATAATATCCGAGAATCGTAAGCTACGCAATTGCGCACATCGGACCTGAAAAAGTTAAGGGATTGACCGGTAACTTAAATTGATTGATCCCTAAAAAAAGCAACCCGACAAGCTCTGATAGTTGAACTCTTTCAAGAGTTACCCTTTCACCCAGAAGAAAAACCAGGTCAGCCAAAGCGCAGACTACTTAAATCCAATACGGATAATTTACCTTCGCGTTCTATCCCTAGTCCGTGTTCTACTCCTGCCCATACCATGGAGCTTCGTTTAACTGACGTGCGTTCATATCTTCCCGAATTTAACGGTAATCCGAGGGATCTAAATAAATTTATTCCCGCCGCTACCACTATCTTTTCTTATGCCAAAACGGTAGCAGACAAAGAATTGTTTCTGAATGTGGCAAAAACTAAAGGAGAGGGTCCTGCTTATGAGCTCGTGGAGCACAAAACTTATGATTCATGGGATGAATTAACTGAAGACCTCACAACTCATTTCAAGGAAGAGTTATCCCGAACAGCGATACAGAATGAACTCCTTGATTCTAAACAGTCACACAAGGAGAACGTGAAAGAGTTTGGTAACAAAATCTGCCAGTTGCTAACTATCTGAAACTCAGCGACATATGTGCACATAACTGAACCTAATGCTCAAAGATTTGTCCTAGAAGAAAATGAAAAATTTGCAGTTCAAGTTTTCGAGGAAGGATTGAGAAACCACTCTCTAAAACTTCGCTCAAAGCTCGGTGAGAAACTTCTTTGAAGAAGTCAGTCACATACGCGATTGAACATGGTACTCGATTAGAACAGCCCACCCAATCTCAAGGATATACTACGAAAGTACGAACACATTTGATTCGCGCTACTGTCAAATATGTGGCAGGAGAGGCCACACTCATGATACCTGCTTCAAGAATTCTAATTTACCAAACTTCGCGCCACGCGAAATGAAAAAAGAACTGCAGTACATCACTTGCAGTTAATGTAACAAAACGAACCATACTGTAAGGGATTGTAGATTGCGCCGTACCCACAATACAGTAAACTCACAACGAGGTAATTCCTTTGGGATCATACCAGAGTCAAGCCAACAGAGACAAGCCGGTGGTAACTACTCTAGAAATCGAAATTCGTTTCAAGGAACAAACTTTTCAAAGCAAGAAAATGAGCGCTATCACGCTCATGGCATCACAAGACCCCAAAATAACACTGACTACGTTCCGAACAGAAATGTCTCTATGAAAAACTCCACTGTACAAAATAATTGATTACAAAAACAAACCACGAGAGCACCTAATTGTATGGGAAGCTAAATACGACGAGAGGACAATATTGGTGGACCATATCGTCTACAATTCAAAGCCGATATACACGACCACAAAAGGGACTTACGGGTTCCAAGACCATCAGTCCATCAAGTATAGTAATTGAATTAGACGCTAGAGAGAACGGAACAATATTTCGAGCCTCTTTTTCCCCTTCAAATAATAAATACTTAGCATTCCTATTAGATACTGGGGCCGAGATCAGTCTCCTAAAACCAGAAACAGCTATTTTTGATCGCGGTAACGTTTCTCAGCGATTAACTATAACTACAATTTTTGGGAAATCAGTTCCCACTCTTGGTTCATTAATGGGTTCGCTAAGCTTCCGTGATGTGAAACAAAGCCAAAGCTTGGTGCACCCCTTTCATGTGCTAGACTATGATGCTAATTTGTCATATGATGGAATAATAGCAAACGACTTCCTGAAAGCTAATAGATGTGTAATTGACTTTGACAGAGGTACTCTTGAGATTAAGCTGAATCACGGCGATCAAAATAACGATAAGGCTAAAGATGCCCTTAAAGATGATGAAGCACGAATAGGAAACACTGTAATGCGTGATGACGAAATCGAGAATCGTGACGGTGGTACTAACATTAATGGAGATGTTATGCATCTGGCACGCATACACTATAGCCAAACCGAAAAACGGAAGAATTAAGGTTTTGATACTGAACTCCAATGAAAATAAAATTGAATTAAGAAAAAAGGACATCGACTTAAAATGGCAAAACTTTTTTTAATGTTATCGAATCAAATCCTGAACAGGATCCAGTGGCCAATCGATTGTCAAAACTGGCAAAATGTCTTAAGCTAGACCACTGTAATAAGGAGGAGAAAACTGCAATTCTTAACATTTGCCGGGAATATAATGACCTGTTTCATTTGGAAGGAGACTCACTAACTTATACAGATGCTATTCGGCACAAAATTCAAACAGACATTAATAAACCCCCGTGTTTGTGCGACCATACCGTTTAACTGATTCTCATACAGAAGAAATCCATAGGCACGTTGTAGAAATGCTCAACGATGGAATTATACAGCACAATTGTAGTCCATGGAATTCCCCCCTTCTCCTTGTACCGAAAAAATCTGACACTTTGGTTAATAAACAATGGAGAGTGGTGGTGGATTTCCGAAAACTAAATGATAACACGGTAGGAGACGCGTATGAACTGCCCAATATTATGGATATATTGGATCTAACAAGCGGATTTCATCAAATCCATGTTGATGAAAACGATCGGGAAAAGACAGCCTTCCGTACCCCATTCGGACACTACGAGTACAATCGAATGCCATTCGGGCTAAGAATGCACCCGCAACTTTCCAGCGCCTGATGCTGCAAGGAATCCAATGCATCGTATATGTAGATGACATAGTTACTCATGGCACTGATCTACGAGACCACAACGAAAAGTTAATTAACGTGCTGAATAGAATGAGAAAACACAAACTAAAGCTGCAGTTAGAAAAGTGCAATTTCATAAGGGCAGAATTAACCTATTTAGGTCATATCATTTCACATGAAGGCCTGAAACTGGATCCAAAAAAGTTAAAAGTTGTCAAAACTTATCCTAAGCCAAAAATGGAAAAGGACGTAAAATCGTTTCTTGGTTTTGCGAAATATTACCGGAGGTTTATTCCAGACTTCGTGAAAATAGCGAAACCTCTCACTAATTTATAAAAGAAAACTCCTGCATTTAAATGGGATGCGTTCTGCGATGAAGCATTCCACACTCTTAAAAATAAATTAATAAGTGCATCAATTCTCGCTTATCCGAACTTCAAGAAATAATTTTTGGTGACCACTGACGCTAGTGACGTTGCCCTAGGTGCCGTACTATCGGAAGGCAAAATTGGAAGTGACAAACCCGTCTGCTACACTAGCCGCACACTTAACCAGGCAGAAACCAAATACAGTATACGACGGAAAAGGAGCGTCTTGCTATAGTATTTGCTGTCAAACAATTCCAACCATATATATATGGAAGGATCCCACCATATATATAAGGAAGGAAGCTTACAATAGTAACCGATCATAAGCCCTAGAATGACATATGAATCTTAAAGAACCCTCCTCTAGACTAATGAAGTGGAGTATATGCTTAGAGGAATACGACTACGCCATAGTTTACAAACCAGGAAAATTTAATGCCAACGCAGACGCTTTAAGTCGATTTAGGCCCGATAATCTGGAAGGGAATAATGAACAGGAATCCTGCAAACTGATCGGAAATAATAAAGGAAACAGTGTGAGAGTCCTGAGCAGAAGCAAAAGCAAAACAACGGTAAATAAAACCTCGGAAGAATCTATCCCAACACCTCATACTGAAGAAAACAAAAGCAATGGCATAATAGAACAACTGAAGTCTCTGAGCAAAGACTCCAACATTAAACAAAAAATTTTCGTTTTACCCCTAGTCGAAACGTATGAAGAATAACATCTCTCTAAATCAACAAAACACTACCATATCATACAAACTGGCGGTGATAATTACTCTTTATCACCAGAAATCAAAGTGTACCGTCACTTAAGCTCCATTACAGATTCGAACTCCTAACGATAGAGAGATTTTCTTGGGTATATTGGGGAAATTTCTCCCCGTCATTATAAGAGATAAACTCGACAAGGTATGTGTAGCCGTTCAAACACATATAAATAAAATAAAATATTCGCATCACACTCACTCGAACACAATAAAACATTCGTTCATGTAGGACAGTTAGATTAGAATAGGCAGAAAGAGTTTTAAGCTCTTATCAGATTAGCAGTTCTGGTATAGCAGTCGGCAGTGAAGCAAGTTGCCTCTGTAAAAATTTGAAATTAATAAAGTGTTTTAATGTATTACAATGTGGTTTTAGTAACTAACAAAAGCCCCACATTAATGGTGACCCCGACGTGATGTGAAAAGAGCTAATTGTGCATTAAAAAGTGTCAGGTGCTATAAAACAATATCACTCAATAAACACATGTGAACCTGAGCTACTCATCAAGCTCTAAGTAATTATAAAAAAATTTTTTTCGAGTTAAATCATCGAAAATCGCATAAACTACAAGTTTCATGATAAAATTACAAAAAGTTCAGCAGTTCAATGAACACAAAAGGCTATACCAGAACTCAACACCTGGCACACAAGCACATGGCACGCCATCAGTAATAAAATTTCTAGCATCGCAAAAACAAAATAACGAGAAATCATAGAAATATCAGCAGCAACAATTAAAAGCAATAACTGCAGTACACATTTGGGATTTTCAACGCTAGATGATTATTTTGCGACCAGATAAAAATTGAATTTTAAGCCCCCCAAGTAACAAGAGCGCAAACAAAGGAACAATGAGGAAATAATCAGAATCTAAGCGGCAAAGTGGACTTAACAACAATGATAGCTAAGTTTTAGATAAATAGTTTCAATTAACAGATTAATTGCATTATCAAATTTATTTTAGTTGATTTATAAAAAAAAAAAACCGACATAAAGAAGAAACTAAGACTAATTCGAATTGTAACAGCTTTTGTAATATTGGTTCATGGGTGAGTACTTCAATTCATAAAACAAATTAAAACAATATCAACCAACAATATCATTAATTGGTAGAAGATTATTGATTACTAGATAGGTAGAAGATCATTGATTACTAACGAATATGGTCCACTGAAAAAAAAAAACTATAACAATATATATATTTAACACATTTATTTTTTTATATTATATATATTTATATTACTTTTTGTTGCATAAATTTGGTAAACATAATGACAGAAGACACGAAAAATGCACAAACAAACACGAATCAGCCTATCACTAGTGGTAGTAATGCTCAAGGTAGTACTGATAGCTCCGAAGCTTCGTACGATTCAAATTTATTATTAGCTTCATTAAAAATTCCACCTTTTTGGAATAATAGACCAGATTTATGGTTTTTAACAATTGAAACCCAATTTCGTATGAGAAATATAACCACGTCAAATACGAAATATGATTATATTGTATCCTCTTTGCCTCCAGAAACGATGGAAATCGTTGCGGATATTTTGTTAAATCCACCTCCGGCGAACAAGTATGAAAATTTAAAAACAAATCTTTTATCACGATGTAGAGATACCGAAGAGCGTAGTTTAGATGCGCTTTTCAACAAAATGGAATTAGGTGACGCTAAGCCGTCAGAGCTATTCCGACAAATGGAATCTCTGGCCCAGGGCAATAGCCTTATTAATAAATCGCTTTTACGCAAACTGTGGTTAAACAAACTTCCAAGCTCCATTCAAGCATGCGTAATTGCCATCGAAGGCTCGAAAACTCCCGAGGAAGTTTTCTCAATTGCTGATCGCATTCATGACTCGACTTACACACCTAAAGTAGCCGCAGTGAGCACAAGCCATCCTACAATAGTTCAAACGAGTTCTGTTCAACAATTAGTAAAAGATTTAGAAACCCGGTTAAGCCGGATTGAGACCAGAATTTCCAAAACTCACAGAAACTTTTCCTGAAATCGTTCCAATCCTCAACACAGAGATGCAAGCAATAGCCGACATTCCCCCAATAAAACATGCTGGTACCATCGAAAATTTGGTAATAAGGCTAAGAAATGTATACCACCTTGTGAAGATTCGAATTCTAATAAAAAAAACTAATTGAAGCAACTTCGTTTGCGGCAACGAAGACCTGCCCTTTCTCACGCCGCTTATACATTTTAGATAAAAAAACTAACATGAGATTCTTAATTGATACTGGCGCCGAAGTATCCATTGTACCTAAAATCTCATTTTACAAGTATGCAAACAAATCGGACACAACGTTAATGGCCACAAACGGTGCGAAAATCTCCACATATGGTGTTAAACATCTTTCTTTAGACTTAAACTTACGTCGCAACTTTGAGTACCCTTTTATAATAGCTGCAATCGATTACGCAATCATAGGTGCGGACTTCCTCTACCAGTTCGATTTGCTTGTCGACCTTAGAGAAACAACACTGATAGACAAGAAAACATCTCTCAAAGTGGCATGTATTTCACGTATGTCTACCTCTTGCTCACCTAAGCTTTATCCTTTGGAAGGCAAATATGGATGCATTTTAAACGAATTTCCGTCACTAAAAGCACCACCCAACTTCAATTCTGAAGTCTGTCACAACGTAGTACATCATATCTATACTGAAGGACCTCTTCCCTCTGCATGAGCTCGGAGATTAAATCCCGAAAAATATAAAATAGCTAAAGAAGAATTTCAAACGATGATCAGATTAGGAATATGCCAACCTTCCTCTTCCCCTCTCCATATGGTCCCTAAGAAAGGATCCACCGATTGGAGACCATGCGGGGACTACAGACAGTTAAACACTACTTCTATTTTCGACAAATATCCTTTGCCGAATATTCAGGATTGTACAATTAATCTTCACGCTTGTACAATATTTTCCAAAGTCGACCTTATAAGAGCATATCATCAAATCCCGGTTGCACCAGAAGATATTTATAAAACTGCCGTCATAACGCCATTTGGGCTTTTTGAATTTTTGCGGATGCCATTTGGTGTCAAAAATGGTGCGCAAACTTTTCAACGTTTTATAAATGAAGTTCTCAGTGATCTAGACTTCGTTTTCACATAAGTTGATGATATTTTAATAGGTAGTAAAGACTCGATGGAGCACAAAAAACATCTCCGTTTACTATTCTCTAGACTTCAGAAATATGGTATAAATGTAAACTCAACGAAATGCATCTTTGGCGTCTCGGAAATCGAATTTCTCGGACATCTGATTTCAAAGAATGGAATCGCCCCATCCCCAATTCAAGAATTTCCAACACCCAAGACTTTCAAACAACTTCAACGATTTCTCGGAATGGTGAATTTCTACCATCGTTTTCTTCCCCATATAGCTGAAACTGCAGCTCCACTATACGAGCTTTTAAAAACATACAAACAAGCAAATAAATGCGCCAAAGCAAAATTCTTCTGGCAGCAGGAACACGTCAATGCTTTACTAAAAATAAAGTCTGATCTTAAAAACTACACGTTATTAGTACATCCTGACCCCTTCGCAAAAGTTGGCATATGGGTTGACGCTTCGAGCGACGCAGTAGGCGCCGTTTTACAGCAAAACAATGGCAGCAATTGGCAACCATTAAGCTTCTTCTCAAAAAAGCTGAAGCCAGAGGAAAAGAAATAGTCAACTTTCGACCGAGAGCTACTAAGCATCTATTTAGCTATAAAGCGTTTTAGATATTTTGTGGAAGGTAGAAATTTCACTGTATTTACTGATCATAAACCATTGACCAATGCTATATCTTCGAAAACCGAAAAGACACCAAGGCAAACAAACCAACTAGACTATATAGCTCAGTTTACGAACGATATACGCTATATTAAAGGTAGCCAAAATATAGTTGCAGACACTTTATCGAGATCAAACATAGCCACTATAAACGTTAAAAAAATTGATTTTGACATACTTGCCAAAGAACAAGCCGAAGACGATGAATTACAAAATCTTCTAAGTAAGAATGAGCATGATCAAAAATCATTTTCTTTCACTTTGAAGAAAATTCACATACCCTTAGAAAATCTTGATATCTGGTGTGAGACTTCGACCACAGTCAATAGGCCTTACGTTCCTGAAACCCTCCGTCGCATTACTTTCAACATAATCCATGATATTTCTCATCCAAATATCAGAGTCACACGAAGACTCGTTGTTTCAAAGTGCTTTTGGCCCGCAATGAATAAGAATATAAACCTGTGGACGAAAACTTGCATTCCTTGCCAGAAGGCAAAGATCAATCGTCATACGATATCGCCTCACGGAGAATTCAAAACACCGACTGGCAGATTTGAGCATATACACCTTGACCTGGTGGGCCCAATGCCACAGTCAAATGGGTATACCAACTTATTGACAATAAAAGATCGCTTTTCTTACTGGCCCGAAGCTATTCCTTGAGAAGCACAACCACATCCGTTATTGCTAATGCTTTGGTACATAATTGGATATCAAGATTTGGCGTTCCAAGGACAATTACCACAGATCAAGGACCACAGTTTGAATCATTACTATTCAAAGAACTTTCAGAAATTCTGGGTAGTCACCGCATAAGGACCACCACGTATCACCCACAATCGAATGGTTTTATAGAACGCTTCCACAGGCAACTAAAGGCAGCCATTCGAGCATCGGATGATCCAAGAAATTGGTATAATTCTTTACCCTGGATCCTTCTTGGCATCAGGTCCTCCATCGTCGAAGATTTGAACATAGCACCCGCTCAATTGCTATATGGACAACCATTACGTCTCCCTGGCGAACTTGTAGTGTCTAATACTTTACCTGATCAGAGCATTACAACCACTTACGCGAAGGATCTTCAAAAATCGCTATCGACGATACGACCTACAACAAACAGAATTCGAAGACAAACTAAAATATTTGTCCCACAAAATCTTAAAAATTGTTCTCATGTATTTGTGAGAGAAGAAATTTATAAAGGTACTTTAAATCACCCTTACAGTGGACCATACAAAGTAATCAATAAGACAGATAAATTCTTTAAACTTCTAATGAATGAAAAAGAATGCACAATTTCAAACTCAAACCTGCTTTCTTATTAAATCCAGAAGTACTCACCAATGATAGAATAACTAGAAATAGTTCAAAATCCAAAGTTTTATTTAAAATATAAAAGAATTAATTTGTAATCTAGTTTAATAATAATTGAATAAAGAAGTACCGAAATGAATTAACAATTTAACTAAACACATTGAATTTTGCTAATTACATATATAGTATAAAGAAACATTTAAAATATCATTAAGATAAGATATGTAGAACCTTTTTATTGAGGGGGGTGATGTAGCCGTTCAAACACATATAAATAAAATAAAATATTCGCATCACACTCACTCGAACACAATAAAACATTCGTTCATGTAGGGCAGTTAGATTAGAATAGGCAGAAAGAGTTTTAAGCTCTTATCAGATTAGCAGTTCTGGTATAGCAGTCGGCAGTGAAGCAAGTTGCCTCTGTAAAAATTTGAAATTAATAAAGTGTTTTAATGTATTACAATGTGGTTTTAGTAACTAACAAAAGCCCCACAGTATGCATCTCAATGCCAACTTTGGAGAGTAAAGACATAAACAATGTCAAAATAATGATCAACGAGATTTTTGAGGATCATAAGATCCGAGTAATCCTTTCCATAGATAGTAAACAAATACTAAAGGAACCCAAAGAATTATCGCAAGTACTAAGAGATTATCATACGACTGCCTTTGGAGGTCATCAAGGCATCTCCCGTACTGCAAAGCAAATAAAACTTTAATACTACTCGGCAAATATGGTGAAGGACATAGCGGACTTTGTCACTAAATGCGAGTCTTACCAGAAGATTAAGTTCTCTAGAAACCCTTCTATTCCAATGCGAATTACTACCACTAGTTCCAAACCTTACGAAAGGGTTGCCCTGGATATAGTGGGTCCATTACCGCTAAGTAATAATGGCAATAAGTATATCCTAACCTTCCAGGATGACCTTACTAAATTCTCGGAAGCCATTCCACTAACAAATATGGAAGCTCGAACGATAGCTGAGGCATTTATTCTTCACATCGTTTCTCGACATAGCATTCCTGATTCTTTACTGACCGACCAGGGAGCAAATTTTCTTAGCGAAACATTAAAAAAAATCACAAGCTACTTAAAATAAGAGGCGTACATACCACACCACACCACACCTTGGTAGAATACCTACGTCAATATGTCAACAAGCATGTCTTGGATTGGGACGTATGGATCCCTTACGCGATGTTCGTCTTCAACACAACCCCCATAGCACTAAATACTACACGTATGAACTGCTATACGGCTATCCACCCAGAATTCCCAACAGCCTCAGACAACAACCCCAAGTATGTTATAACTACGAAAATTATGCTAATGATGTCAGATAAATTCGAGCAGTTAACACGTCGTACATTTCGCTTGCAAGTCTTTTTTTGCTAATTTTAATTAAGTTCTGCGCAGTTGACTTTGCGTTATCTTATACTCATTGTTAATGTGAGTGCTTTTTTCTGTGAGTTATTTAACAGTGCTTTTTTCTGTGGAATTATTTATCAATAAAATTTAATTTTTCTGTGAGTTATCTAATTTGCGCAATTAAATTCCTCATCCTCTGTGCTATTTAACGGTGCTTAAATGTCGCTCTCAACTACAAGCGGCACTCACATTTCTGCACGTGATACTCGAGTAGCAAAAGCAATAAACAGCTTAAGCCGGTTATGCATACCAATGCAGCTTCAAAATCTGATGGAGCTACCGACTCTATTTCAGTCTTGTCTGGCACAATTTCCGATGGACTAGCACTGCCTAGCCCAACAACATCTGTTTTCTCATCACCATCTCTAGAATCATTAGATATTCTCATTAAGACAGTGTCTAGCAAACTTACAGCTAAGTTGGAGGAATTGAGTGAAAGCTTTCGAAGTGAACTTAATCAGCTACATCAACGTATTGATAATGTGGTCGAAGAAAGTGTTGAAATAAAACCATTGCACTTTAATGCAAAGATAAGTAAGCTTGAAGATCATATGGATTTACTTGAAATACGGTTTATCTCCAAAGACTTGATATTGAATGGATTACCTACCTCTCCGGATGAAAACCAAATTAGTACTTTCAACACCAAAATCATTAACAATCACTACACCCCCCGTTCGAAAAGTTTTCCGTGTCAAGAACAAAAACAACCCAGGCAGCTCTGTTGTTATTAAACTGAATTCTGCTTCAGATAAAGGTAATGTTTTTAATAAGGCAATGCATGCTAAATACAAACGCACTCGTGTAGGTTTGACACTTCATGACCTTGGCATTGATTCTACGAAACGGATTTTTCTTCATGAAAGTCTAAAAACAAAAAATTATCATATATATAGTAATGCCTTGCGTTTGCAAAAATCAAAACATTTAAGTGCTGTATATACTCGCAACGGCATTGTTTACGTCCGCTTGCAGTGATGGATAATCATCAATAATTTATGACGTCTCTCGTTTATATTAGTGCATACTCATTTCATCCTTTATTCTGCTTGTTTTTAATTGTCGCTACTATTATGAAATTTTTATTTTTATTGTATTGTTTGTGTGTGCGTTTGAATTTTGCCTTTGAATTTCTGTTTTTTCTCAACCATATTATATTTACTGTAGATCAATCTTTATATATCATAACCAATTTTGTTAGCATAACAGATCTTTACTTTGCGATTGTGGTTGCTGCTGTCTATTTAAATGTACTTAATATTATTTCTTCCTCTTTGTTTGTTTTCCTAAATGAATGATTCCACCTCTCAGATGTCTAGTGGGCTGAACAATTCCAGAATTTTATTGGATACTATGTGCAAGCAAGCGCAGGGATTGAAGGTTTTGCCACATAAACGCTGAGAGTATCTATCCCAAAATCAATGAATTTCGTGATATCTTCAACGGTTTGCTTCTCGATGTAATATGCATTTCAGAAACATGGTTAAAGCCTAACATTGGCCCCGAGTTTGTAAGCATTCATAAATATAGTATTTTTCGTAATGATCGTATTGGTCGTATTGGCTGGGGAGTCGCGATCTTTGTTAAGGCTTCATTACAGGCGCGTGTTGTTGCAAAATCTTTAGATGCTTCAATAGAATACATTTTTATTGAAGTTGTCGTTGATTCCGAGAAGTGTCTCGTGGGTTTTGTTTATAAACCGCCTAATGTCACTGATATCAGTTCTTTAGACACCATATTGTCCGATTTGAGCCACAATTATGCCCACATATTCATTACTGGTGACTTTAATATTGATCTGTTGCAACTTAACTCTAATACCCGTACCTTTACCCATATGTTGAATACATATTGTCTATCTGTTGACGTAAAATGTGTTGGGATGGAGTTAATCCCAACACATTTTACGTCAACTTCCGCTACTCTATTGGACCTGCTACTTGTAGCCAATTCTGATCACGTACACTTCTTTAATCAGATTTCAATGCCTTGTTTTTCCAAGATGATCTAATTTTTGGGATTTATGATTCACTCCCTCAGTCTGATGCTGAACAAATGTTCATGTATCGCGACTTCAATAACGTCAGCTCTCAAAGTTTGCTCGATGAACCGGAGGGCATGAACTGGAACTTGGTTTTCTCATTGGCATCTGTTGATGATCAACTCCTGCATCTAACGAGCTTAATATCGTATCTTCATGATAAATATGTACCATTAAAAAGACGACGTATTCTTAACCCCCAATGTCCTTGGTTTACTTATAGAATTAGAGAACTAATTTTACGGCGTGATATCGCGTATCGTAGATGGAAGCGATTCCGTACTCCTCAAGGTTGGGAGAATTTACGTAATACGGTAAATATAGAAATAACTCGGTGAAAGCTTCAATATCATAATTCTAAATTTAACACTTCTTTGTCTAAAAAACAATTGTGGCGGAATCTTTCGGAAATTGTGGTTGGTAAGTCAAAAAATAACATTATAGAAGCTGATGCGAATGACTCAAATCGTGTTTTTACGTCCGATAGTGGGATTCCCAATGAAGGTTTGAATTTTAATATTCTAAGTGACCATACTGAAATTGAAGTGTTTTCTGCAGTAATGTCCATCGTATCTAATGCTGTTGGTCTTGATGGTTTACATCCCAGAATAATAAAATTGCTACTGCCAATATTACTTCCCTGTTTTACACATGTTTTTAATACTATCATTATGAGATCAACTTTCCCAGTGTCATGGAAGTTTTCGAAAGTTTTACCCATTCATAAAAAAACTCTCGGTGTGGCAGAATATCGCCCAATATCTATTCTTCCATTTTGTTCTAAGGCTTTTGAAAAAATTTTGCATAAGCAAATTACTCATTACTTAGAGAATAATAATCTGTTATCAAATTTACAGTCAGGTTTCAGATCTAAGCGTAGCTGCATTACTGCACTATTGAAAATAACAGACGACATAAGAATATCTCTAGATAATGATAATTTAACGGTATTAACCCGTTTGGACTTTTCAAAGGCTTTCGATCGAGTCAACCACGCCTTATTAATCCAAAAACTTCGTTCATTTTTTTCATTTTCTAGTTCTGCATGCAGATTGATCTGGTTGTACTTGAATGGTCGCTTTCAGAGGGTTGTTTGTAATCAAACTATAGCTGATTTCCTTCCTGTACACAGTGGAGGTCCACAAGGATCCATTCTTGGCCCATTACTTCTTGCCATATTCATAAATGATCTTCCATTAGTTCAGCGAAATTGTAACTATCATCTTGTAACGGAGTTTCGGTGGGATGGCTGCGGATAGCTCGTCGGACCAGGGTTTTTTAAAATTGAAACTCCTTCAGACACAATATAAATAATAATAATTCTTTATTTAACAAAATAGTCTACCAGTTACACAGGTAACTTAATCTAGTTCTATTTATCACCTATACTAGAGACTATGTTGTGGTAAGGGGAACTTCACACGGCTTACCACTATGTTAATAATTCCGAACTTAATACTAAAGCGACTAGTTCTTACAAATTCAATATATATGCTAGATCTATGTATCCTATACTGAAAACTAGGTAGTGGTAAGGGGAACTTCACACGGCTTACCAGTATGCTAATAATTCTGAATTCAACACTTATAATAACCTGAGAGGAGACGGTGACGTATCAAGAGAATATTTTATGAGGATAGATGGTACGGGGAATAATCACACGGCGTACAAATTAAGTGTTAAGGCGGGATAGTTCACGCTAACCTTAACACAACGGATGAGGACGGATGGTACGGGGAAAATCACACGACATACCAAGGAAATGTTAAGGCGGGATAGTTCACGCTAACCTTAACACGACGGATGAGCACGGATGGTACGGGGAAAAATCACACGACGTACCAAGGAAATGTTACGGCGGGATAGTTCACGCTAACCTTAACACAACGGATGAGGACGAGGATGGTACGGGGAAATACCTCACGACGTACCAAGGAAATGTTAAGGCGGGATGGTTCACGCTAACCTTAACACAACGGATGAGGACGGATGGTACGGGGAAAAATCACACGACATACCGAGGAAATGTTAAGGCGGGATGGTTCACGCTAACCTTAACACAACGGATGAGGACGGATGGTACAGGGAAAAACCACTCGACGTACCAAGGAAATGTTAAGAAAATGTACGGGGATTATTCACACGGCGTGCAACGGTTTACTAGTGAGGGAATTTCGCGCACCACTAGTCACCCAGTAAAATGTCTGATCACCTGACTCGTCGAGTTCGCTGACCAGACTGATTTCTGTGGGCAAATGGCGCGCTTAATATAGCCGGGGGTCACAGCTTCTCAGTGGCTGAGTACCTGATGCTTCTACTGGCGTAAGTATAAATGAGCTTGCCAGCTCTTTTGAAAAGCTTTTCTTGTACTTGACTAGTACATGTGCTGGCGTACTGATCATGCAGCCTGTGACTATGGCAGCTTGTTTGCATGCCTCAGTGGCGTGGTTACTTGGACTTAAGTTCAAGTTTTAATTTAATAACCCAGTGGCGGGCAAAAATAATTTAATTCGGTTTAAATTTGTGACTTCGTTACAATCTATATGCAGACGATGTCCCTCGTTATATTTCTAGACCCCTCAGACTTATTGAAGATGCTGTCAGCCGTATGAACGAAGATCTTGGTATCGTATCTAAATGGGCTCAAGTTAATGGCCTCCTTTTAAATGCATCCAAGAGTAATGCTATTATTATCTATAGAACTGAATTAGTTACGTCCTCTTTTCGAAAACGTGATATTTGATCATATCGTCATACCTTTTAATGATTCTATAAAAAAACATGGGTTTGATATGTAATACGACTTTAAATTGGTCTTATCATGTTAATAATCTTGTTGGCAAAGTGTATGGTACTATACCTAAACTGTCTTTATCCGCACCGTTCACACCCCTGCAAACTCGCATCATGCTTGTAAAACCACTTATTATTTCTTTGTTATTGTACAACGGTGCGAAGTATTTTGGAAATTAGACTCTGTTTCATCACGTAAACTCAATGTTGCTTTCAATTCTGCAGTACGTTATGTGTTTTCTTTGCGAAGATGTGATCATATTACAGTGTATTCAAAATTGATTTTGGGATGTACTTTTGACAATTATATTAAATTTCGTATATTAATTTTTTTAAGGAACCTTATGATAAGTAAGGAACGATACTACTTGTACTGTAAACTCATATTTTCCCAATCTAGCAGAACATGTTCATTAATCATGCCACAATTTATTTTTCTCCCGAGTGAGCGCCAATTTTTCGTCCAGTTCATTAGACTCTGGAATTCTCTTCCATCTGAGCTCAGAAGGATTAGCAGCCATCGCAACTTTCGTATAAATTTGTTAGTGAATTTTTCATAGTTACTGTATATGTATGTAATTAATTTTGTACCCTATTTTCTCTTTTTATTTTTTTACTTTTGCGTAATTTATAATATTATTGGACTTATTTGCTTTATTTTATTATCAATTTTCTTAATTTCTTAATTATAATTTTTGTTACTATTATTTTAGTTTTATAAATTTTTTTTAATTTTTTATCTCTAATTTTTCCTCTTTTTTTTCTATACTTTGTTCACCTACACCTTAATATAAGATTTATCTTACAAGTGTAGAGTTTATGAATAAATGCAATTTGAATTTTAATTTGAATTAAAAGCTCGCCTACTGCATTGTCACGAAATAGCGAAACGTGAAATAAGCACTCAAAAACCAAATCTAAAACTTACTATGACCAGAAGAGTAAACAAAAATTCTTCAGTATTACCGATAAAGTCCTACTAA
Source organism: Dioctria linearis (assembly GCA_963930735.1). Lineage (NCBI taxonomy): Eukaryota > Metazoa > Arthropoda > Insecta > Diptera > Asilidae > Dioctria > Dioctria linearis. Next base: position 89,525,795 of record OZ005742.1, read on the forward strand.
AAATGGAAGCTCGTAAAAATAAACTAAATCCCTTATGGGAGGACCGTACATAACAATAATCTTAAGCGATATCGATTAAAATTTCAAATCTTTCAGTCATCTGAAAAGACACCCAAGATAATGTGTTAACCTTCTCAAGTTTTTTTTTGTATTTTCCCTATTTAGGCTATGAGTCGCAAAAACGCACTGACATGATTCCTTTTCAGAAATGGACTTGTTCTTAATATTGCTAAAATGTGTGATCGCTTTTGTTCCTGCTTAAGGGAGCGTAATCAATATCACTAATATTGAACATAACCCTGATATATACTTCGAGGAAATCGGAAAAGTCGAACTATATGCTAATGAATGGACAGTAATCATCTGCTACGATTTGGGAAACTTAACTATCGGGATAACTAATGTAAAGACGCATATCGATGAACTAAATAACCTTTGTAAATAATTATATAATGATCCTACTTTTACAGAAATTTGTAATAGCACCATCATAGAAATAAATCATATAATGTCGCATATTACAGACAAATTGGACCTGCTCACGGTGAATAAAAGAACTAAACGCGCGCCCTTAGAAATTGTGGGGTCTTTAAGTAAATCATTATTTGGAGCTCTTAATACCGAAGATGCAAAATACTACGACGAACAAATAAGAAAATTAAACGACAGTGAAGGACATCTACTTAGTCTAATTATAAACCAAACCGTCCTTATCGACACGACAGCAAATATCTTCAATACGTCACATGTTATAGAGGCTCAACTGCTTGCCCTTAAAACAAAGTTTACTATGATTAAAAATATGATTAATGAACAATACGACATTACTCTTAACAACCGAATATATCTGGACATGGAGTCGCTTACTTCTTTGCCAACCTTAATAAACTACGGTATCAAGATACGTTAAACCTATTAATAGACTTAGTCACAGATGTCCGCCACGGGAAACCTCACCCAACTAATATTTGTCCTGGACAACTCGAAAATCTTTTAACTACAATACGTAAAAGGATTCCAAGCACTACGAAATTACAATCTTCCCTCATGACGATAACCTCCTTAATGTCTATCGTATTGGTCACATGATAACTGCGACTTACAATGGAAGGATAATGTTTGAGTTGAAAGTTCCCTTTCCTTTTGTCGAAAGCTATCAGCTATATAAGATCATCCCTCTTTCTGCTCCTCGTGAAGGTGAATTTGTTTACATGCAACCAAGTATACAATATCAAATTGTCGACTACAGGCGGGATCATTACTATGATATATCACTCAGCGAACTCAACACCCAGTTTTCGATCTCCATTTTAAAACGGACATTTGCGAATTAATGCTGCTTCGCAGAGACAATTCCTTACCCTCATCCTGCAAGTTTGTGCCATCGAACTTTACCTCTTATTGGATTCAACTATCTCAAACTAATAAATGGATCTTTTCTACACAAAACGAGCTATCTATCGATACCGTCAGTGACAATCAAATAACACCATATTCTCTGACCGGAACAGGAGTAATCGAAATCATTGACGAGTGTTATATTCGAACACGAGAACTACCAATCTATGCTTATAGCTAAAAGCGAGCTCCCCTAGAAACTCCTTTATTCCACCCGAAAAAATATCAAGTATATTGAATCGTACTCGATACCAGTTCTACACCCCCTAAATATAACAGCTTTTATAACGTATTCTTTCGAAAATGACTTCGAATCCTTAGCTGAGATATAAACCATTTAAAGGATAATGGAAGAAATAAACTCCAGCCTATCGAAGCCGATATAACGCACCATTATATACTAGGATATGCTCTGGTAACCTTTCTTATAATATTCATACCGTTAAACTAATACGGAAGTATTGTTCCAAATGCCAATATTCCAAGCAAACACCATCCGCTGAACAAAGCAAAAAGGATAAAGAAGAAACGCAACTAAGAAAACACGAGCCAGTATACTTAAAAGTTTGCTCTGCCTAATTCATTTATTAATACGAATATTGTAACCATTGAAATAAGTATAATAAACGCAACAAGCGAAGTACGTAGTATCTTCGAAATTTTTATAACTAGGTAAGACAAGATAATTAATGTACCCATAAATTATATAATTAGATAAGATAAAATAATGTATCTACAAAATATTTTTTCTAAACATTATACATGTATGTGTTAGTACAAATTAAAAAAAAAAAGTATTGCATTATGTTTCAAATAGAATCGACAAAAGGCTGAACCGCAAACAAAACAAAAAAATTTTCCTTTTAACAGAAAATTTTCGTCCTTCGTCAAAAAATTTTCTTTTCTAAGGGTGATGGTGTTATGATATCCCTTGGTTGGATCTCATAACTCATCCACTTACACAAACATTCCTCCTAGGAAATACATTTCTTTCGCGGGCACGATAATTTCGAATATGTGTCATATTTCTCAAACATTAAAAATTATCGCCACAAAATTTTTGCCGCGTATACAAAAAAGCACTTGAGACACTTGCCTTATCAGCGGGTTCAACCGTGGGACAAGAATTCTCTTGACCATGATAAAGATTTTGCTGACAAGGCAAGCAGGGACAAAATAATAAGATCACGAATCGACAAGAACGAGTTGGGAGCTAACCAGTGACGAGCACGGTCAAGTCTTTTGTTTACTCGAGTTTTCATAATAATCAGTGTAAAATATTCGGATAAATTTATATCAGAGCCGATAATTATTGCAAATCGCGAAGTTAGAACAAGATTAATTATTGTGCCTAGACTCTTGGATTAACATAAAATTGTCGTTCAATAAATTAAAACTTAATTTCGTTCTGTTGGTAATCACCTAACGAGTATTTTTTATTTCTTTTCCCTAAAAAAGGCATACAGCTCCATATCCCTCTCGAGCGTTCTTGCCCCGACGGGAAGCACGACGCCTGAGATTACAACAATCTTGTATGGTGGGTCCCGTATGCAAAACGTCCTTTAAAGACAGATTAGTGGACGTTTTTGTCAATGCGTCGAAGACTATCCTAAGTTTAGTAGAAGTGCTTTCCGGTTTGTGAAAACCATGGTCTGGCAGGAAGTAGTATGGAGTCGTAAATTTTTTCATGTCAATTTCCTCCCTGTGACGTTCAGATTCCTCCATGAATCCCACATAGTGTTGTCTACGTAGTAGTAGTAGTTTGTAGCTAACTTTCTCTCCACAGATAAAAATCGACGTAGTGCTATATTCTTCCATTCGCCTAATTGTGCGGGATTACTCGCAAATGGTAGTTTGACCAAGAAGCGTCCTTCATAGTCTCTTTGAGTTGTTTTGTTGAAATAGTCCTCACAACGGCTTTCTGCTGGGGTTAAGCGAGATTTGGGTTCTTCGACCTCTTCCATTTTCCAGAATTTGTCGAGGACATTTCTGAGGTTTTCATCGGTGCATATTGCACACGTCGCTGTAGTTAGAGGTGCTCTTTCCACCCTTCCAGCAATAATCCAGCACAGCTTGATGTTCTGCAAAATTGGTAGGTTTTCTGATAATTTTATCTGCCCCATGGACAATAATTTATGGTAGAATTCAGCTCCTAGAAGGAGCTCAATTTGGTCTAGACGATGGAAGGTGGTGTCTGCTAAGTTTAGGTTGTTTGTATAGCCCACGTGGAGATATCCAACTGTCGTGTTGGCTGAGGAGAAGTGATGCTCCGAAGGCATTCATACCCTCGACTCTGGTAGAATATCCGTTCAACCTTGACTGGAGTAGCATATTTACTCTTTGATGCGATTGCTGATTTCCTTGCCCAATGCCCTCTATAACCAGAGAGTCGGAAGTGGCCACGAGACCAAGTTTGGCTGATAATATTTATTTGTGAGCCCGAATCTTAGATGGCTCGACATTATAAGCTGCTTCCGTTGCTGCTGGCTTGTATGGCCCGTGCTGTACTTAACAATACAAAGCCCCGACTTTGTTTGCTATTCAGGACTCTAACACTGGACGACGAGTCAATTCGTTGATAGGCTGTTGAAAACGAAGAGCGCAGAATGCCACTTGTTTTGGAGCTAAGCTAGTAGAAGCTTGTTGTGATTGCAATCCCTAATAGTCCTTCAGATGCACTAACGTGTTGTGCATCTTATTGCATTTAATGCATCCACGTGATTTGCACTTGACTGTAGTATGTCCTGATCTCATACAATTGACGCACAAGTTATTCCCTCTCAGCACCTATAAGCGATTTGATAGCGTTAATTTCTAAAATGTGGCGCATTGGTAAAGTTGACGGTTGCCCTTGCATGATTCGCAAGCTGGTGATGTAATGACAACGGCATTGATTTGGAAGTGGTAATCCTTCGCTGCTCATGTACATTTTTGCTCTTGTGGCCTAAGGGCTCCAGCGATTGGAACCTACCCTCTAAGAATGACAAGAAACCTTTCATGGTTTGCAGTCCCCTTAGATTTGGCAATGACTGCTCATATGATGTGTGGCTAGCCTTTTCTAGCTTTTTAACCAGGATATGGAGAAGCAAGGGACCCAATTTGTAGTTGAAACCTCTAAATTCTCCAATGCTAATAAGCATTATTGTGTCGTATCGTGTAACATTTTCACAGCGGTAGCTGACACGTTGTCGGATGCATGGGAAGGTTGTTCCAAAAGTTGTTGATCAGGCCGGCCACTAAGATTCGCATATTGTTGTAGCGATTTTGCAGGAACTTCCAGGCCGTTGTGTAATTTTCCTCGCTCAGGGGAAGACGTCTGATGAATTTCTCTGCCTCGCCCACCAAGTTTGTCTTTAAGTACCGCATCTTCTGACAATTCGATAGTGGTTGATTATGGACCATTTGCGAGAATATATCGTAAAATTGGCGCCATTTAAGATAATCTCCGTCAAATTTGGGCAAAGTCATCTTTGGCAGTTGCAATGTAGTACCTTGTTACACCAAAATTGGTGTGGGCGTCACATCGATCCTTGTAGAAAGCTGTACTAGTGTAGCTTGTACTCTTTCTTCCAAGCCGATGTACTCATTGATATCATAACCCATTGTGGTGGGATCATCGGTCATTTCAAACAGTAAGTAGTTCTGATTCTCAATTTGACACCAATGTTGACTGATAATTTCAGCTTTGATCTTATAGCATTGTCGTGGATGAGCGTCGTTCTATGGAACCCCTTCGAGTAATCTCCGCAGCGATTGGATAATGCCTCTTTATCGACGTATTTTTTTATTGATTTCAACTGACTCAAGATTGCTCTGTCGCGACTCAGCTTCCCTATTACCGGAGGCGGAAGCAATCGGCAGCTGTTGGGGTAATTAGGCAATGAGTAATCGCCTAGCACATCATTTTCACACAGTAAGGTACTGGCTATTACATTGTTGCTCAAATGATAATACCACAACTGCATAATGAGTTGCTGCTCTGTCTGTTGTTAGTAAATAGCGGCGCTGTGTAATAACAATAACACTATATGTGATGGTCGCCGATGACGCAATGAATAATCGCTATGTAACTCACTTTTGCCGGTGAATACTTACATTTATGTATTGTTGAAAAATCGCGACTGCAATGCTAGAAGTGAATTATTACATAGTCGCAAGGTCAGACTCGCTTCTGTGTACAGGCTAACTGAGTGCGAGACTTCGATGGTATAACGTGGTCGGTGTTATATATAATAAATGTTTCAAGTAAGTTTGAGTTCTTTTGCCTCTAACTGGGAGTTTCACGTAAGTTGTGGCTCTTTCTTCTTTGGGACACGATACTTAAAGGTACGTCTTGAGTTTCTAAGGCCTTGTCGGCCTGTTGAAGTTGCTCTTGTTCTCCTTTGTCGAAGGAATCGAGCTTTTCGTTTAAACGCTCCCGGTATTACTCGTACGGCTTCCATATCGAATTGTAGTAGTCCTTCGCGAAGTATGGATTGTCAAGAGGCAGCTCGGGTAGTGATCTAAGTTCATTGTCGGTTTGTTCAAACCTTCACCATGCCTCTTCCAATCTTTCGCTCTTTCTATATAGTACCCCCTTTTGGGTTTTCTGTCTTTAGAATCCCTTTTGTACTTGTCTATAATCCTTTCTACCGCCACCCCTAGCTCAACCTGTAGTTTTCCAAATTGCTCCATGATGTAGGATGATGTCACACTCCTAAGACAACAATGAGTTTATGATGTGAAATCACATCGGGGTCACCAAATGTTTAAATTCGGGTAAAATTGTTTTACTTTCCCGTTAACGACGTAGGCGCTTGGTTCTTGTACCAAAACCTCTGATGGGGGAGCATAAGCGCATAAACTTGTACATAAAAAATATTAGTCCGAAAGTCGATTAGCTGAAATATTTGGGATAGGAGAATAAGAACAACCGTTCTCTTTGCGTTTTTAAACCAAACTGAAATTTATTCCGCACTAATTAATTTTCATAAATTTCAACTCAAGTGAACAAATTACTCAGCACTTAGTCTTATCGCTAGTCTTTCTTCGATTTGCTTACTATATATAGAAGCTACGATACGGCCCATGTCAATTTCCGTCGTTAAAGCAAATATTTTCTATTCATGAAATTGTTCCTCGCAGGCATTTTAAGTTGAGTGAGATTTTATTGAGTGAAGTGGTAAGTCAAGTTTTACTACAGTGAGTATTTATTATTTATTTATTAGATATTGTAACAGCCAAAACTGTATGCTTGGCAACGCCGCATCACAACATAACTCAATACATTTTCAAATACCAGGAACAGTATCATCTAAAAGTATAAAAGGGAATTCATCGCCAGTAGCAAGTCATTCTTTCAATGCCTTGCACTGGATACGCACCCCAAGGGTCTTACTGGTCTTAGCATTAAGGAATATCTATGTACACTTAAAACTTATAATAAAATATAGAGTTAAATACAAAAGTAGTGATTCATTGAGCTAGTCCCGCCACAATATCGTATTTACGTGGAATCTGCAAAACGTCTTGCAAGAGAGGTCGGTACCAGATCATACTGTTAAAAAACATCTAATCCAAAGCGAACACATACAAGAATTTCGAAAGAAAGTCGAGCTAGCGGACCACTGTTGTGTCGCGAATACGATTCGATATCGTGTTCCGCTTTTTTCTCCTGCAATTCACAAGCACGTCGCAAGCGAACTCGATTTCGAAGCTTAGCTTCACCTAGTCGAAATTTACTTCGAAGTCGATTCGATTTCGAACCGCAATGTTTGAAGTGACTTCAGTCTCTTAGATAATCCCTAACACTCTTAAATTTATAAATGTATGAAGAATAAAAAATAAATGACCGTTCATAAACTAGTAGTTTTTTAAAACTTGACTAGCAATTTCACTGTAACAGATAAGCAAAAATATGTATGTACTTGTATTGACAAATGACAATGCTTCTGAGGACGGAAACGATATTTGCCGAAACGTGAGGCCAATAAAGGACTATAACATGATTAGTTAAATTTTTTTATTAATCACTTTTGAGCTCGTAATATACTTGAATGGCAGTTCTCCTTTTGTGCTCTCAGTTAATATGAACTGGAGACCTCCTTTTAATCTGACAGCAAAATTGAAATGGAGGCCTCCTAACAGCCTCAGAGATTTTTCGCAATGGAGACCTCCTTATTAGCTACACAGAAACTGGATATGGAGGTCGTCTTTTCAACTGAAAATTAAGGTAAATTGGAGACGTCTTTTTTAAGAAAATATGTAGGAAGGGAAATAAAGTAACTCGCCAGAAAGCATTTTTCCCGTTTTGATAATTTGGATTTTATTAAAGATAACTTAAATCGCATTACGTATTACATTACGTATTACGTAAATCATACAAAAATTTACATACATAAATTGACATAAACAATATATGAAAATAGAAAATACATATTAAAGTAAAAAAACAAACAAAAAAATTGAAAAAAAAACTCCCGAAAAAGGTAAGTAGAAGCACTGAATCGTAAAAATGAGATAGTTCACGTTAATATTTGTAGCCAACTGTAAGTAGGTACTCCACAATTTTCATTTTCATAAAACGGAAATTGACAAAATCAAGGAATCTAGATCGGGTGTATTCAAGTGTCGCAAGTATTCAGACTAGTCAGTTGATCATAAAATTTTCGATCATTATTCGGCATTCGTTTAGGCGATTTTAATTTGTACGTCTTTCTATAAAATTTCCCGATTTCCAAAGAAATCGATTCTTTGATGCTTTGTTCATATTTACAGTATCCAAAATCACTAGAATTCACAGTTTCAATATAAATGAAGAAATAATACATACAGGGTGTTTCCCAGTAGGAGGTCAATAGAGCACGAACCAAAAATTGTATGTGGGGGGGGGGGGGGTGGTATTAAATATCAACAGTTTAGGAGTTACAGGTTGATTAAGAAAAAAAAATCATTTTTCACATAACACTCTGTATCTTAAAACTGCAGGGCGTATAGTCACAGTTAAGAGCTCATTGTATGTAGAACTTCATGGCCTTTCCAACGAATGTTCAACCAGCCCCTTCTCCAAACAAGAATTATGGTTGTCTAAATTTAAAATTTCGGATTTTCTTCCCTTTTTTTTAAATTTAACCTTTATTATTTTTGCAAATCGGTCGTTAACATAACTGTTTTTTATAAAAACTGTAAACTGTAGACTCTCCTCTTTAAATTGTCCTATTTTTGAATACTCATATTTTGAAATTATATATATTTTCAGCAATTAGTAACCTTCGTTTTTTAAATATAACGCTTTTCCTACAAATTTACTAAAAGCTCATGTAGGCTTGCTGGCTTTGACTTACCTATAAACATGCCAATCACAAACGGAGACATTTGCCTATTGTTGGGAATATTTTCTAATATAGGGAATATTTTCTAATATAGGGAATATTTTCTAATATAGGGAATATTTTCTAATATAGGGAATATTTTCTAATATAGGGAATATTTTCTAATATCAGTAGATAACGATATTTTCAGCTTTAATAATTGTAACGCATTTTGGATGCCGAAATGGTAATATTGCCCGTTTGATATATTGTTTATCTTGGCTGTAGGTATCTCCTTAACAAATAATGTCTACATACTTTATGGCGCTCTTAGTCATTCTTCCAAAAAGTAGACAGCAGATCATCACAGGCATCTCGCCTAATCTTATGAACAACAGCCCAACATATTAATTTATCTACCAAACTTTGTCTTCTTTCTATGACACATTGATCTTCTATTTCTTCAGAGGAGTAATTAAACGAACCATGAATATTATTACCTGAGTCAACATCACAAAGATTATGATTATTTAAATTGTTTTCTTCAGATGTACTAAAATTATCAGATTTATTACCCTCTTCAGTAAAATATTGAATATTTGTCGTTTTTCGACACATTCTGAAAATTTTTCCACTTCAGTTTTTATTAGCCTTTTCATTTGCCTTGTGGATATACCACTAATTTTTTGTCGACATTTTTTAAATAAACTTCCTATTGTACATGAAAATATGTCTAAAATTCATCGAAACAAATTAAGTAACAATGCAAAACTCACTTTTGAAATAATGCAGACAATTTAAAATCCTATCTTAAAATTTCAGATGAACACTCTCTTTTGAGCGTATTTTAGTTTTCCAAAATAGTTAAAGGAATTTTCGAAACACTTTTCTTTGATTATTGATTAAATTGAGCAATTCGTTTACTTTTTAATCACTTTTTCACAATAAAACAACTTAATTTTTTGATTTTAAAAATTACACGTTCTTATCTTTAACGCCAAAACAAGAATGATAGCCTTTTACTGTCTTCATATGGATAAAACAAGAACAAAGGAAATAAAAAAGGTTGTTTTACTTCTCTTTATGATGACGTCACATATTTATAGGAAAAAGCTAGACTTCGCTAAAGGAGAAATAAAGGCAGTCAGAGGTCGTGCATAAAAATGAGCGCAATATAAATACCACTGATTCTAAATTGCTCTCAAGTTATTAACTTGAGAGTTTACGCTATTCTGACATTTTTAAACACGACCTTCAACCCAAGGCCGTATATATAGATCACAAATGAAAAAAAAAAAACAAGAATAACTGAGAATTAATTTAAACTCAATAATCGGAATTTTATGTAAATTTAATATATTAATTTAAACCTTTAATTTATGATGACATTCCAATTATTCCAAACACCCCGTTCACATGAAGCGGACTGGAGTAGATTAGCGTAATTCGGAGTGAGATAATTCGCTATGTGAACACCATCCGGACTGGAATTACCTACACCGGCGTTAATTCGGTAGTGGAGTGGAATTAATCACATGTGAACACTTGAGTGGATCGGTATACTTTCATTTTTCGCTTCGAACACCTTAGTGCTTTCATACAATATTTTAGAAGTTGTAAAATTATACTTCTTTTCATGATCCGTCTATCAATATCTACGAAAATTACTTCAAATGAGAGGTGACTTTAGATTAAGAACTGTCAATAGAAAGATGTCTCTCTTGTCGATTTAATCCAGTCCATCGCATGTGAACACTTGGTACTATACGAATAAGGACTATTCCAGTCCAGTCCAGTCCGCTTCAGGTGAACGAGGTATATAAGTGCTATATTGAGATATCTAAATGAGTAAGTGCTATATTTAGATACCTAATTGAGGTCACAGTAATTCTCAATTAAGGCTCCGTGGGTCTGCAGAAATTTAAAAATTTATGCTTGTAAACCTGTTGTTTAACCATATTTTTACTATATATATTAACTTTCCAAGAAAAAGAAATATAAAGAGCCGCTTTTTATAAAAAAAAAAATAAAATTACAGAATTAAATTTAGTTTTTTTCTTCTAGTCGTGAAGGGAGAAAAGTACTTCATTCATTTCAATTTTAACATTTCGATGAACGTTTGGTAGAGCGATTTTATTGGCGGGGCCAATTTTAGAACATTTTAGATATAACTATGTAATTATCCAAAATGCCCTAAAAAGTATACAAATATATATTTAAATAAAATCAAGGGATGCTCATGGCAAATATTAGTTATCACATTTTAATTATTTACAAAAAAAGTTGCTGTTTTAAGGACGAATAACAAATTAATTTAGACGTAATATTTCCTATAAAATGTGAACAAAATTTAAATACCACTGCGATTAAGCTTCGTTGTGTCAAATAGAGCTACCATCTACTGATGTGTATATACATTAGGGCGGGCCAAAAAACAAAACTGTTAAAATGGCTAAATGCTCATTCAGGATTTGTAAGGTAATGTAATTTTAAACTTCTATGCAAAATTTCAATGACATTCATTAATGTTTAGAGGTCCCTCAAATCGAAAATGGTATTTTTTTGGTTGTTTTGGACTTTTAGGAAAACTATTTCAACATTTTCCGTCACAACTTTTTAATTTGACAATATTTTTTCTTGATTATTTTTTAAAATTAAAAGGAACTTAGTTATGAACTTATTGCAGTAACAGTCGTTTTAAAATATTTAATTCTTCGATCTTTTATAAATTTTTCAAAACGAAAATTCGGACGCGCAACTTCAATATTTTGACTTCGCGTTTATTTTTTTGCAAGCAAAAGTGGCACGCGGGTATACAAAATTGTTCTACTATAATGTAATCTACAATCCATTATCCTCCAAAGTGCTACAACTTAAGGCGTTCATGTAGTGTACGAACTGTTCCCAAAAGGCGATTTTCGAAGGTGAAGCATTTTTACAAATTCCAAAAAATATGTGCCGGTCCTTACAAGTACATATAGACCTTTTCACTGTAACAAAATGATTTATAGAAAAAAAGAAGAGAACAAGTTCCAATTGGTCTTAAAACCAAAAATATTATACCCTAGATGAACATAAAAGTTAAACAGAGTGAAAACCAAAAGTTATGTATAGCAACATCAAGAAGAAGTTGCCCGATTTAATTCATTTTTGATATTTTATTTACTATTTTTATGAAAACGCTGTCTACAAAATTTCAGCTTTCTAGGTCAACGCGTTCTCAGGCAGTGTCCAAATATATAGTGAACACCCAAAGTTTTGTATGGCAACACCAAGAAAGGGTTGCCAAATTCAATCCATTTATGAACTTATAAGTGCGATTCTTATGAAAATGCCGTGTACAAAAGTTGAGCTTTCCACGTCGTCATGTTCTTAGGCAGTGTCCATGTATATAGTGATAACCCCAAGTTTTGTATGGCTACACCGAGGTTGCCCGATTTAGTATATTTTCGAAATTTTATTTACTATTAATATGTTAACACTGCGTACCAAATTTCAGCTCTCTACGTCTACGCGTACTCGGACAGTGCCCAAATATACCGTTAAAACGAAATTTGTGTATGGCAACCCTACATAGGAGTTGCCCGATTTATTTCATTTTCGAAATTAAATTCATATTCTCTATAAAAAGCCTGTGTGCAAAATTTCAGTCTAAGTGAACGAGCTCTGAAGTTATCGTGCGGACGGACGGACGGAGAGACAGACAAGCAGGCAGACAAACGAATGGACAGGCGGACATGGAAAAATCACAATAGCTTTTAATATTATGCGTGGGTGTCCAATCCAATAATTGGAAAAGAAGATGTCATCAGTAGAAAGAAAGTCGTTACATTTATGGGTCGATACATCTTTGTAATTTGCAAAAATTCATCACTTTCGAATATCGCCTTTTGGGAACAGTTCCTACAGTTCCTAGTACATGACCCCCTGAAGTTGTAGTTGTTTGGAAGACAATCGAGTGTAGATTACATTATAGTTGAAAAAGTATGTATACCCGCGTGCCACTTTCTCTTGTAAAAAAATTAAACAAAGTCAAAATATTGAAGTTCCGGGTCCGAATTTTCGATTTGATAAATTTATAGAGCTAGCAGAGTTAAATATTTTAACACGATTTTCACTGGAATAAGCTCCTAACTGCGTTTAATTTAACTTTAATTTAATTTTAAAAAATAATCAAGAAAAAATATTCTCAAATTAAAAAGTTGTGACAGAAAATGTTGAAATAGTTTTCCTAATAGTCCAAAGAACCAAAAAAAATAATAGTGTCGATTTGAGCGAACTCTAAACATTAATGAATTTCACTGAAATTTTGCATAGAAGTTTAAAATTACATTATCTAACAAATTCTGAATAAGCATTTAGACATTTTAACACTTTTGCAAATCCATACATTTTTGGGCCACCCTAAATACATACATATATACTGGACTGCTTATTTTTTTTTCCATTTAGCACACATTTTTCCTAAAGTTGCTTTACCTGAAAGGGCCATGGAGGAAGGATATAAAATGACAGAGCCAATTGTTGTGAATCGCTACATAAAAAAGAATTGTGGGTAAAAAGTTGGCTTATCAGATTAACAAAAGTATAGCCTACAACGATGGAACCCCTCAAACCCACCCCATTATATACGGCCTTGCTTCAATCTCCCTTATTCCTCCTTTAGAGAGGTCTCGCTTTTTTTCCTGTTGGGATGCAAAATTGAACAGTAAGTATTTTTTAATCGAAATAAAACTGCTCCGGCTGAGCGGTAACGAGGGAACAGTTTCAATACAATATGTGGAGACAAATATTTGCCACATTTAGACTAAGTATGTATAGTCATTTTACTGGACAAAGCTTCTTTGTATACGACAAAAAGTCGACACAAAAAGAACTTTCATCGCGTTTTCTCCACAGATCAGGTTAAGTCATTTGCTAAAGCTGTTGCTTTTATTTTACGCTTTAAACTGTAGTCGAATTACAACACTCCTTTTCCTGATTCAGCGCAGCACTTGTTTGCAAATATGTTCTAATGGGAGATTTTTCTCACTGGAACTTAAGTGGAAAACGATAATGAAACGTTTATCAGATAAGGTAAATAAATTAACGAAGAAATCTTTATTTATTTAACGAAGTCGCCGTCAACTATTGCTGTTTCTACCATCAGCTGATGCCTTATTGCCAACACTGTTGGCAATTCAAGTTTGCTATCGTTTTAATCTTCAACCAGGTAGTTATGTATATCGTAAATCGCGATCACGACCAAAGTAATTGAATAATGTATCTCGACAGGTAAGTGTGCTAAAAACCAATTAAAAGTTATCGTTTGCATCATGGAAAAGGCTTCTTTTTGATAGGTAAGTGCCGGTTTGTTGTCACTGCATGCATTTGGACTGGGGGGAATCTCTACGTGGTGGCCCATGAAATTAGTTCGGGCCACCTGTTGCGATTCCCCATGAGAACACTGTGGTGGCGGCAAGGACTGTTTGTAGAAAAAGTACTAATCAAAAGGATTTCTAGAGTCTACCAAAAACTCTAGCACCACAGCATCCAACTAGTACGATTCTCCATTCTCCAACATCCGGTAATTAGAATGAGTCTCATCACAGCTGCCGAGCCACCGCAAACACCTCCTAACAACTTGTTTGGGATTCTACTGGCATTTTCAGCGTGCCTCAATGTCCTAAAATTCTTATTATAACAAATAATCTTAATTTACTTACATTAGATTTGATTCCGGAGAGAGCGATGTTGTATCACAATGACCACATTCACTTTACTTACAAACTATTTGACATTCCGTTCGTTCATTTCTCGACTCTGCAATTTCACTTTCTTCGTTAGGCGAATTGTAGAACCCTCGCTTTAAAATAGTGGTTTAATATTTTATAGCAAGTAATTATATCGAAGAGGCGAATTCTGTCTCGAGTGAGAGGTATGCCATGCTCTCTATGATGAAAGGGATAATGATACCTTTAGAAGAAAACCAAATGCTTAAAGTAACTTCCCCAATTCTGGTCCGCGACGGTTGTTGTTTCTCGAAATCCAAAGTTATGTAGAAATCTTATATAGAGGCGACCGTTTAGATTTACGAAACTATGTACCGCATATTAATTGAGCTCTTTCCGGAATCGAGATTGAAATTGAAGTAGTGCTTAGATTAAGTGTTTGTAATCAAGAAATTTGAATTCATTAAATTTAGACTATTGAACTCAGTGCGTTTTTATTCATTAACAGCCCTTTACATCGCTTATGGTGCAGTGGAAGTACGCTTATACTTATAATCGCATATTGCAGGATCGATTCTTTTTCTTTTTTCTAGAACTCAACATCCAGTGAAGGATCCTATAGTCCTTTGACATCCTGAAATACAACTGCTTCTTTAAAACAGCTCATTGTCGAGAGAGAGTGCTATAAACGACTGAGAAAACATTTAATCTGAAACTACTTTTTGCCTAGTTAGTTTTCCCATGCGGGCATCGAACTCACAATTTTTGGAATCGGTCATAGATGGAGTAGAAGTAAAGAAGCATCTGTCTAAGCTTAAAGTTGGTGCCACGCGTCAAAATAGAGTGTTCACACAGGGAGCGGCGGATTTTATCCAAATGTATTCTAGGTCCGATTAAGAACTTCTGTTATTAGTAGCTCTGGTTTAAGAAAAACAGAGAAAAGTTTCGATTACGAATGGAATGCCAAAACCTTCATTTAACGAATTGCTTAGACTTATTGCGAATGCATAAAAAATCTTGCTGCCAGCTTCAGCGGTACAATTGGGTTTTTAAGTGGGGGAAACATCCGGAGTGGCGCGGGGCAGCGCGGCATTTTTCAGTTGTCGCTGCACGATTGTTCTTGCAAAATTAAATCTATAAGTCACACCGGGAGCGGCGCGGCGCGGCCCGGCAAAATAGTTGCCGCGCGGCGAATTTGGAGATTACTCAAAAACACAATTTTGCCGCTGTCGCTGGCGGCAAAATTCCTTTTCATTCGAAATAAGTCCGCACAATTCGTTAAATGAGGCTTTGTGCATTCTTAAGTATATTTGTAATCGAACCTCATCACTTTTCTCCGTTTTTCTTCAAGCACAGCTACTAATAATAGAATTTCTTCCTCGGAATTGGAGTACATTTGGATAAAATTTGCCGCTCTCGGTGTGAACAGTATATTTTACCGTGTGCCACCGGGCAGTGCCGCGCGGCGTCGCTCCTGGTGTGACCAGGGCTTTAAGTAATCTCCAAAATCGCCGTGCAGCAATTTTTATCGATTTAATTTTGAAGAGCAATCGTGCAGCGGCAAATGCAAAACACCATGCCACTTCCGGATTGACACTCACTTAAAGCACAGACAGAAATACCCAGTTATCGACGGTAGTGCTAAGAAAGTAATGTATGGATGAGCTCATACCAAACCTGAATAACTCACTGATCTCGGCCAAAAATGTTTTTCAATATAGGCAAAAATTCATTTCTTTCTTAGAATTTAAATCGACCATATTTCTTCAGAATTCGTCTGGTTTATTGGTGGTTATATACGGGCCGATCAAATTCTGTCTACGATCTTGCGGAATGAGTTGGTTATGAGGGGTGGGTGGGTGGAGGTAAACAATGAAAGGTTTACTTCTTTTAATAGTTGGATAAGCATACAAAATTACGAAGAGTTATGATGGCGTAAACTAAAGATAATTTGTTCCCTTAGTGACTGAAAACACGTAATTTGAAAAAAAATCGTTTAGTTTCGGTATTTCATGAATAGCTAGTGAGCTAATAACTATTTAACGGCTACAGTGGGCAGATAGGTATGATAGGTCACATTAAAGAGGAGTGCATATTTTATAGTTTTTTTAAAAAAAATTATGTTAACCAGCTTTTTGTAAAAAGAAAAAAATTGCCAAAAATAAAAAAAAAGGTAGGAAAATCCGAAATTCTTAGTTTAGCCCACCATAACTCCTGAGGGGAGAGGAGTACTGTACTGTACTGTACTATAAGTGGCCGTACACTTTGTGCTTTTTCAAATACAGGGTATTTTGTGAAAGACTATCGAATTTCTTTAATCACCCTGTAACTCCGAAACGGTTGAGATGCCGGCCCCCCTTGCCTTACAATTTTTTGTGTGACTAGGTGACTACTATCGCCTCCTGTCCTATGGGCGAAAGACCTTGAATAAATGGTAGTACATATATATATACATTCTTTTGGAGGAATGTTCACGTTTTCGGCATTGTACCTCGTTACACACCAGACTAACAAAAAAAGTGTTTTCGCAAAAAATATAGGGAATTTAGCCTTCTTCAAATTTATATTTTACATTTTTGTGTAGGATGAACCGTTGAGGAAATATTTTGAAATAACCAATTTTTGGTTCATTTAATCCACGATGGCGGATCGCGCGGACCTCCGTCAAGAGTCTAAGCTTGGATTTTTATCGGGGCCCGGAACTGAATAACATTTATAAAAATCACAACTACCCCACCTTTTGTAGGGCAAATGCCTTATTTAGTCCCTATTGACTGGACTATTAAGAAAATTGAAAATTTTAACAAAAAATGGCCCTGATAGATATAGTTTCGCACATCAGAAATGTTCTAAATATGATACAGTATTTATTGAGGTAAAAGTTTCATTGAAATTGCATTAAAACTCCCAGTAGGGAAAATGTTTGGCATATCAGTTGGAAGATTAGTAGGACGTTAATGCAAATCGAAGAGAAGATGCGAGCTCACAGTGAAAGTTCAACTGACTCCCCTAAATTCAGTTCGTGGAATGCAAAGAACGACAGTGCGTATGTACTTAAAGTCAAAGAACGAATAATTGCAATAACTTTCAGCGGTTTCTGCTTCCCTGTAAGCCTGACTAGTCGTGAAATATAAAAATAAATACCGGGACGGGACTCAAATTTCAGGCTAAGTGAAAGAGCGAAACGTTTGATGCATTGGATAGAATGCAAGTATTGAAAACGTTATGTATTAACCCCCCCCCCCCCCCCCCCTTTCACAACACACCACAATCAACTCATCACGCAAGAAGGAACACATAATTTGTTCGTACCATCAATAACCACCAATAAACCACACGAATTCAGAAGAAATATGGTCCATTTAAATTCTAAGAAATAAAACAATTGTTTCCTCCATTGAAAACCATTAATACAGGCCTGAGACAAAAATCCGATCTACGGTCATAAAAATGTTAAGCTAACAAGCCCAGCAACCAAATCAATCCAACTTCCACGACGCCGAGACTGCCCAGAAACAACTCACAACTTATTCGAATCGGCTTCAGCAGCCACCAATAATGCACACGAATTCTGAAGTGATATTTTAATCACTTATAAGGAATTAAACTCGTTCCGACTTTAATTTTCAAAAGTTAATCTTAACTGAATCCTGCTTATGGGCAAGAGAGACGGAGCATGGTAAACACTATCTCTACCTTATTCCTTCTGAGGTGATTGCATCTGTAGCCAACATAAGAACATCAAATGGCATAAGCAAACGTTCCAGAATGCAATATTTTATGTTGGTAGCTCCAACTCTGCCATAGGGCGAAAGAAAGAGCTATAAAGCTTGTGCCATTCTTTCCTATAGGAAAATGATCATATGCTCAGTCCATTGTTATAAGTCAGTGGTTCTTACCCATGATATATATAGCCAAGATCAGTGAGTTATTAAGGTTTGCTAGGAACTCTGTCATACATCACTTTTTTAGTACTACCGTCGATATCTGTATATTTCTTGTCTGTGCTCACTTCATTTTAGGGAATATTCCCCACATTTTAGGGAAAAATACCTAATCTTTGTGGCAACAATTGTGCACATTTTTTACTGTGTAATTCCTTCGCTAGATAAGGTTTATTTTAATTAGATATACTTATATAATAGTAAAACCAGAAAGAAAGAAGAATAATGCTTCTTAGATTTGCTTTTATCTCACTCACCACAAGAGCAAGCAACGCACAATGAATCCGCCAAGATCCCTTTTATCACCATCCTCCTAGTTGTAGTGGGCCTTTCGATCGACTCTCAGGTTTGGGAAAAAAACATGTTGTCACGGATGTTTTCACGAATTCGCTGCACTAAGGGGTAGCGTAGCGCATTCATTATATTTCATGGATCATTGGGCAGGCGCGCTGCAACATTTTAGCCATTCATATCAGGCTGTGCCTTTTCCTTATTGCATGGGAGAAAGCACTGCTTTATAACAATTGGATGGAGCGATTTGCTACTTCATGTGGCACAAATGTTGTATTTCTATATATTAGGGCTTGAGCACCCTTTAGACCAATTACTACATAAAAACCATGTAAAACTCAACCAATCAGATGAAATTTTACATCCGAAAATCGAATTAAATTAAAAAAAATATCTTTCTTGTGTTTAAGTTATACTTTAATCGCTTATAAGGACTCTTATAAGAAATTAAAATCATTCCGACTTAAGTTTTCAAAATGTTATTTTTACCTGAATCCGGGTGTATGGGCAAGAGAGACGGAGCATGGTAAACACATCTTTACCTTATACTTCCTGCAGTGATTGCATTTGCAGTCAACATAAAACCATCAAATGATGTTGGTAGCTCCAAGTCTGCCATATCGTTAAAGAGAAAACTGATAAAACTTGTGCCATTCTTTCCTACACGAAAATGACAAGACGCTTAGTCTATTATTAAAAGTCAGTGGGAGAAATGCAAAGATTTTGCAACAATACCTCATCATCTTATGTGACAATATTTCGATTTTTTAAACTGATATTGATCGCATTATTTTTTCCGTGCTAATAGTTTTATTCAACTTCCCTTGAAATTAAGGTAAAACACTTTTGCAAATTACGGTATACACCAACATATACCATAGACCCTCATTAAAGCTCTATATATAGATATATAAGATACTATTCTATAGTATATAATACAATTAAAAAAACAACTCTTATTAACAATAAAACAATCGCCGTTATTATATTCTTTCTAGAAAATATAAAGTATTTAGCTTCATTTGACATATGGATGCCAAAAATCGGTTTCTTCATTCTAGAGATATGCTTTTTTGAAAATTAACTTTAACGTAGAATCACGAAATTTCTAATCTGGCGTGGTATGGGAAACTAAAGTATATGGCTGAACAATCAAGCTGCATAATAGCTACCCAAACGGCGAATCCATAACAATCACGGTCACTAGATGCTGCCCGCAGAGTTGGGTTATTTCACCACTTCTATGGCTCTTAGTAGTGGATGATCTATTAAATATACTCCAAGAGGCCGGCTTTAAGCTCAGGAAAACCTAAAAAGGGCTGAAAGAGCTCCAATATCTACATTTGTTCAGACAGCCAAGTTGCGCTCCTAGTACTTTCCTTTCAAGTGTTTGAGTCGAAACTAGTTTGCAGTTGCTACTCGAAACTCCATCTACAGTAAGTGGAAAATAGGCAAATGGATGTCCTCTGGCGTAACGTGCCCGAAATGAGGCAGGCGAGGAAATTCTTCAAACCCTCTCCTCTCTTGACGCGCCAACTTATTGGACTTAGCGGACAGTCGCTTAGACTGTTTGCTAACGCTGTCATTGGCCATGGCCCCTTCCGTCACTTCTTGAAGAAGATATATCCGACAGTGAGCTGTGTCGAATATGCGAAGAGAAAGATGAAACCTCGATGCATGTGATTTGTGAATGCCCAGCGCTAGCACGTATAAGGACGAAAATCACTGGAGGAATACTTATATCTCCAAACAAAGTTTGTAATCTAACCTCAAAAGCAATAATCGAGCTCGTAAAAGACTCCATTTTGCCTAACCACCTTAGGTGAAGGCACAATATATCAACTATGGTCGCGGTGTCTGCATGCTCCTGGAGGCCTAGTCGAGCCTATTCATAACATTAACAATCAAGTTATTGAGCGATAACATACAAACTCTAAACGTTCGTTCATTCACATCGGAGATGGTCGGGTCCAAAATATGTCCATTGATTGCTTAATTGAACAGGCAAGTTCATATATAGTGGTGCTTTTAATTTGGATATTATTCTTTATTGATCTTTTATTAAATAACTAAATGAATATGTATGTTTTTTTCTTTTTGGCCATACGTGTAAGCTTCGGGCTGTAAAGTATTTTGACCGCAAAGTAATATTAGAGATTTTATGGAATAAGTTTGTATCGGGTCAAAACGCTGAATACCGAAACCCAAAAAATTTTGTATGGATTTTTGTTGTTCGAAATTTCGCACCTTAACCGCATAAATCCTATGGAAAAATAAAATCCTTGAGACTCTCCCCGGCTTGCAGTCAGTAAAAGGGCAACTGGAATGGGGTGAATATAATTTTCAGAAAAGCACTTAAGTTCATCTTTTCCTTGTGTCCTCCTAGAAGCATTTTATCATCTCCGATAATCCAAAAGGTAAATATTCCAACAAAATTGTATTACTTGCGACTTTAAGTGGATTACGAAAAGATTTATTTACTGAGTTCATGTGCTTTCAGCTGTAACCAATAAAATAAACTCAAAAACTACCTCCGGGCAAGATTGAAGTTTCCGGAAGTAAATTATTGTTCTGTGAAGGACTCAGGATGATTCTTGAATTATCAGAGCCATAAAATAAACTGATTTCGTACATATCTTAGGTATATGATATTGAAAGCGAACAATTGTTTTCCAACGACTAACTGGGGAGGAAACTTCTTTTTCCTGCGTTTCTTTAATTGCTATAGTTTTTGATTAGCACTTAGTCGGATTTCGGCATGTGTTGATTTCGGTTGCGTAAAGTATCCTAATTCCGCAAGCCCGTCATTGATTGGGAGGCACACTTATACAGCTCACTTTACTTTGGTCGAATGACATTTTTGGAAAGAATATTGTGTGAATAAAATGGATTAACTCCAAGAGGAGAAGCGACATCATTCTAGTCACGTACTTTGAAGATATTAGTGGGATTAGTCTAATGCCTTGGCTTGAAATACTTTCCTGGAACAAAAGGACTTAGAGCGCTTTCGAAACGCCAACATAAGTAATGGGCAGAAGGGTCTTGATATTTTCCTGGAGCAGTTTTGACACATTTTCTTCTTTGTGTTGTGGATAACAAAAAGTTCCAGTTTGTTCAATGTTTGTAAGTACTCACACAATAAAGATAATTCTATGATGTTTGTCTTGCAATTACTTCATACAATTTTTATTCGTATTGTTCGGACAAAACGTAGCAATTACTTATGATGAAATGATTATAGTGCTTCTTGCGGCCGTGAGCTGAATTACTATGCCATATTGAAACTTTTCAATAATCATTTCTCGTACTTGCGTTAATGCTACAGGAATCAGTCTTAATTCTCTCTGTAAGTTCCCTTACCAGCTGATGGCGTCAGAAGGGATGAAGCTCAAAATACCTCCGATGAATTTTATATAATTACTTACTTGCTTTGTGTTCTTATTACTTAGCTGTTTAAGGCTAGTCTGTTTCGTTATTCTATGTGCGTTGCCTGAAATAATTGCTGCTAACTGATAGCATACTCAAATAAAAAATCTATTTATGGTTTTTAAGCGACCTAATAAACGGTGTGCTGTTTTGGATACTGACACAGTCATTGGGGCATTTTGTTATCATGATTTTTGTTATATATCGTAGGCCCTATATGTATGTAACATTCGATCGTTCGCATTGTGTGCTTTGGCCTAAATGAATTTGCTAGTTTATCGGCCTGATCACTAAAAACTGCGATGATATTTCCACAAATCTAGGTATACCAATTATTCCTCCTATGCGATCCCAAGTAAAAATTTTAGTTTTAATATAGTGCACATAGCATTTTCTTTCTATATTATAAAAACTTTAAATAAACCCATTTAGTCAAACCAACAAAAAACCTTTTCTAAAACAGAAAGGGCCCACACTACAATAAGCTTATTTTTAAAACCGTATAAAGCCTTATTGGTCTTATCTAGATTATACTTTACGATGATTTGCAGTCCTCTATAAAACCTTCCATAAAACTGTTAATGAAAGAAAACTTTTTAGATTCAACTCATCAATTTGCCCGCATAATGTTTTCCAATCCAAACTATCATAAAGCTATTGTTCAAACCTTTATTAAGATAAAAAGGCATTGGAAATATTATTTGAGAAAAAGTTTTACACCTGAAACTTAAAAATAAAAGTGATTTTTAAATACATCTACTTTATAGAAATTTAATAAAATGTTGAAATGTAATTCAATTTTATTTTATGTGTGAAAATATATGATATTCAACGATATTCAACAGCAAATTAATAATTTAATTTACTGCTTATATCACATATACCTAAAAGCTGAAAAATAATAACGCGTCTAAAAAATAATTATAAATACAAAGACTTAAAAGTTTTTTTATTATTACTCTCTAGATGATGAAACTATAAGTTTGTCATTACATTTGTTACGCATAGAAATAATGCTAGTGAGCAAAATGGATTGGACACCCACGCATAATATTAAAAGTGATTGTGATTTTTGCATGTCCGTCTGTCCGGCCGTCGTCATGATAACTCGAGAACGTCTGTACTTAGTAAACTTAAATTTTACACACAGCCTTCTTAAAAAAAAAGTAGAATAAAATTCGAAATGTGACAAATCCGGTAACTCCTTTGTGAGGTTGCCATACAAAAATCTCGTTTTTCATTATATATTTGGCCACTGCCTGAGAGCGCATCCAACGTAGAGAGCTGAAATTTTGTACACGGCGGTTTTATCAAAATAGTAGATATAATTTCACAAATGAACTAAATTGGGCAACCCGTATTTTGTGCTGCCATATAGATTGTTACGCATACTGTGAAACGATCAGTCCTGGTTGTTTTTATTCAACTGAAAATTTCTTCAGAATATGAAATCCTATGAAATTTGATATAATTATTTTTACTATCCGACGAACCGTTCTAGAAACACAAATATGCGAAAATGACGAATAACCATTTTAACTATCAATTTTGCAATTATGGGTGATCATACAAAATTACATAGGCGTATTTATTTAGATATTTTTCTAGGTGTGTAGAGTGTATTTAGTCTTGATATTATTTTAAAATAAATACATTCGGAATTGGAAAATAAGTTTGAAAATATTATCTCCTAGTCTAAGACATCCTAAATCTCCGAAAATAATTAATTTAATAAAAAGAATAAGATGCCAATTTTACATTTAAGCCTATTTGCTACTTGTACGGCCGTAATAAAACTGTTTAATCTTAGAATGGCAGCAATTAAATACTTCATTCTATTTTGAATCCAACCTTTCTGAGTGCTCGTAATCTCATATAATGCTATTTGCTATTAAATAAAACAATTTTGTTTTATATAAATGCATTATAAAATTGCAAACTCAAACTATTGCACTTATGATACTTGTATATGATTGGTATAGTAAACAAAACCCTCCATTTTTCAACTGGTAATTTTAGTTCAAAGTAAAATAACCCAGAAATCATATTTTTCAAATCAAATGCCTTTAAGTCCACTAAAAATAGTAGCTATACTATATTGATTGTCAAAACAAGGCATCATGTCAAAATCCAACATCTCCCACATACAGTGACTATCAGAAAATCACGTCTCCCTGCTATTAAAGTTGCAGTCAAAAGCCGACATTTCCACGTAACATCTCTTCTCTCTTTGAAATTGTGTTATTTTTCAACTGTAATTATGTTTTTCTTAATGTTTTCTATAAGATAATATTATCAGTAAGTGGTTAAGCATTCAGGAATAAAAACCTAGCGGGTGCTTTTAAGATTTCTAAGTGCAGCCAATTTTTATTCCCTAGATGAAATCTAAAGGATATACTAAGTTTGTCATTCCGTTTATTAAAAGTTATTTTGATTTTTGCATATCCGTCTGTCTGTCCTTCCGTCCGTCCGTCCGTCCGTCTGTCCGTCCTCACGATAACTCGAGAGCGCCTTCACTTACAGAGCTGAAGTTTTCAAATTTTTCCAAGCATTGAAAAGGACGCTCTGCTTGAGGCTTGCGCTGCCCATGGGAACAGATTTGCTGAGACTGTTGTGGCTCTCAAGGCCTCATTACTGATAATGTTGAAGCTTATTCGAAAGGTGGAGAGGCACAGGTCTTCTCAATAATACCGTTCTAATGATGGTTTTTTGCAGGAATGTAGAAATATGGAAACTAACAAAAAGCTTCTTAGGAACGGGGTTCGTGGGGTGAATGATGTGTCTAGTTTTATTTAATAAAGTTGTGCAAACATTTACTTTGAGTCGATTTTTCTTTCTTATCTTAGGATGATATTATTTTCAGTAGACTAAAGTTCCAGTTTGAATTGTAGTATCTGGGCTGACTTATATATAATTCTATACTGAGTTATATTTGAATACTAAAACAAAACGTTGAACAATTTTAACAGTATCTTTGTAATAACGGCGGCGTATGGGCATACTATTCACTGTGTAGAGGTAGAAGTGAAAGTGGAAGCGTTATTTAGAAAGAAGGTGCCAATAGTATTTAGCAATGCAATTAAAACTTCTGCTCCAAGTACATAGCGTCCAACTTAAAATCGAAACCGGAAACTTAAAGCCAGATTCTAAAAAATAAACAAGTACTAACAGATTGCGACCAATGCCGAAATTTCGCCGTCCTACATAGTCAGTCGAAGGCGGAATGCTATCACAAGGTAAAAGAAGCTATCCAGAAATGCAGCACAACTATTCACAGGTAGCGAATCTTCATAAACCAAAATTGACATGCATAATTACAAGGCAGCCAACTACATTACGGAAAAGCATGATTTAGATCAAAATAACCCAGATTTTATAGACTTTCTATATTTTCATGTTGTTGAGACTTCAAGTGTTTAGATATTTTCATAGATAAGCATATACCGAAGGCGGAAATGGTTTTTAGGATACACAAGTTACTCTTTATAATAACTGGAGAAGGAAAAGGGGAGAGCGAGTTAAGTGGTTCTGCTACAATATATAAAATTATAAAAAATAACTACCCAACCTTTGGTAGGGCAAAAGCATTAATTAGTCCCTTTCGCATAAATTATTTGGGATGTTGTCTTTTACTTATTTTTTTTAATGCAGGTGGACGACAGATCCCATGCACGGAGGCCAGAGTGGCCCACCGTGCTGTCCTGCTAGTAGCCCTGTCACCAAAGTCTTCCTGTCCTCTTAATGAAGGGGATCAGGTCTTGGTGAGGATGGTTTTCAACTCCCCTACAGATAGGAAGGCAGAATTTAGGGTACCCAGTCTGCTCCGGGCAGGCCGGACAAGTCTAAGGCTCTCCTTTCAGGCAGGCCAAATTCTTAGGGCTGTCAACATTTCCCATCCTTGTTAGATGAGCGTGACGTGAGTTGTTCCCAGTGATGATGTCAACCACAGTTCTACATTGTTTTCTTCCGAGCCCCATAAGAAAATCAGAGCTATTCTTATTGGGCTCATCAAGAAAAAGTTTTTTTCACCTGCAAGTACTCAGGTTTTCCCATGTCTCCTGATGCTTCCTATGAGCTTTGATGAGAGACCCAATACAGAGGTGGCAATGCCTACGGCAAGTTCCGGTCTGTGGAACTGACAATCAGAGCCAGCCCTTTCATTCCCATGATTCTCATGTGACCCGGAACCCAATCAACGAGAGGCCCTTAGGGCTACTACTGTAATATGTCTATCCACAAGCCTCTCCCCCCCCTATTAAAAGTGAATGAGGTGAGGTTTATGGTCCAAATATGAAAACTTACTAGGCTGCGGAGTGAAGGCAACCATCACTTTCCTCCATACCTCAGGGACATATCCAATGATATATGCTCTGAAAATGGAATCAATGTAAGGAGCCAGCACAACGCTCTCCGCTTTAAGGACAGGCAGAATACCGCCTGGACCCGGAGCTTTCAAAGCCGAGAAGGTTGGAATTGACCATTTCACCTTCTCGATATCAACTACCTTGGCAGCAATGGACTAATCACCACCAGCGCCATCAGTGCAGAGTGGTAGGGGATGTTCGCCATACAACTGCGGGTCTTCTACAAGCCTATAGACTGGAAAATGCGTCAAAAGAATAAGCCTACAGGCTTCTTCCCTCGATGCCATAAAGGAGCCATATAGGCTTCTCAGAACACAGCCTGGCGGACGGTATAACCGGTTCAAGATAGCCGTCGAGCTCCTCGAAAAAATCTAGAAAAGGCCTGTCTTTTGGATTTTCTAACAATTGTAGTGATCTCATTAGTGATCACCACACGATCACTCTAAGACATAATAATCATGTCATGATCTCATCAAGATCACAGTTTTTCACAAATATCTATTTGTGATATATTGTAATTGTATATTGTATTGTGTATTGTGATTATATTGTAATAATCACATAGTGGCCTCAAACTATCAAAGAAGTAATTGAAGAAACTACACTCTGATTCATTATTTTCAAGTGCACCGCAGCTACAAGCAATGGAAGTACGAACCCCATGCACTAAGTCAACAACGACATAAAGCGGCGCTTAAATAATGCAAATCACGATGTGAAGGTTTGTAATGGTAGCTACGGTGATTAATAATTAGGTAAGAAGTAAAACGAATATAGCGGCATTACATGATATGTAAACAAAGGAAAACAAAAATAGGATATTGATTGAGATTTTCTGGGATTGTAAATTTTTTTTTTAATGAGTAGGCATCTTTACAAAAAAAAATATAATAATTGTCGGAAAGTATATTCCAGAGGTGTATGCACTTGCACAAAACATTAATCCAATATTTTTAACCCAGGCAAATTGTATTCCTGTGACAAAATTGCTAAAAATTCACTTTGTGAAATGTACAATTAACAAACTTTCCCAGAGCACGAATATATTGAGGAAGCGAATAGAATTCTAATATAGCTTTTCTTGTTCCATTTTTGTTCCCTAATAATGACACAGGCAAGCACGCCAAGCAACAAGTGAGTGCTTTCACCAGAAAATCATGCGAACGACGAGAATCAAAGAACTTACCAAAATAAATACTGGAGTGAAGAAAAACTACTTTCCCATGTTTATCCCAAAATTTTCCTGCACATCCTGTATTTTTCTGTAAAATTCTGAGAATGTTCCTATGAAGAGTAGTTGTGGGATATCCCAGGGAATAAAGTGTGGGAAGTAAGGTACTAAGTACATACTGAATACTTCCTGTTTATCCCAGGGGTATCGGTGGGACAAGAATGAGATGTCCCTCGATAATTTTGGGCTGTATGGAAAAGAAATACTGTTTGTAGTCAAAACCAAACGCAGCCATTCGGCGTGACTTTCACTGCGACAATTTGTCATCTAGAAATATCGGCGTATTCGCTGCCTATCATTGTTGACGCCATCATACTGAGCGTATCCTACTTCAGTGGTGATGCTCTACACTAGGCTTTCCTTACGTTACCTGAATTTCTACGCTGGAACAAGAAGGAAACATTACACAAGCCTCTTGTAGTTACGCTGTCTATCGCGGTAGATCCGCCGATCCTCTTGGCCTAATTAAAAAGACTTCTAGAAGCCCCACGGAGATTACTTAGACTGGCGTTCTACCACGGCATAGGCTGCCTTCCAATGTCCAGGCAGCTTTCCTTCTGACTTCTCCAAGGTGGCAACACTCCTAATTCTTCCAGCCGCAGAGGCGAGCGTGGAAGCTAATTCACTGTGATATCTACCCCAATCAGTCCGCTTAAGATCCCTGATTATCCTACGCATACAGAGTTTAATGTAGCGGTGATCACAGAAAGACTCCCTTCGCGAGACACTCCAGCCGCAGAACAGATGAAAAGCGTCAAAGGACGCAAAAGTCACATCAATGATTCTTGTCTTCGGCTCGTAGCAAGGGCTGGTTAGTTTCCTTGATTCAGCAGAACAGAGTTCGCAAATGTTATGAACTCCAGCAGTTGCGCACCCCGTTAGTGTCTGAGCTGCTTCAGAGAATAGGGAGCAGCGGAGTTATACGTAAAATATGCTGAGACAATAAGGAATTCCTTCTTTAAGGAGAGCTTGATAGATGTAGTCTCCCTGTTGCGCAGACGAGGCAGCAAGGTCACCACATAGTCTTCTGTCACAACAACACAAGCCCTAGGAGTAGAGCACACGGTGTCATACAGGATTTGAGCTCCATTCGCCTCCGTTAGACCGCAGATACGGCCATTCTTTTTGTTGTTGGGGTTTTGTACGTAATTCAGCAAAGCAGACGTCGCCTTGATGTGTTGCAGGTTAATCTATGTTAAGAGAAGTCTTGTCATGTGGATTACTTCCAAACGTACTTCAGTTGGGAAAGAAAGAAGGAGAAAGCCTGGGGACAGCATTAGCAATCCCTAGCTCTTTCCCTCTCCTTCCCTCTGCTCCACAGATTCTCCTGCTTCGGGAAGTCCCGCCTCGGTCACTACCGTCAGCATCCTTCGACCCTGAGGTCAGAACATCAGCTAGTCCGCCCGAGTAGAATTGATCCGACCCATGAGGAGCATTAGATTTTCCATGGATGTCGAGATCTCAAGGATAAAATGCTCATACATCTGTGGAGTAATAACGCACTTGCTGGAAGTGGATCTGTTTTTCTCGCATAGTTCCTCACTTAGTAACACGAGTTGCGGAGAAAAACTGTCACCCACGAAAGAGATCCGCATTACCGCAGGAAGGCTAATTAAACCTGGAAGTCGCCTTATATCCAGAGTTCGCATACTAGCGACTGAGCACCCGCTCAGCCACGCAGACCTCGGGGTATGCTGTTCCACCTTGGCTTGGGATGGGAGAAGCTTTTAGCCCACTAATCAGTTCACTGAACAGTGGCTACCACCTCGCACTACCGGGAAGTAGCTTATATCAAGGCTAACACGTTCACTTCACCCCCGTCCGGGTTGACAGAATATTAGATTCGGTTGCTCACAGAGAAGATAGCTGTATCTGATGTAAGTCGAAAGCAAGATTTGTCTTAGTCATAGCACTATCTCTTCCTTCAACTGTGCTTAATGCACTTTCTTTTATATATTCTTTGTAAAATTTGATATTGCAATTTTCTTACATTTCATTTCATTTGATTATTACGCACATTTTTTCATCTATTTAATCTCACTTATAATACATCCATTTTCCTCGAATCTTCAGTGTTTTAAATATCTCTTAGTGCACTAACCGAAATCAATGTGATTAGAACCTACGCAGTACATGGTAACACATTAGTTTGACTAAAAGCTTGCAGACAAGTCATACCTTAACTGTGGTTATATTATAGTCCAAGATGTGGCTTAAAATTAGTTTAACTCGTTTACGTAGTTTTATTGCTTTGACTTAATCTAAGCTTGAGCGCCCAATCTTCCTCGGTTTTATCAGCTAAGCGTTAACGTCATGCACGAGTTTTAGAAAAGGAAATAAGCTGAACCACAATGTTTTTTGCTATTATTTTCTTGATACATTTGATATGATACACTAGTGTGAATAGCATATCTTTTGAAGAAATGGTGGTGAAATGAAAAACAGACCTAAAGATATTTACGAATTTGCACCAGACTGTGGTTTATTTTGAACGAATGAGTTTTTTACCTTAAATAGATGTCACACTTCGTAAAGGTTATTATCTTGGCATTAAATGTTTTCAATTTGAAAAAGTTGCAGAAGCAAAAAAAATTAACAAATCGAAGTTGATTTGATTGAAGACTTGTGCTTTTTATGGACATAATGTAAAAGATATTATGTAATGTAAAAGTGTAATGCAAAAGTGGTTACCGTTAAGTGGTGATCAGTTATTGCAAAATATATAACCCAGAAAAGCAATTGAAAGGCAATTGAATTCTTTAGAGTATCGACCTATAAGGTATCGATTATTTACTTTCGCAATAGCTGACCAACTTTAAATTTGTAAAAATACGCTAATTCCGCTGATCCTACAATATGAAGCAACAAATGAAAGTAGGTCAGTGAGAAAGCATGAAGAAAGGTTTTTGAAAGAACTGAAGGCGAGTGATTCAATACGAGTGATTGAATACGGGCGAGAAAAGGTGCATCGGGCAAGTGATAAAACGGGCAGTAATAATTTGGGGATAAAAAAGCTCGTATCGGAAATAAATCAAATAAGTGAAAAAGGTTGTAAACGATATTAAATGAAAATGCAAAAAAATTGTCGGTAAATAAAGTGATAAGATACAAAAGTTGTTTGTTGTTGAGTGAATAGAATAAAATATGTGAAGAAAGTCAACTGATAAATATATATATCATAAATTGATAAATACACTTTTATATAAAATTAAAACCTTTTCGGCTGTTTTTTCTAAAAACCTTCCCATCCTAAATGAAATATACCTACCTTTACAAATTGGCGCAGCCGGTAGGATAGGAAAGTGAAAAAATTAAAATTTTATAAATGTTTATTTACCAAGTGAACTTAAAAAGAAAATAAATAAAAAAAAAGAGAAAGAAAAAACCATACAGAACAATTCAGTGCAACTTATATAAATATAAATATAAAAAAAAAACTACAACAGCAATAACAAAGCACGTGAAAGTGGAAAAAAGTGGAGAAACAAGACACCAGATCTAACCATCGTCTGTAAGTCAGCCAATTTTGTAAATATATACATTCATATAAGTACCGATTATATCATTCAAATAATATTTTAAACATAAAAACAAAAACCAGGTTTTATTAACTACGTATGTATAGGTATATATGTAGGTACTTAATTGATAACACAGAACAAGGTATAAAAAAAAAACAAAAAACACACACAAATTAGCTATATATGTATATGTACGTAAGTGCTTGAATAAAATCGAATTTCTGTGTAATTATCGTGTACAAAAAAAAAGATCAGTTAAAAAAAAAATTTTACTTACGTTTTGTTTCACATTTCGTAATATGAAAAAAACAAGGTAACCACGGTTCTGTAGAACACATATAAATGTCTTTTGCTTATTTTTTCCCAGATCCAGCCCGAACTCCTGGTAGCCGCACTCGACGATCAAGTCTCCCTCAATTGCCACTAGAGCATATTACTCGCACTAAAAATACGAGCATCTTTGTGAAAGAATAAATTCACTTTCTTTAGATAATTTAAGTTCTCCTAAACTTACAAGAGAAAGTGTTGAAATCCCTGTTTCAGAAATTGCAGCCTTTCAAGAAGCAACAAGCTCAATTCCAAATTCGTGCGACCAAGTTTCAAAACAAACATCCCAGACTAGATTTAGCGATTGCAAGTTAAGAAGTGGTGTCGTTTACAAGCGCAGTGGTTTTAACTCATATCCCATAGAAAAAACTCCCGTAATAAAAGTACAGTGATAGCACTGGAGCGAATAAGTAAGCTCGTCAATAACGTCGTCCCCATTTTTCACGGTGACAGACGAAATAATCTTCCAAATGATCTGCAAATATTTTTAGATTACTGTAATCAGGTACATGATGCTTTACCCACAGATGGGGAGAAGGGCATTTTGATACCGTTATTGAAAACTAAGTTGAGAGGGGAAGCCTACGACTTAGTAAAGCATCTAAAAATAAAAAAAATCACTGAATTTGAGTTGCTTTTATTAAATTCATTCACCCCAGAAAAGTCCATTAATGATATAATAAGCGACATACGACGGTGTATGTAATTGCCGGGAGAAACTGTTAATGCGTTCGGAACTATACTGAGTATGCTTTTGGTGGAATGCAAAAGAGCTATTAATAACAAGTATCCCGAAAATAATCAGGCATTAAAAGATGAAATTGAGGAGGAAGCTTGTTATGTTTTTAAGACAGGTATCCTCAGCCCCATAATAAGACAAAGCTTGCTAGGTAATGCGGATAAACGTCTTGAGGAGCTAATCAAAATTGCCCAACGAATTGAAAAGACTGAAGATCGACAAGTTCAGAGTCCACAAATTGGTTTTAGTTGAGTGAAATCGAAATCAGACAACTTAAAGATCTCTTGCGTGATACTGCGCTCAGTCACAATGCCCAAGAGAAACTTATACCTTGAAAAAGTCAGTGCTCACTCATCCCTGCACGACCAGAATCACACAATGATGAATTGTGGACGTTAAGAGAAATCTTCTACCCCTCAAGAAAACGCACATGCTTTTCCAGGAGCTCACATCACCCAAACGTCAGCACCCCGTATCAATAGAAGAAGTTACATCAAGAAATGTAGTTTCTGTGAGAAAGACGGCCACACTTATCAAGAGTGCCGAACCCGACGACGCACTCCATACTGTACAATTTATCGAAGCTATGGTCATATTTTCCAAAACTGCTCAGTAACAAAAGAAAGGAAAACCCAGGTAAATGCAAACCCCATACCAGTAAAATGTGATTGGTGTGAAAGGCTCTATCATACTATAACAGAGTGTCGAGCAAAAAAATCTTGGGAACAAAAGCAGAACCAAATAAACCACAATCATTCGGGAAACTAAAGGGGGCTAGCCTACTGCGCCCTATGGCTAACCCTTCTACAGATGGGTGCAATAAATTTAAGAAAAATTAACTTATTCCTAATACTCCCACCTTTACTACCATTCCCTTGCAAAATAATGCAAAAACTAAGAATGAAGCAGTGATCGAACTACCGTTAAATATTTCTAAAACAGGCACCGTTAAACTTTTGGTCGATACGGGAGCTGAAGTAAGTATTTTAAAAAAAAGACAGCTTCAGCAGCAATACTGCCATAAATTCTCAAAAAATACTTCACCTCTCAGGATTATATGGTGGTAATGACACAACGCTTGGTTCTTGCATAGGAATTTTTCTTATATGGGAAGGTCTAAAATGTGAGTTTAATATCTGTAATGCTAACAGCTCTGTTCCTTTCGATGGTATATTAGGCCGTAACTTTCTATGGCGGAATGCAAATATTCTCACAACTGAAGGCATTTTACACTTCCCGTACAACGATAGCAACCCAATCGACCTAAAAATCCCTTTTTTAAATAAAACAGTAGCGAAAATGCAAAAATGAAATAATGCAAAATATTCACTAGCATCTGATCCTAATGCAATAATTACTAGTACACACTACACCAACCATAGTAAAGGAAAACAATCAAACATTTCCAATTCGTTAACCTCAAGCAAATCTAAAGAAACAAACATAAACACTGATTTTCTTCATGACACTGCGACGCGGATTCCACCGCGATAAGAAATGGTATTAGAAATACTAGCAGATAACTGTGAAGGTGAAATGTTTTGTTTCTCACTAAAGGTTTTACTTGGCGTTTTCACAGCCAATACTTTAATACAGCCACAAAATGGAAAGATAAGGTTAAGTGTAATAAATACGCATGACAGGGAAATTGCACTACCACATTTCGAACCAAAGTTCGAATCCTTACAAAACTTCACTACTTTTAAACTGTTAAATGTTTCCACAAAAATTCGTCTCGATAGACTATCCACGGAAATAAATACTGATCTAACGCACAATATCGAAGAGTTGGAAGCGATAAAAAATTTATGTGAAGAGTATAATGATTTATTTTATTTAGAATGTGACCCGTTACCTTACTCCACTGCTGCATGTCACACTATTCCTGTAAAATCCAACCAAGCACCAATAAACCAAAGGCCTTACCGTTTACCTGATATTCATAAAAACGTAATCAATAAACAAATAGACAAAATGATGAAAGATAACATTATATTCCAAGCAACAGCCCATGGAACTCACCATTATTAGTAGTCCCAAAGAAACCTGATGGTAAAAAAACGTTGGGGACTCGTTATAGATTTCCGAAAACTTAATCAACAAACAATCGGAGATGCATTCCCTTTACCAAGAATAGACGATATTTTAGACCAACTAGGAAGTTCCCGTTATTTTTCAACCTTGGATTTAGCGAGCGGTTACCATCAAATATTAATGGACCCTTCCGACCGTGAAAAAACTGCTTTTAGCACGTCATATGGTCATTATGAATTCCTTCGCATGCCTTTCGGTTAAAAAACGGCTCCAGCGACTTTCCAACGCGCAATGAATCATGTACTAACCGGCTTACAGGGATTGAAGTGTCTTGTTTACCTAGATGATATAGTCGTCTACGGAAAAAAACCTGGAAGACCATATGTAAAAATTAAAGGAAGTATTTGATAGACTCAGAGAATATAATTTAAGACTTCAACCTAATAAATGCCACTTTCTTAGGAAAGAAGGAGTATACTTAGGCCACAAATGTACACAAGAAGGTTGTGCCCCTGATACAGACAAAATCAAATGTGTTCAAGAATTCCCCATACCCAGAACAATTATGCAACTGCAAAGTTTTAGTTTTTTAGGTTTAGCTAATTACTACAGAAAGTTTATAGCAAATTTCTCTAACATCGCAGAGCCTTTGACAAAAATGTTGCGCGGAAAACAAAAATTCGGTGGTCACCGGGAAGTGAAGTAGCCTTCCAAGAAATTAAAAAAGCGTTGACTACTCCTCCTCTTTTAGCCTATCCTGACTTTACAAAACAACAGATGCTAGCAATGAAGCATTAGGTGCGGTCCTATCTCAAGGCCTCCCAGATCGTGATCGTCCCATTGCGTACGCTAGTCGCACCCTCAATAATGCAGAGAGACGCTACTCAACTATAGAAAAGGAGTTATTAGCCATAGTCTGGGCTGTAAAAAATTTTCGATGTTACCTTCTTGGAAGAAAATTTTCGGTCTATACTGACCATCAGCCACTGCTGGGGGTATTCAATATAAAAGACCCCACTTCAAGACTGATACGATTTCACAATAAACTTTCGGAATACGACTACGAAATCAAGTTCAAGCCAGGTCGAAAAAATTCCTACGCGGACGCCTTAAGCCGCATACCTCATGAAGAAAATTCTATACTAGTCGGCACCAGATCTCAAAACAAGAAATCAGAAACATCGAAAGAAATCGGAAAACTAAATCAAAAAGGAATGATAAGCGAAGAAGACTCAGTTTTAAGCTTGGGAACAGAATATGTAGATGATTTATCTATTTCAGGAGAAAACGCTACTCAGTATCAGATTATTACGGATGAAAAAGATATCAACGAGATATTAAAAGCATTTCATATGAACCCATTGGGTGGTCACCAAGGCATTGCACGGACATATCATCGCATTCGACGACAATACAGGTGGAAGAATATGTTGAAAGATGTAGTCAAATTCATTAAATCCTGTCCTAAATGTCAGAAAAACAAACATAGTAAGCAAATTCGAATGCCAATGGTAATGCCGGAAACAGCAAAAAGGCCTTTCGACAAAGTGTATCTTGATATAGTAGGTCCACTTCCTGTGACAAACCAAGGAAATAAGTACATACTTACATTTGAGGATGACCTAACAAGGTTTATGGATTGCTACGCTATACCCGATGGAGAAGCGGCCACTGTGGCGAAAACGTTTTATGAAGAGATAATAACACGCTATAGAATACCGAAGAAATTAGTAACTGATCAAGGCTCTAATTTTATGAGTGACTTATTTAAGCATTTATGTAAATTCCTGAAAATTCAAAAACTCAACACTTCTGTGTATCACCCTCAATCGAATGGTGCTTTGGAAAGATCCCATCGGCCATTAGGGGAATACTTAAGAAATTTTGTTAGCGAGAACCCTCATACTTGGGATAAATGGCTAAGAGAGGCTGTCCATGTACACAAACACACTAAGCATTCCTCGACATGCTTAACACCAATGGATTGTCTTTTTGGGTTTACGGCTGAGTTACCGACAAATATTAAGCGCAAGCCCGAACCAATATATGACCACGAAAACTACTTCTATAGCCTTCGAAACAAAATTCAACAAGCCCATAATATTGCTAAAAAAAATCTCATAAATAGTAAAGAGGTTAATAAGAAATATTATGACAGGACAATCCCTGAGGAATCATTCCTAATAGGTGATATGGTCCTTTTGAAAAATGAAGCTAAAAAGTATAAGTTATCACCGATATCGATCGGACCTTATGAGGTAAAGGAAGTAACCTCTCCAGTGAATTTAAAAATCCAGATAGATCGGAAGGTGAAAACTGTTCATGCTAATCGATTGAAGAAATTTCAAAACTAAAGTTAACTTTAGCCTACACAAACACCCTGAATACGTACAATGTACATTAACAAAAACAAATTTTTTTTATATTACTGAATTTAGGATTTTTATTCCCTATCAGGTACTAACTGAAAATGCAATTACTTACTATCTTTGCATTGGGAGCGCTCAATTTAGTTAGAGCAGAGGTTCCATTTACCCGAACCCAGGTAGACAATACAGGTATCATTTTTGAAGAAGCTAGTAAAGCACTGCTATACAAGGACCAGTGGACCATTCTCACTGCAGTAAATTTGTCACGAGTTTCCGTGTGGGAGGAATACTTGGATTGGAGTGAAGATATTGTGGTAACAATTTGCAATCAGTATATAGTTTTAAACATAAATCAAACCAGTAAACGAGATATAAAAAATGTACAATATATATCACGTAAAATAATACTAGCCTTAAGTAAAATAGAAATGATACCTAGGAATAAATAGCGGCGGTCATTATTCGATGGTGTAGGGTCGTTTGCTAACTTCCTCTTCGGAACGATGGATCAAGGATGCGAAAGAGATTTACTCTAGGCTAGACAATTTAGAAGGCGATAATAAGCAAACTTTATATTTAGTGAAAGAGCAAGTTAGCCTAATAAAAGCAAATTACGAAGATAATAATGAAGCTCTTGAAAAATTCAACAACGACTTGCAAGAAATTAAAAACCAAACTATGACCATGCTAAACCTCTTTAATGAAACAATAGCAAAAATACTTTCAGAGAATTCAATCATAAAATGGCAAATTTCTTTGGATGAAACCACAATGAATATTATCATTCACCTGCTAGAAATTGAGCGGCAAATTGAAAATCTTAATATCATTCTTAGTAGCAAACAGTTACACCTGTAAGTGCTTAGTTACGCTCAACTTGCGGAGCTAATGGAAAATCTGCCCACAACTTATCCACTTAGTGAGACACTTCAAAACCCGTTCTTGTTACAGCAGTTGGCTACAGTCGAAGGCTTTGTTGACGAGCAGAAATTAATATGCAAAATTATAATACCACTACTCCAAAAAGAGTAGTTTTCTCTTTAAAAAGTGCATCCTCTCCCCGTAATTAGCAAGGGAAACGTCTCAGTGCATTATGAGATACCAGAGGATTACTTACTTACAGATAACGGAGCAAATAACTTTATTCTGTTAGTCGAATCCCAACTAAAAAACTGTAAGAAGGTTACCCTTGGTATTACCAAAGAAATCTTAGCCTGCCATTTTATGCTCCTCATCTATACTGCACCTGATAATCATTGTCTTATATTACTTTACAAGGGTTGGCCAGAGGCTAACCAAGCATGCACTATTTCGGATATACTCCAAGAGCACGACTCGCTTATCAAAATGATCACACAAAATTCTTGGCTTTATTTAATAGTAAAAGAAATTACTGCGACTATTGAGTGTGAAGATTTCAGAACAGTTATAAAGTTAGTTGGTAAAGGTGTACTAAATCTAAAACCGAAATGTATTATGAAAATCGGGAATGTACTTCTCACAACTACTAACACCTTTGTTCGAAATGTCTCAATAGAATCGATTGAGTTTATACCAAAAGTTGATTTCGAATTAGAGACACATGAACTGTTCAAACAACAAAATCCAATTTTCACGGCCGAAATAAAATTTCAGTTAACAAATCACCAAACGCACTCCAACCAACTACCCCGAAGTACAAAAAAATAAACTAAAAAACTTCCAGTTAAAGGTAGAACAAGTAGAAATAGACCAGGCTTTACGATCGCAAAGACAAAACCAAAGGAGTCATTCAAGTGTCTTCGGAGCTTCGATATGTCTCCTTGCCATACTGTCAATAGTGTTAATAATAAAATTAGCAAAGCTTACTAGATCAAATAGCCATTTACAAAGCAGGTTTCCCAGTATTAACAGAAAAATTTTCGAAAGTAATAGTTTGGTGAAAATACAGCAAAACGATATATGTAACTCCAGAAATTGAAAATAAGACAAAGACAAAAGAAACCACGGTTGACCCTAATTGCCAATCTATTTCCAGCAAACAAACTAATAACCCCGAAATCAAGACACCATCGATACCATTAACTACCCCTACTGTGAAATTTTTTCGTGCGGGAGACTATGAAATAATTTAATAATAATAATAAAAAAAAAAAAAAAATGGATTTTTTGTTATTTACGACAAAAGGAATTAATTATTTGCTCAAAATTTTAAATGCTAAAGCGTAAGTTGAATTAATTAATTGGATTTTTTTTTAGCAATTTATAAATTTTTCTAAGGTGTTGTAATAATATATAATAAACGTAAATAGGTATAAATAAATATTTCGGATATATTTTAAAGTAATAATAAAGTTTTAATAGAACAACTATACGAATTATAAACGTTAATATTAATACATGTAAAACATATAAAAAAAAATTGTTAAACCTTTTTATAGACAATTTTTTTTGTATACTTTATACTGATCAATGTGAGTAAAGTAAATCGACAGGAATAAAATACAACTCCATATTACGAGAAAGTTTATAAATAATAGCTACACACAAATTATATTATGTGATTTCTTATATTTGTAACAAAGTGTATTAGTTTCGTTGATCATAGTTCTTTTTATACCAGAATGTTTCTATAAGAATATGAGCTAGAAGAATAAAAAAAAAAAAACATGAAAACTAAAATAAAATGATAAAGAAAAGACAAAAAGAAAATACCAAAAATTGAAAAACAGAAAAAGTAACTAGAAATTATATATTAAATGTGAAGTAACCCATGTGTTCCAACTACATAATGAAAATAAAACAAAAATATGATAAAATAATACAAATTATTTATAAAAAAAAAAGGGAAAAATGTATCTATGTATATCTAAAAGCAAAGTGTATATTATGAATTTATTTCCGTTACAGAAGCAAAAGAAACTCTTTCTTAAGTTAAAGATGTCGTCTTCAGGTATTTCCAAAACCTATCACTTTTCTTTTTGGTTTCTACATATTTTCGTCACTTATAATAACGAACCACTACATATAATACAACCCCAAAAATTCATACCCTAACGAAGGCTTACAGCCTTCGCTTCAAAGAGGGGGGGGGGGGAGGAATATAATGTAAAAGTGGTTACTGTTAAGTGCTGATCAGTTATTGCAAAATATATAACCCAGAAAAGCAATTGCGAGGCAATTGAATTCTTTTTAGAGTATTGACCTATAAGGTATCGATTACTTACTTTCGCAATAGCTGATCAACTTTAAATTTGTAAAAGTACGCTAATTCCGCTGATCCTACAATATGAAGCAACAAATGAAAGTAGGTCAGTGAGAAAGCATGAAGAAAGGTTTTTGAAAGAACTGAAGGCGAGTGATTGAATACGAGTGATTGAACACGGACGACAAAAGGTACATCGGGCAAGTGAGAAAACGGGCAGTAATTGTTTTGGGAATAAAAAGCGCGTAACGGAAAAAAATCAAAAAAGTGAAAAAGGTTGTAAACGATATTAAATAAATGCAAAAAAACTTGTAGGTAAATAAAGTGATAAGATACAAAAGTTGTTTGTTGTTGAGTGAATAGAATAAAATTAGTGAACAAAGTCAACTGATAAATGCATATATCATAAATTGATAAATACACTTTTATATAAAATTAAAACCTTTTTGGCTGTTTTCTCTAAAACCCTTCCCATCCTAAAAGAAACATACCTACCTTTACAATTAGAAGAATCTGAGGAAAGTTGGCAGCACTTCCAGAAGCAATATCTCGAATTCTTAGCTCCTTACCAAACTTTTCTCTACCTCCTTTCACATTCTTTTTCTATAACAAGTAAAAAAGCTAAAATTGGTCTAAGATCAATTCTTAAGATACCCCAAATGAATGCCCGTATTTAGTTTCGTATGGACACCTCTGAAATTTGATTTGTTTGGTTTTCCGTACATATTTGGAAAAATTTTCAGAATAATAAAATCATCTAGGACTGATCATTTCACAGTATACGTAAGAAACCTAATCTTAATATAGCAACACCAAAAACGGGGTTGCCCGATTTGGCACATATTTCTATGAAAGCGCTATGTACAAAATTTCAGCTATCTACGTTGACAAGTTCTCAGGTAGTGTCCAAATTTAAATATATTGAAAAGTGAACTTTTTGTATGTCATTGCTCCCGTTTCCGAACTGTAATTTACTTTTTTTTTTATAAGCCCGTGTGCAAAATGTTACCTCTCTAAGTGAACGTGTTCTTAAGTTATCGTGAGTATGGACAGACAAACAGATGAACGGACGGACGGATATGCAAAAATTAAAATAACTTTTAATATTATGCGTGGATGTCAAATCCATTTTGGTCTACCATTATTATTTCTATGTGTTACAAACGGAGCGATGAGCATGTGATGAAATCATCTAGGGTATAATAAAATAAAATAATAAGAGTGTTACCGATTTCATTAATACGTGCGACTCTTTCCACACTTTACTTACGGCAATTTGGCATTTAAACTTAACGAAAGCTCCATTATTGACGCTTAAGGTTATTTTTGGTACGTATCTTTAATTTAAAGGGCGTGTTCGCCTTAAGTAACTAACCTTACTTACGTAGACATTCATTGGGGTTCAGCCTAATATGTGAAATGTTATAATGAAGAGAAATTCGATCCCCAGTAAAATAAGCATCCAACCTCGGAATGGAAGCGAACAAGCTGTAAAAAGTCTCATATAATTTCGTGTGTGCGTCACTAGATATTCAAGGTCAAAGATCGCGAAAATTGTTTTTTTTTTAATTACCTAGTTCTCTATGGAAAATACGTCATTCAAGGTCATTATTAAACTCGTAGATTACAAAATTACCTACAATTTTCATTTGAAGCATTTTGTTGTATCTACACCCGTTTTCGAGGTACAGCGAGGAGAGAGCAAGCGCGCATCCGTATACAGGCGTATATAGCTTATAAACACTATGTGAACGCTGTTCCAAGAATTTTATTTTTTATTTATTTATTATTAAGACCAAATATAAAATAGCGTATTTAAAATTATTCTTGTTCGTCGTCGTCTTCGTCATGAGGTTGCCCAAGGTCAATGTCGATATCATCGTCCTCGATATCCGCTACAGTTGTTTCGCCAAGCTCGAGGAAGTCATGCACGCTGTCTCCATCGGAATCATTTGGTACTGATGGAGTATTGAGGCCTGTTTGGTCGTTACACTGGCCACAAACTGTGGAACATAGTAACCCTACTTTTCTACATCCACAATTTACGCCACAGCCTTTCTTGCAATTGCAAAAAATCATATTCAACAATTCTTCCGGTGCTGGTGTCAATAATGTCGTTATCGTCTGTAAAAGCTCATTCTGTTAAGTCCACCCCCATTCCTCAATGGCTGTTTCGACGATAAGGACATCAGCATCATCTCTGGCTTGTTTTCTAGGATTGTTTGCAGTTTCAATGAAATTTTTTTTATTGGATTTATTGGATAAAAGTTTTCTTGACTAGTCGGCACAATCATTGTTCCATCAAAACGAACTTCATAAGATGTTGAAAGAGCAGCGGATCGTCACAACTGTTCCATTGTTTTTAATGTTTTTACTATAGGCTGAGTATCCGTCGAATACAACAGCAATATTTGAACCGAAATGATTTTGCAAATTGTTTACATAGTTATTGAGGATGATAAAAAAAGTAACTTTTTTGTTCGATACGACACGACAATTACAGACATATTCGATTTTTAAAAGCAACGAGACTTAACAGACCGGTGCAGTTATCGTCTCTTTTACCTACAAGTGCAGCTCAACAAGACATCACATCTTAATTATAAATAAAAAAAAATTAAATGCTTGGCCTCGCCTTCACATAGCGTTATAAGCTATATACGCCTGTATACGGATGCGCGCTTCCTCTCTCCGCGCTGTACCACGAAAACGGGAGTAGATACAAAAAAAAAGCTTGAGTTGAAAATTGAAGGTAATTTTGTAATCTACGAGTTTCATAACAACGTTGAATGACGTATTTTCCATAGAAAACTAAGATAATTGAAAAAAGTCGATTTTGTGACCTTTGACGTTGAATAACTGGTAACGCAGATACGAGATTATATGAGACTTTTCTCTCAGTTTTTAGAATGCCCAAACAAAGGTTTATACCAATTTACAGCTTGTTCGCTTCCATTCCGAGGTTTGCCACTTTTTTGGCTCCCTCTCCGTGGAAACTTCATTGAAAAATATTTTCCAGAAATCGCTCTATAGTGGTTGTTTTCCGCAGCTTTCGAAAAAATTCTTTTATCATAACTATCTACAAAAAAGGTAGTAAAAATTATCGACAATGTATTTCACTCCGTGATACATAACATACCAAATCTATGCCCGCCATTCCATCTCTACAGTCTTGAGGGCTTCGTTTGGTATACTTCAAAGGAGTCACGTGGGCCGATTGTTTTTTATTCTATCTATTGACGACATTTTCTCTGGTGTAGGCACTGCAAAGTCTTGATTCATGCTGTCTACATTATGCTTTTTGATCAGATTTAATCTCTTAACGATTGTGAACGGGTACAGGGCGGCCACAAAAAATTTTACGATTGGTGCAATTTGTTCCATAGGAACCAGAAACCAATCCCTTATGATTATGGGTTATGTTAATAATAAGGCTGAGCATATATTGACGTTTCTAAGCATGTTTTACATACATGTTTATGTACATACGTAATATTTAAATCTTTTGTTCTATGTTACATTGCATGGCATGACATTTAATTCAATGTTTGGTTTCTGTATGATTTAACATAATAATACAAACACCGACTGAGTAGT
This sequence comes from Dioctria linearis, assembly GCA_963930735.1. Classification (NCBI taxonomy): domain Eukaryota; kingdom Metazoa; phylum Arthropoda; class Insecta; order Diptera; family Asilidae; genus Dioctria; species Dioctria linearis. The sequence continues at coordinate 89,569,220 of OZ005742.1, forward strand.
GAAAAGCATGTATTGTTTACCAATTATTTATTAATCGTGTCACTACATCCAGATTGTATTAAGCTGGTTCTGATAATCAGATTATTAGTCAATTATTTATCTTTTAACTAGCCGAAAAAATAATCTACTACAATAAAACAAGACACAAGCAACTTTTTCCTGAACTGACTTTGCAATAGCAGAATGTTCACAATTATACAGTCCAGCCATCTTTAGAAAAGATTTTAAGCTGTCAGAACTATGAAAACCATTTTGGATTAAGCTGCATTCAACCCATGGACTAAATTGAACTTATCCTGAGAAAAGCAGAGGAAAAAGTTTCACTTTATGTTAGAATTTCAGTTTATAACAATTAAATAAGCTAGAGTTAGTCTGAGACCCAATCCAGTACCCCTAGGCCCTTGATAAATGCTTGTATGTTATTTCGTATGGTGCAAGTTTGATTTTTGAACTGGTTTTTCGCACATAATTTTATAACGGTTTGTCGGACAGTAAAAATGATTATTACCAATTTCATAGGATTTAATATTCTCAAGAACTTTTCAGTATAAATAAAAAGGCAAGGACTAATCGTTTTCCCTGTAGGCTTAAAAAACCAAAATTTTTATATGGCAACACCAAGAATGCGTTTCCCGATGTATCCCATTTTCGAACTTGAATTTACTTTATTTTTAAAAGCCCGCGTGCAATATTTCACCTCTCTAGGTGCACGCGTTCTTGAGTTATCTAAGGACGGCAGATGGACAGACGGACGGACATGTAAAATACTTTTTAATATTATGGTAATCAATCCATTTAGCTTACAAATAGAATGACAAACTTAGTATACCCTATAGATTTCATATAGGGTAAAAAAATGTGGAAAAAATCTGCAACACAACAGAATGAAGTTGCTTTTTATGTACATACCTATAATAGATGGTAAATGGTCGTGAAGATGTAAATTATAAAATGTTGTCTTCTTTTTAGTCTGAAAAATTAGAAAGATTCGAAATGAGGAGCGAAGTGTTTGATAGTTGACTGGTGCTGGTCGAAGTATTTCGATGATTCTAGCCTCAATCGAATTTCTCATAATTTTGGTGTTCTATATTGGAGAAACATGTAGAATGACTAAGAAATACCTAACCGTAGGCGTTAAGTACTTTTCGAAAACTTATATAGTGAATCTAATACTGAACCAAACAGAACCAATACTGCGGCATATAATATCCTTACCATTGGGATTAATATATATTATCTCGACAGACATAATAGTCGACCTTATGAAACGCTTGAGCATATAGTTTCTACGGAATTTGAGTATCTTTCAAAATCTATAGTACATAGTTATTTCACAGAAACAAGTACATATAAAAACTTTTCCCTTATTCTTAAAATTATCTGTGAATATACACGAGAAAAATGAGGCATAACTATCAGACTTATCCGCTACATTTAACAGAAGCAAAAACGGTTGGAGGGATAACATATAAAGTTTATTATATTATTTATATGCTCATAATAGCTTGGAGGAAGGCATGCCTAAGCAAGCGTACGTTACAATGACAATGAAATTTTATAATTATGGCGGGAGGAAAGATGAGGGAAATTTGTTCTACCTTAAAGACTGTTTGTATACTTAATGACGGGAACCGTTTAATTTGTAATTTATGTCCTTGGCGGAAAATTAAATTACTGCGTCGGATGTCGAGATGAAGATGGCTTAATGAGGTCATTTCATTCTAGTATCTGTAGTTCCCATCATATGTCTCCATTTACGACGAGGCAAGCTTCTGTAAAGTGTCACTGAAGCATATCTAATGAGCTTTACCTAAGTCGTGAGTTAATTAATGAACAGCTAGATTAACTGAACTTATAATTTCTGAAGTGACAGCACAGAAAAGGTGAGAGTTTATTGAGTTCAAATTAACATTATTAATGATCTCCTGAATTTCTAAGTTGTATTTTAATTGCGTTCTGTGTACTATAGCTGGATGATATTCTGAATATTTTCACACTTTTTGTATGCAAAATAATATCTGCCGGTATATTAATGCATACAAATTCAGATGGACTAAAAAGGAATTAGCTATAGTTTCGTGGTGGACGCAACTACTTTAGAGAACGTATCTCAAATGCAAAAATTTGTATACATATATATAAAGTGTAGGTAGGAGGAAAATTGGTGTCCCAGGCAAATTTTAAATAAAATATGTTTTTTTTCCTCTTATAATATTATTACAAACACGGAAAGAAAAATCAGTCCAATGTGGATTAAAGCAATAAACTTTACAAGTGGTTTGGCGCCAATCCAAGTTTGGATTAATATCTACCAAGGATATTATGAAATCAATTTTGTTCCAAAAAACAGTATTGAGCAACAAATAAGTGGAAACATCAAATACATATGTATGATTAAAATTAGCGTTTGTTACTAAATTATTGAAAGTTATTGCAGAAGTTCAGTAACTTATTTTCTAATCAATAGTAAATTGTCCATTATTATTAGTAAAATGCTTTCTGAATTTTGATATCGTTTCACTGAATTTAGAAAAAGATAAGATTCATCATAGAAATTTGTCTGCTACTTTTCGATAAGTGTTTGGATACATATTATCTAGTTCATTACTATTAATAATCACACTGATGTATAATTTCCACCTTTATAAAAATACTATATAAGTAACCAAACAGACGTGATATTTATACACCTATATAATGAAAAAGTAAAAACAACGGCTGCGGATTTATTGTAAAATAGTTTTACTTAATTAAAACATATACAAATTAGTACTGAAACAACTAATATTCAATAAATATTGAAAAGAAAATAATAACTTAAAGATAAATTCAAATTTATAAGGCTTACAGACATCTTTTCTTTATGATTTTTTTATCATCTGGCAACATTCGTATTTGAACAGGCTTATCAGGAAAGTCTTCAATATTATAAAAAATTATTTCATTGCACGTTTCTTTTAGGGAAAAACATCTGAAAGGATTTTTTTATTAAATTTATCCTTTATGCGATCTTGTAGTATAGGTGTAATTTTTCCAATAAAATTTTTCATTTCTTAAATAAAAGGTTTCCTTTGTCTTGAAAATTGTTAGTGTACAATAAAATCCTCAACACAAAAACCGTAAATTTATTAATTTCGAAAAAAACTAATTAAATGCACTTTAAGTAATATTTGCTCAAGAATAAGCATTTTTTAAATGAAGCCTGTACGACCTTTCGACTCAAATATCAAAAACCAAATGGTATACGAGCAATTTTAACTGTAACTGTTCTGAAGTATTCTACGAGACCTTAGTTTCAATTCTTGAAATACTGATCTTCGGAAAATGTTTACTGGATATCACTAACTTCTGAATTGGTCAATCAAAGCCAGCGTTTATTGGAATACAGTAAAAATGTAATTCCTTAATGCTTTTTTGCTAATATTTAGTGAAACTAAGGCTGCTTATTAAGTAAATGAAGGATCAAAACAATCTTCTTTTCCTGATAATTTACCACAAAATTATTATGAAATATCAGTACATAACATTTAATTAGTCGTGATATATTACAATTCAATCAATAAAAATTTATTTTTGGTTTTTTTAAGGATTACTGAAATTAATAAAATATGTACTGTTGTTTTTTGAGCTTTTACTGATTATTAGTATTATTTTCTTAAGGTAATTTATTGCTGATTATTTGAATATTTTCAATACTGTGATTCAGTAAATTAAGCCAAAACTAGAAACAATAAAAAGAAAAGATTAATCTGTTGTTTCCGTGAAGGAAAGTTTATTAATGATTCTCACCAAGCAACAGTGTATGAATTTAAAATTAAAAGGAATATTTTATTATCTCTTTCTAAACGCACAGTTCCCTGGTGTGTACCTAGTTCTAAATCGCGACCAAAGTAAGTCTGTCTAAAGCTATTTAATTGACAAACCATTTTATATTCTAATTATTAAAAACATTATAATGGAAATTGTTAAAGTCCCTAGAAATATTTACTTTTGATTCATTTTATTTATTAAAACACATCTGTTTAATGTTGTCCCGCAATATTTCAAACAGTCCCCTGACCCAAATTTAAAATTTTGCTAATTACATTGTAATCAACTCAAAGCTACATTTGGGCACTTAACGCAACGAAACTGGCATAAATTCCAATTATATATAATCATCTATACTCTTGCGTCTGTGGTTCAATGTTAACTTAGCGTTTGACACCGACACACGTGTTTGAGTCCGTATGCGCGACAGTCCACTGGTAGTTTTTGTTGATCAACAGTGATAGATACTATTGTGACATATAAATTGATAACAGTTTATTACCATATTTGTAATTTTCTAAATTTTTGCGAAATTTCACAGTCCCCTGCTGCCAGTACCCTATCAAAGAATGATACAGGGGCCTGTCGGAACTTCCAGGGGACTGAGAAAATTATGATATTTTAAGGTAATGCTCCAAGATGCCCCCAAAAAATAAAACAAAATTAACAAGGGAAGAAATCCTACAGAGAAAAAGAGAAGCTGAAGTCTGAGATATCAGCGTCTTAAAAATGATCCTCAAAAGAGAGGAGAATTGAAGGAAAAAGAATGCCTAAAGTATAAAAGAAAGAAAGAGAAGGAATCAAGAAAACTAGTGAAATATATGAATCCGCGTGAACACAGAGTTATGAAAAAGAAGTGGAAGGAGTATTGTCCCAAATATCGTTCTAAGAATAAACCTTTGAACGAAAGCACTAACGAACTCACGAGACAAAATACACCAAATTCTTGAGGTAGAAATGATTGATGAGCCTGAACGTCCTCCTCAATAAAGTCCTCCAATTAATAGATTATCTGAGAAGCGAAAAAGACGTGCCAAAAAAGCTAAGAGAGGAAATTATGAAGAAAAAGACAGAAAAATTGAGCATTTAAAGAAGAGACTCGCGAAGTAAAAAAAAGAAGGCATCAAAAATGGAAAGCTAAAGAGAAGAACACAGTCGAAACAGCTTATACAAAATTATCAACTCTGGAAAAACAGTGCTGGTGTTTTAACTTATCAAAGAGTACAAAAATCAAAGCTTAACGCTGCCCAAGCAAACTCGAAAAGATACAATTTCGGATGAATGCATTGCTGCTATTCAAAAGTCTTCTGAAGACAAGGCAGGAAAAATGGAAGTAGTAACCAGAAACACAGTAAAAACACAAAAAATGTCTTTGGATTCCATGCAGGATCTTTACTAGAAATTTGTCGTTAGCAATTTCAAATATTTTGTCGTCTTCGCCCTTTTTGGGTAGTCAAGCCAAGATTACATGATCGTGACACTTGCCTCTGCATTACTCGCGTTAATGTGAATTTGAAGCTCTCTGCGTTGCATGCATCAAAGGTAATATCTTACAATAGCGATCACAAATTACTTGAAGAAATATGCTGTAATCGTTACGATGAGTAGTGTTTATCCTGACACTGCCAATGCTGCATCAACAAAACTCCTGTTTATGAAGATTTTGATAACAGCAAGCTTTTGCATGTTAAAAAATGGGTAGCTGAAAGGCATGAATTTCTGGATCAAAAAGCTAAAAAACCACGTCTAGTGAAATATCTGAAAAGAAAATTACTCTTCCACCCCGTCGGCTCATCAAAGCTTTACATGAAGGATTAGAAAGGTTTTTATGCCACGAGAGAAACATTGTCCACCAGATCAGTGCAATAAAATTTTTGAAGAGCTTTCATACATATTTTTCAGAAAATTACAGCACGAAATATGGACAAGAAATACAAGGTTTTCATTTTGGAGGATTTCGCTTACAAATTAGTCTCAACAATATAGTTGTCCACCTGAAAAGTCGTATTGAACAGCATTCAACAACATTAGCCAGCTGCAATATGGACTCATTTCCAACCTATTTTGAAGACTTTACCGGCCCAAATCAAATACCTTCATTTTCTAACCGAATACCGTAACAATACCATGTTTTATTTTTTGGTTTCTAAGTTACCACAACAGATTCCAAATATTCAGCAATTTTTATGGAACTTCTCAGAAAGTGCACATGACAAGGGCGCAGGGTATGGCATAGGTACTACCTGCAAAAGAACTGATAATTCTGTTGTAGCAGAGGGGGTGACGTCGATAATCTGGAAACGTTCATGGAAACCATATTACATCCAAAGTGTCCTGGAATTATTTTATGCACTATTGACGACGATGATATACAGACAATAACTGATGAAATTGAACGGAACGCATATAATCTGAAGACTTTAAATGGCACCCTTAAAGAGCATCAAGTGACTGGAAACGTATTCAGTACTTCTTGGATATGAACGCTGGTCCAGTCACACTAACAATGAGAAGCTTGAGATGTTTCTGCGATGCGGATGTATGTGAACATTTTAAAATAAGAAGTTTTAAATATGAAGCAAGGCCCACCCTTATGTACAATCGAAGATGTTTACAACGATTCCAAATGTGAGAATGAAGCTAGACCTAGTTCTGGACCCTTTAAACAATACATCGGCTCTGATTATGTACTTTTGAAATTTCCTGCTAAAAACATTGAATATCGCTTCGTGGGGATCATAGATAAAATTGATGAAGCAGATGGTGAGGTTACTGTCACTTTTTTAAAACTGTGTGATAAAAAGGGTCAAAGGTTCAGAGTTGATTCCAATGATAGCTCAGATGTAGTATGACCAAATTATGAAAAAATTACCTAGCCCCAATTTGGTAATGAAAGGGAATAGAGGATTTTATAAGCTAAAATAGCCCATAAAAGTTTTTGAGAAATAATTTAGAATAAGTTTCAATTAACGTTTAGTTATTTTTATAACAAAAGAGTTGGTTTATGTTAATATCATCTTGAGCTTTTGATAACACACACTTATGTGCAGAAACAGAAAATGTTTAGTTTTATTTATTTTATGTATCAATGTGATTTCTTTATTCAATTAATTTGTTCAACAACAAAAACAATTAAAATTCTTATTTTAAGTAATAACATGTTTTTTTTTATGTCATAAAGATACATGTGTCAGTCCCCTTTCGCGAATTTTCATAAAATACTCTATAAAACATAAACAACTGAAAAAATTATCCAGCCCTGAACACCATACAGTCCAACTAATTTCTAGCTTTGCTATCATCCAGTTTTTTTCCTATATAGAGGATGTCCCGTAAGTCGACGTCAAGCCGGAATCGGGTGATAGACCAAATCATAACAGTTATCAGAAAAATATAAAAGTCATGTATTTTTCAAATTATGGACATTTCTTTTGTTTTCGAGAATATGTACACCCTGTGATGGTTTTTTAGCTCCTGTTTACTTTTTTTCAATTTTTTTTTTTTATGTAATCTTGAACAGTGCTTATGTAACCTATTGCTTTAAATTCGAAGCCAACTGCTCCAGCTTGGAATAAAATATCAGATTTTGCCGAAACAAGAATAGAAAATCAATAGTTCACCCAACTTTAACTGACCGTATTGAAAAAAATGTACTACGCCAGTTTGGCAAGTAACTTTAAAAGTTGACGCATTTAATAAGAATTCTAAAATGGTATAACACTTGCTACAATATTTCTTAAATTACGGAAAAAAAATCTTTTCTTCAAGAAAACCAGTATCGAACAATTTCTTTTCACCTACTAAAAATGATTCTAGTATACCCAAAGCTTGCCGTAAGATCGTAACTTTAAGATTCTAGTTTGAGTGAGACGGAGAGTCATTACATGAAATAAATGTGACGGATAGTGACGCTTTCAAGTTAAAGATCCTAACTTCTTGTTAAATTTAGGACAAATTTTCCTTAAGTTTCAAATTTAAACACCAATTATTTGGATGATAAAGTTAATTATTTACAAAAGATGTTCAAACTGCCTTCCTTCAGCTGCAATACAAGTTCGACATCTTCTTAAAAAGGATCGGGTTATCAGACGGGCAAATCTTCCATTTTTGACAAATTCAACTGCTTCGGTAATTCTGGAGCTCATGTTTTTGTAAAATTCGGTGGTGAGCTATACTTTTAGGCACTCCTGTGCTTTCCTGGATTGCACGTACCAAAGTACTTGGGTCTTCTTCAACTGCTTGAAGTACTACGTCCTCTTAAAGTAAGGAACTCTTCTTTCACCATGTAGTTGGTTTGGGAGTCGGCCCTCTGTGGAGAGTAGACGATGCACATTTGTAAAAACTCAATGATTTAACTCGCTAGCGTCACTATCTTACTCACTCACATTTCATGCAATGACTCTCCGTCTCACTCAAACTATAATCTTGAAGTTACGGTATTACGGCAAGCTTTGGTTACACTAGAATCATTTTTAGTAGGTAAAAAAAAATTTTCGATCCTGGGTTTCTTGAAGAAAATGTTTTTTTTCCGTAATCTAAGAAATATTGTAGCAAGTGTTATACCATTTAGGAATGCTTATTACAAGCGTCCACTTTTAAAGTTATTTGCCAAACTGGCGTAGTACATTTTTTTTCATTACAGTCAGTTACAGTTGGGTGAAATATTAATTTTCTATTCTTTGTTCGGCAAACTGTGACATTTTCTTCCAAGTTGGAACAGTTGGCTTAGAACATAAAAGAACAGGTAACATGAGCACTATTCGGGATTACATAACAGAAATAAAATTGAAAAAAGTAAAGATTTGTAGCAACAGGAGCTAAAAAACCATCACAGGTTGTACATTTTCTTGAAAACAAAAGAAATGTGTATAATTTTAAAAATGCATGCCTTAGATTTTTTTTATATTTTTCTGAGAACTGTTATGATTTGGTCTATCACCCGATTCCGGCTTGACGCCGACTTACGGAACAACCTGTATAAGGAAAAATGTTATGGGCAACTTTACGCGAGCATTTTTCCCATTAGTATTTATTTAAATATATGTATGAAAGTGTGCACCAATGAATAAGATATTGAAATTTGATGAAAATGAAGATACTATTGTAATTTTCGCTGCAGGCTATGAATAGTGGAACCAATTTCTGCACTTAATATTATCTTAAGCGAATATTTTATTTAGAACACTGTAGAAGTTTTAATGACTAAATAAAATTACAAGATTACTTAACCGCTTTGATTGTATGACATGAAAAGGGTATCTGCAGTGAACGCTGGTTCAAGGTCTATCTAGCCTCAGTTTGTCGACACCGAAATAACGTATTTCGCAAAAAGAGGCTGCAAACATTTTTGGCAAGATGCAATATGATCTTGGCACTCTTTCAAATTATTTCCATAAATGGAATTCAAAAAATAATCAAAATAAAACCCAAGTAATGTTCTTCACACGCAGGAGAATCCCGCGATTAAGTACAAATACTAGCCTGCAAAACCACAAAATTTGTTGGTCACAACATATAAAATATATTGGAATCGACCTGGAGAAGACCTTTAGGTTATAATAGGGGTTCCGCTAGAGGTTCATGGTGCCCCTAACCACCACCAAAAACGCCCTAGATCAATTCTGCTTGCCTTAGGAAACTCAGCATGCATCTGAATTCTTTGCCTTGCAGCTCCTCCAGGCTTGAAAAGAAGTAACTGCATTATTTCCTGCCCCTTTTATTCATTAGAGCGGGGCACTCGCTGAATACCTACTTGCTGGACGGATGCAATATTTCCTCCGAATCATAACAGCTCCTGCAGAAATCGTTCATCGTAGTTCCCATATGGTAAATAAATAAGAAGAGTGATTTACTTCGTTATTGATTTACTTCGTTGTAACTCAATTATCCAATCTGTGGTATACAGCTTCCATGCATCTGCATGCCCAAGCTATGCACCGGTATTATTTACACTAATGGTACGCATTCACTTACAGTTCGCCTGCAGGCCGTGGACTATTAGATCTGGACTGCACATGAGAACTGATGTAGGCCGCAAATTATTCAGTTTAACTGATTGTTCATATCTGTAGGCCATGTCTGTCAGGCCGCGGCCTGCAGATAAACTGCAATTTCGCCACACACTATCAGTTCGCCTGACAGTCCAACTTTATATTTCAAAGCGATAAAATAGCTGTTGCAAGGAAAAAGAAGTTGTGCTTTTTAAATATCATATTATTTTTATTAAACGAAAAACCGGCAAAAATTAAAAAAAAAGATTTTGGGTGAAAATTGTCTCCTGAACTGCCAGAAATATTCGCATAAGGATAGGTTAAGAAGCAGTAAAAGTGGCAGTATGGATGACCGGTGTTTTCAAATTTTACTGAAGTTGGCTAAACCTTACATTAAAAATAAGTAAAAAAGCTAGAATAGAATAGAATGCCCGCCAGTATGTAATTTCAAATGTTTTTCAATGTTTTTTCGGATATAGTTCTAAATTGGTTCATCACACAGTAAAAATTATTATAACAAATTAAATAGAATTTCCTATTCTGAAGAAGTTTTCAGTACTAAAAAAACGTCTAGGAGTGACTGTGTTTACAGTGTACGTAAAAACCCTAAATTTTTATACGCAACACCAAGAAGAGGCTGCCCATTTTTGCAACTATATTTACTATTTTTATAAAAAAGCCGCGTGTATTAACTTTAAGCTCTCTTCGTTGACGCGTTATTAGGAAGTGCCCAAAAAAAAATGATGAACGAAATTTTTGTGTGGAAACCCCACAAAGGAAATACCCCATTTGTTCCATTTTTATACCCTAGATGAAATAATGATGGTAGAGCAAAATGGATTGGACACCCACGCATAATATTAAAAGTTATTTTGATTTTTGCATGTCCGTCCATCCGTCTGTGCGCACGATAACTCGAGAACGCATTTACCTAGAGAGCTGAAATTTTGTACACGGACTTTAAAAAAAAAGTAAAATTAAGTTCGAAAATGACACAAACTCCGTCGTGGGATTGCCATACAAAAATTTCGTTTTCCGCTATATATTTGAACACTGCCTGAGAACGCGTCGATGTAGAGAGCTGAAATTTGGTACGTGGTGTTTTTTGTACTAGCAAATAAAATTTAAAAATGGACTAAATCGGGCAACCCATTCTTGGTGTTGCCATATAAAAATTTAGGTTTTTATGTATACTGTGAAAACGATCAGTCCAAGACAATTTTATTATACTAAAAACTTCTTCAGAATATAAAATCCTATAAAATTGGTTATAATCATATTTTCTGTCCGACGAACCGTTCTAGAAATATATGCGAAAAACCACTGCAAAAATCAAAATTGCTCAAATGGGTTCCCATACGAAATTTCATACGGACATTCATCTAGGGTATCATAAGAATTGGTCTTAGACCAATATTAGCTTTTTTACTTGTTGATGATAAATTTACTTTTTTTTTTGTAAAGTCAGTGTGCAAAATTTCAAATCTCTAAGTACACGCGTTCAGGAGTTAACCTTTAACTGTACATTAATAACATTCAGAACAAAAGTATATAGGAAAATTATCTTATCTTTGCTGATTACACAAATATCATCTACGGAGCGAAGACCGAGAATGAACTACAGAGAATCATGAATGAAGACCTTAAGAGATTTAAGCACTGGACGGCTGGCAACCGGCTATCAATAAATCAAGAAAAAACAAAGTTTATCTTTTTTCGACAGCAAAATAAAAAAGATATAAACCCGGAAATCAAGATTGGATCCTTGAGTCTACAGAGAGTAAAAGAGATTAAATTCCTTGGGCTTATCCTAGATGAACAGTTAAAATGGAGCGCTCATGTAAATGCGAAAATCAACAAGATTATTCCGATGCTCCGAGCAATTAATGAAATTTTCCCTAAGTAAAGAAACTGTCTCACATCAAGTTTAATATACTTACATGGTCTCAATGCACTAATAGCGTTATGAACAGGGTTCCAAGAACTATGAATAGAGTTCTTAAGACTCTATACAATATTCCTTGGCAAACACCCACAAAGGATGCCCTAAGTAGAACTAATAAACTCAATCTAAAGCAAATACTTTTCGTGGAGAAAGCAATATTCATATACAAAATAAAAACAAGCAAATCAAATCAAAGTTAAGGCTCACAAGACGGAAATCAGAGATAAGAATAGCCAGAACTGAGGGGATACATTCAGGACTCCTGACGTCAGCTAGTGAAATTTACAATAGTCTTCCGGGGGAGATCAAAAACCTGCAGAACTTGAACAACTACACCAGTAAAGTAAGAAGTTATGTAATTAAGATTGATTAGTATAGCTGTTAGCTTGTAGTGGTAGTGGATTATGACACTTACCTATAGATGGTTTTTTTTTTCTTGTCCAGTTATATCCTGTGATATTCAATTTTCTAAACACATATAATGTAGATATATAAACAAATTTCAAAGTATATCGCGACTTAGCCTAAATATAGAAGGGCATAGGTTGCACAATGCTGTAGAATTATGACACGTCTTGTGCTTTATCATTGTATTAATTTAAGACATATAATCATTTCTTAGTTTGTTTTACTTAGTATGCTGTACTTATTCTCTAGAATTTTTCATCTCCTTACCTTTATCCATATGCTTTAAGCTATGCCTTTATACGTCCTTGTATTTTAAAATTTTAAAAATTATTATCCTTTTGTATCTGTTCTCATAGTGTGTTTTTATTTTATTTAATATATTGCATTTGTTTTATTATGTAATGAACCAACATGTATCTAACTTTGTTTTATTATTGTATTGCATTAACATAAGTTATTACTTGAGCAATCAGTGCGCTGTTTACCTGTATCATATCTAGTGAATTTTGAGCCCATATATTATTATACTATACTGTATTATGCTATACTATATTAGCTAATTGACAGAACAGCTGTATGTGAAGTCAGCCAACCTCAAGCTGTAATATAACTCTACATTGAGCTTCAAACGAACTTAGATAACATTCCTTGATCTATTGACGTATTTGTATTTATGTAATGAAATATGGCTTCTCAATTGGCTGGCTGCTCACATTCCAGTATAACAAGTATTATTACCAACATAAGTATTCTGTATTGTATAAATTGCATTGATAAGCTGAAGTTTAGGAAGTGGTGTTTGACTGTGTTAGATAGTTTGAAATGTACATTCTGTACTGCAGAGTTAGCAAACTTTCAACCTCTTTCTTACACCTGCAAAGCTGACTGAAAGGGGATTTAATGACACATACTAAAAAAAAAAAGGCAATAAAATTTAATTAAGAGTGTGTAATACGGATGCTTTATAAGCATGAATAAATAAATAAATAAATACGGAGATATTGGATGTTACCACCATCTCCTTCCCGTCCCAATCACTCTCCTGGTGGACATCATTGCATTGACACCCCCACCGAAAGGTGGGAAATGTATTCTATAGTCAGTTTCTTCCTTGCGGTCACTTCTCCCTATCTCTTGGCCAAAGCCCTTCTCCGTCCATCAACCCCGGATCTAAGCCTGACAGCGCTAAGTGCCTTTACACTTCTGCTGTGGAGATCTAGCGGCGGATATCTAGATGTTGTGCGCAAACACTGAGTTATTCCCAGACAAGCGGCCCTCTGCAATTTTGACAGCACATCTAGGTTACATTTCTTCATCAGTGCCTTCTACTAGCCCGTAGAGCCGTACCACAGATATGCCATACAATGGCTTTCTGTATACATTCATCGTACCACCTTGGGTTTTAATCCCCAGTTTCCACCGAAAATTATCTTTTTATATATAGAAGGTCAAGCCTAAGCTGTGGAAATAAGCTCATTATAAGTACATAAATGAATTGCAAATTGCTCTAAATAAAATACTAAAAATGCCCCTCTGAGCGCCACAAAAGAGCTAGCATTATGTCATGTATAAATATAAGATTAAGTAAAACTTAAGAAAACTTCACCCTATCATTTCTAATATGACAACTTGTCGATAATTAGTTTGTAACTACAGTATGGTATAGGATAGTATAAGATAACTATTAGTAAGTAAAATTTTAATGTAAAAATCAATGGGTTTTTAAGGTTCCGTACCCAAAGGGTAACAACGGGAACCCTATTACTAAGACTTTGCGGTCCGTCCGTCAACAGGTTGTATCTCATGAACCGTAATAGCTAGACAGTTGAAATTTTCATAGAGTGTGTATTTCTATTGCCGCTATAACAACAAATAATAAATATAAAATAAAATTAAAAATTAAAGGAGGCCCCCATACAAGCAAAGTGATTTTTTCGGCGTTTTTTCCTCATTTTATTCTCATTCACTATTATTATCATAAGTAGGCATTGTTTTTTTGACAGCATTTTATGACAGCATTATTATTATTTTTTCAATTGACAGCAGTATTTTTTCAAATGACAGCATTATTTTTCACATTACGCCTACTCTCATTTGAAAAATTAAATACAAAATACATAGTGTTAAATTTTGTACGATGGTACGGAACCCTTCATGCACGAGTCCGACTTGCATTTGGCCGGTTATTTCTATTTGTTTTTTGTGTTTCAAAATATAAAGTGGTAAAAGTGGTCACTGTTTTAAGCGCTGGTCCGATATTCTAAAATATGTATCACAGATAAACAATTACGAGGCAATTGAATTCTGAATGGTATCGACCTGTTACTTGTTTACATTCGCATTAACTGATTAATTTAAATACAAAAATAGTTCACTAATTCCGCTGATCCTATGTATAATTTAAATCAACAGAAGGAAGTATGTAAATCAGTGTTAGCATGAAGATCGTATCAAGAAAGGTTTTGGAAAAACTGAAGTCGAGTTGTCAAATGAGGTTTAAAAAAAGGAGATCGTGTCGAGTGAACGGAACGGAAATAAAATTAATTAGTATATAAAGTTATAGCGGTGTAAAAGTTTTTTTAATCGTCGTTCTGATCATTTCCATCCGAAAATAAACCTATCTGCACAAATGGCGTAGTCGGTAAGATGGGAAAGTGATAAAAATAAAAACTTATAAGGGTGTTTTACATACCAAGTGGGATTAAATAGAAAAGTTAAAAAGAAAACGATAATAGTGCAACTTACAAAACAAAACAAAAACAAAACAACTACAAAAACAAATGACAATAAAAGTGATTCAGAAGAGAAAACAGAAACACTACATATGTAAATTTTAAGGCTAAGAAAATTCTACATACCCGATTCGTAATGTGGAAACAAGATACCCACGGTTCCGTAGAATACATGTGATTGTCTTTTGAGTAGGTACTCATTTCCAAACCAAGCCACACTGGATGGTCAAGGCTTCCTCAATTGCCCCCAGTGCAAAATACTCCCACTAACGACTACAAAAAACTTTGTTAACAAATAACTTCACTTTCTTAAGATAGCTTAAGTTTCCCTGAACATACAAGAGAAGCTGGTGAAATTCCTGCTTCAGAAATTGTAGTCTTTCAAGAGGCTGCAAATACATTCCCAAGTAGGTGCGATCGAGTTTCAAAACAAACATCCAGAACTAGACTTAACGATTGTAAATTAAGAGGTGGTAGGTACCATATTCAAACGCAGTCACTTCAACTCATATTCCACAGTAGGAACTCCCGCGAATCGCATAGTCAAAGAAAGCACAATTCCCCATTTAAGAATTTCCGATAAAAGTACAACGATACCACTGGAGCAAATAACAAAGGTCGTTAATAACATCGTCCCCATTTTTCACGGAGGCAGACGAAATAATCATGCCAATCACATGTAAATATTCTTAGATTGCTATGTAAGCATGTAGGTACATGATAGATGATTCCTTACAAACAGATGAGGAGAATGACATTTTGATATCCTTATTGAAAACCAAGTTGAGAGAGGAAGCTCAAGTCGTCGATTAACACCTAACATCAAACATTTCAAAAAAATACTGAATTCGGGTGGAGTTTCTTAAATTCATTCACCCCAGAAAAGTCCATTAACGACATAATAAGCGATATACGGGAGTGGATTTAATTGCCGGGAGAATCATTAATAGAACAGAATAATGTTAGGAACAAAACTTACTATGCTCTTGGTGGAACGCGAAAGAGCTATTAATAACAAGTGTCCCAAAAGTAAGCAGGCATTAATAAATGAAGATGAGGAGGAAGCCTGTTGTGTTTTTATATATAGGCCCATAATAAGACAAAGTCCAAAGAATAGAAAAGATTGAATATCGGAAAGTTCAAAGGTAGTCAAATTGGTTTGGGCTGGCAGACTCCTTCTGTTACATCCCCAAATGCATTCAGTGAAGTCAAAATTAGAAAACTTAAAGACCTCTTGCGTGAAAATCAAATAATTACTCCAGATACCTCGCTGAGTCAACATTCCCAAGAACTAGGGTCTGCCGTGTGGAGAACACTCAAAAATTATGAAGAAGGAGTTCAAGTTAAAATTCATTGGTTTATATTTCATGTCATTTGACTGCACTACTTGAACTAATGACTAAATATAAATATGAAATGTCGAGATAAGTAATAACTTAAAATATACAATTCCAATATATGTTACTAGCTAAAATAAAATATAACTCACTCATTCTACAAAGTTAAGAACTACGGTCAATTTAGAGAATAGTGTCAATTCACGTTGTTATAAATCAGTTCACACCGTTTGGAAGATAGAGGATGATTAAGAAATTTAGCTGGGCTTTCACACAACACCCTGTTTCTTTAATAGTACAGGGTACGATCGCTGTTGAGAGTTCATTATATGCAGAACTTCATTGCCTTTTTAAAGACTGGTCAGTAAACCCCATACTCCTCTCATTATATGTACCTAGGACATGTGCAGTTTACGGACAAAAGTTAATAATAACGATGAAGAGTAACCCTATCAAGAAACGGGAGCTAAATCAAAATTAAATTCAACGTAAATTTTCAACAACTATTTAACTTGACGAGGTACAAATTGTGAAACTGTGAGATTACTCAAGAACGCGATTATCAGTAAGACTATAGTAATTTGCTCTGATTCCCGCATTCGATCAAGGCAACAGAACGTTCCTTCTAAAGCTAGAAATTGGGTTCCTTCCCACATTTTTCCTTTTTAATTAATCTCTGTTTAATATTTTTTTTTCTTTTTTTTTCTTTTTAATAAAAATTATATAGTAACACTTACAGTTTGTTTTACATGGAGGATCTATCGAAGAGGCGCCATTATTACAAATGACATTAAATAGATTTCATATTTATTTTCTCTCTAGCACTTCAAGATTATGATACTAATGGTTATAGATATGTAAATTTTGTTATCAAGAAACAATATATTTGGGTCTTAAGCAAACTGCGGAATGCTAATAATTAGAATTTTTGACGTTTACGCGGGCTTATTCATGAAGACCACTGAAAATTGCTGGACGACGCCAACGTTTTGCGAATAATACCTATATTTGTCAAGGACATACGATTTTGGAATGACTTTTGAGACTATGAGTCTCAAAAATTTGTTTAGGTCCGTTTTCCTTACTTTTTAGGTTAAGCTATACTGAACATAGATAAGATCAACTGAAATTTAAGCTGACGTCTAAATGAGTTGCAACTAGTGCCGTAATAAAATTTTTAATTAAAACCTCTTCTTCTGAAATTCTACTAAAAATCTGTCGCTAGATCTTCGGATCATAATTAATTTAGATACATCACATATTGTAGATGCATCACCGTTCGTCGCTCTGCCTGAAGTACTGCGCCAGATCTGCGGAGTCTCTCGCTGAAGCAGTGGAATCGCACGGGGCTGCTTACCACTCCGTTATATATAGTATATATACATATATGATTTTGAGGGTTAAGACTTTACTATAGCCCCTGTGATGATTTTGCCTTGCTATTTCCTCGAGTTTTTAGTTCTACACGTCCTGCAGATCGCTTTATATCGGTTCAATCAGTGAATCATCCCCTTGTTTTTCGATTAAAAAAAACTTATTGGTTACGATTTATTGGAACTATGATATTTTAGTTACATCTTGGAGAGTTTATCTCTTTACTTTTACTTCTTTTTTTTTTCAGCACGATTTTAAAACAAAACTTCACTGTCCAGTCGCAGCATCTTCCGATTTTGACAGACAGAGAAAAAAGTAAAAGGAAGAGCTCTTCTTCTCGGTTTTCTTCCTTTTCGTTCCAGCGCACTCTGTCTCAATTCTATGGCGTTCACGTAGCCAAGTCACCCATTACAGGCATAGTGAAAGAGACTTACATGTAGTATGCTGGTGTCTGCAGCACGCTACGGCCATAACGATTTCCGAGAAAGCTTAACATTTGAGGAATTTTACCTTCTACATAGGTTTTTAGGTGTCGAATACCTAAATTCGTTGAATGTTCCATTGCTTTGGGAAATTGAATTGATTTCCCTTTCTATAAGAGAAAATTGCATTTATTTTTAGGGGAAAGCTTTCTTAAGGGAATAGTCCTACTTTTTTTTACAGTGTACTTTGGCAACTTTTTTTTTTTGCAACAATTTGGTTAACATAACTGTTATTCTATAAAAATTGTAAACAGTAGATTTTCATTTTTAATTTGATCTAGTATACCCTGTATGCTATCTGTAGCCGTTAAAGAGTTATAAGCTCTTAATCTATTCTCAAAGCTAGTCTCAAACCCCTTTTTCAAAGATGATTTAAATTTGTACCCTTAGTGACTGAAAATCGTAATTTTTAAAAAGACCTGCTAATTTCGGTATGACCTTCATATGTTACGAGCTAATAACTCTTTAACGGTTACAGATAGCACATTTCGTGAAATAGGTGAAATTAAAGAGGAGAGTCCACAGCTTACAGTTTTTATAAAATATAATTATCTCAATCACATTTTTCTAAAAAAAAGATAGATGTGAAATTCGTACTGTTGTGAAAAGCTGTATTAATGTCTAAAATGTTACGCCAGTGTATTTCTAATGTGCATGTACAGTCATAAAACTACACCTGTATTTATATTCAAAAACATGAACAATACTAGGCCGTTACTATAAGAAATATAAATGTATAGAGACTGGGAAACTGGCACTTGTCAGATTGACCTCGTGTGGTACACATATCATAGTTTTTCTTTTCATTAGAGTCGTGTAATAAATTTAGGTAAAGATTTAACAGACTTTTAATTAATAAAATACAAAGCACTTACTTTAACTACCAGAACTCCGAAAAGAAAAAGCTGATCAAGCAGTCCTTGGAAAGGCGATGAAGTTCTGCATACAATGAGCTCTTGACAGCCACCATACATCATGTACTTTTAACCCTAGAATGCTAAACGTGTTACTTTTGTGCGGGTTTTAAATTTTCTCATGTAGTGTATTTGTTGCGATAAATGATTGACAAAGCTATTCGATTATCTCCACAGGATCTGAAACCATCACAAAAACTGCATCAGAGTAGGTACATCTGTTCATACTGATCTTCGAAAATCCAGCAAAATTCAGCAACGGTCTGTTCAAAGTATTCTAAGAAGATATGTGGGGAACGTACTATGAAAACTTGTTCCCAGAAATACAAAATTTTTGTATAATTTAGTGTTTTCTATGCATTATTAATTTAAATTAATAAAAGAAAGAATATTGTTGTTCATATTACTACATGCAAACATGTTTCGAATTAAAGGGAGTCAAATTGACGTATGTTTAGTATTACTGTTTTTTTGCACATGTTTAGTATTCTTGGGTTAAAGAAACAGGGTGTTTTGTGAAAGACTAGCATAATTTCTTACTCACCCTGTATTTCCCAAAATGTTGTTGCGGACCCCCACCACACTGCTACACAATTTTTTGTTCGGCTAACTGATTACTATCACCTCCTGCTCTATGGACCACCTAGACGAAAACACCCCGTATATAACTTAACGTCCAGCGCAGTAGAAGTACGCGTAACGAGACACCGCATCACGTTTCATCAACAGGTGCCGGCAGTCGAGCGAAATCGTGGGATTCGCAATTTCAGCAAATTAATTTAGGTAGCAAAATGCAAAATTGTTAGAGTTAGTTCAGTTAATTTTCCACGGGTTTTGTAAACGGTCATATTAAATAAATCATATAAAAATTTATTTTTATTCTTGTTCTTATTTTTTTTAAAAGTCTTTAAAGGTAAAAATATTAACTGGCGCCCGAGCAGAGACCGGTGTAAAAAGTGTAAATAGTGTAAAATATCAGGATAAACAAACCTGAAGGATTAATAAGCAAGGGACAACCAAGCCCATACTTATAAGTAACCTAGGATAACCTCGCCTGGAAAATCCGACACTCAAATAGATTGGATAACCAAACAACTCTATACCAGCACACAGCACCGGATAATCTCAAAAAGATGCGAATCCCGTATCTTATTATTTTTATTTAAGTTACAAACTTAAGGTAATTAATTGAAAAATAATTTAAACAATCAAGTGAAATAAGATAACCAAAGTGAAGAAACATTTTATTAAAATAAAAGTAAAGAAATTTTGCAGTTTAGTGAACAAATTTTAATTGATTATAGAAAAAATCTAATTGCAATCATAGATCGTGAGAAAATAAATTTTGCATTGCTTGAAACAAAATCTAATAGATTCTTCAAATAACAATAAAAATATTCTCCATAAATTCAAACTAATTTCATAGATAATAGTGCAAGAAATTTTTTACAAAAATTAATAATTTTTATTGATTTTACGAATTATAGTGAATTGATTCTACATATGGTAGTGAAATGAATTTTTGATGAACTAAATTTGAATTGATTTTACGAATTATAGTGAAAAAAAATCTCTTTTTGAGTGAAACAGAATTAAATTAGATTCCTATTGGTTCTATTAATCTATAGTGCACAAATCAATATTTTATTATTGATTCTTTAAAGAAACCGAACGCACTTAATATTTTTGATTCTTCCCTTTTTCTCTCTTCTTCCTGTGCGTGAAAATCTTTGTGGGACAATAAGAGTTCATAAAGTTCATTTAAGTGACAGAAAAAAACTTCTTAGGATCAACGAAATATTTCGGAATCCTAAATGTTATCAGGAATAAGATTACAGAGCACGCAGATATTGCCTTGGAATCTTATAATACTCCTCTAAATTGGGAGAAAATTTCAAAGTGTTTGACCCTACATTATGCCGACAAAAGGGATCTGAGAACCTTCGAATACCAAATGACCACCTTAATACAAAGTAATCAATCTATTCCAGAATTCTATCAAACGGTGTATCATCATTTATCACTTATCTTAAATAAAATCAGCAGTATAGAAATGTGCCAAGAGTCATTAACAAACATGACACAGGCTTATCGAGACAGGCACTTTTGTTAGAGGACTAAAAGGAGATCTGCCTAGACTTCTCAGTATGAGGGAACCAGTAGATCTGCCCCAGGCACTACACCTTTCTCTGAAATTATAAAACGTAGACTATCGGGTTCAACATGCCAATCATACCTATTATAGAACACACCATCGTTCAATACCTCCCATTGCACCAAGAAGAAATAATATTCAACGCCAACAAACTACTCCGATTCCAGCTCCTAGAGCACAATTCTACCCAGAATTTCTTCATAATCCCCAAAGGTTTCAAAGACCACAATTCTCCTGGCAGCAACGTCCCCAACTTTACCAATCACCGAAACCACCGATGGGGCTACCTCCCAAGCCCATAGCTAAGCCTGAGCCCATGGAGATAGACTGCTCATTACGCTCCCATTCAGCAAATTACCAGAACTATCAGAACAGATATAATTTACGTCAATTTGTGGATAAACGACCACAATCCGAACAAGTGTATCATCCTAATAAAAAAAACAAAGAGTACATTACGTCGAACAAAACCAAACCGACGAATACGATGATACTGAACAGCAATCACCCTCAGTACAACGACTTGAATGAATATGAGCAGGACATTACAACAAAAGACTTGAACCACGATCAATCTCTAACAGATTACGTGAACCCTAGTAATAGCTCTGTTCTAGACCCACCCGAAGAATTAGACGATATCCATTTTTTAGGCTAAAGCGCTCTTAGCATCCATATTTTGAATATGTAACGAAGAGCGGAAAAACAATAAAAATCCTAGTAGATACTGGGTCCAATAAGAACTATATGCAACAACGACATGGTCGATATCCCATTCAGAACAACAAAATATTCCTCGCCACTTCGTTTGGAGCAAATATTGAAATAACATATCATGCTTTGATAAATTTATTTGGTCCAGAAACTGGAAATTTAAAATTCTTCATGTTACCTAGTCTTATCTCATTTGACGGACTTGTCAGCAATGACAGCTTAAAAGAATTGAAAGCTGTCATCCATACAAATGAAAATTACATGGTCATCAAACCAAGCATTCGGATATGGCTAAAACAACACATATCTGATTCTGTGAACTCAATTAATATTAAAAGCTCCCATATGACTAAACAACAAATCGGTAAATTAAACGGTATTATAAAAGAATGTCCAAAATAGTTCTCAGAGCCGAACGAAAAGCTGACCTACACTACGATCGTTAAGGGGAAATTCGTACCACCACAGACGACCCAGTGTACTCAAAATCGTACCCTTACCATATGTCACTGAAAAAGGAAGTTGAAGATCAAGTCCAGGAATTACTCGAAAACGGCATTATAAGACCATCTAGATCACCATATAATTCTCTAGTCTGGGTCGTCCCAAAGAAAATGGACGCATCTGGTGAGAAAAAGTACAGGATGGTCATTGACTATCGGAAATTGAACACTGTTACAATTCCTGATAAATATTCCATTCTTGAGATTAACGAAATGCTTGCAAATCTAGGGAAAAACAATTTATTCACCATCCCAGATCTGAAGAGTGGCTTCCATCAGATACCTCTTAGAGAATCCCATATCGAAAAAACAGCCTTTTCCATCAATAACGGAAAGCACGAGTTCACTAGATTACCCTTTGGCCTAGAAAATGCCCCTGCCCTAGACGATATTTTACGAGAACACATAAGGGAGAGGTGTTACGTCTACATAGATGACATAATAATATTTGGTAAAGATGAAACAGAGCACTTCAAGAATCTTGAAGTAGTGTTTAAAACGCTGGAAGCTGTCAACATGAAAATCCAGATAGATAGATAAATGCGAGTTCCTCCAAAAAGAAGTCGAGTTTCTTGGGTTTATAGGATCTAGGGACGGAATTAAAACAAATCCCAATAAAGTTGAGGCAATTGTTAAATTACCTTACCCTAGGACACTCAAAGATCTAAGATCATTTCTCGGAATGTGAGGTTACTACCGCCGCTAATATCGAAACAAGTCGTTCTTAGTCACCCAGACTTCGAAAAATAGTTCGAACTTACAACAGATGCCTCCAACTGCTCCATAGGAGCCGTATTGTCACAAAATAATCGGCCCATTACATTTTTGTCGAGAACATTAAATAAAACCGAAGAGAATTATGCCGCCAATGAAAAGGAAATTCTGGCATTAATTTGGTCTCTGAATTCTTTTAGGAACTACCTCTATGGAGCCAGAAAAATAAAAATTCATACAGATCACCAACCCCTCACGTACCTGCTCAGCAACAAAAATTCAAATTGCAAAATGAAACGCTGGAAAGCCATTTTGGAAGAATATAACTATGAACTCAAACACAAACCTGGAAAGACAAATCTAATAGCAGATGCGCTATCAAGACTACGTTTAATAATCCATTCCAATCCACTTACCAGGACTCGACACAGTGACGAGAGTTCATCCCATAATTTATTCCCAACAGTAGAGGTTCCGATTAATGCCTTTCGCAATCAAATAATATTACAAATAGCCGCTGAAGCAGGTTATCAATTAAAATCCCCTTTTCCTAGCTACCTTAGACACATTCTGACACAACCAAGGTTGACAAAAACAGATATCATAAATATATTTAAAAGATACCTCATTCCTCGTACCATAAATGGGTTAAAAACTGATGAAGGTATAATGGGACTAGTTCAAGATATTTACCCTATACATTTTAGGGATTATAAGATTACATACACTCAAACACTGTTTCGAGATCTAACAAGTGAGACAGAACAGGAAGAGGCAATATTGAACATTCATCGGAGAGCTCACCGAAATGCCGCAGAAAATAGGCATCAAGTATTAGAAAAAAATTATTTTGGGCGAATGAGTTCGAGAATAAAGAAACTAGTAAAGCACTGCAGGACATGTAAAGAAAACAAATACGACAGACACACAAATAATCAACACATAAACCCAACCTATTCCAAATTATCCTGGCCATACACTTCACATAGACATCTACTCTACAGAAAAACACCTGGTTCTCACAGCCCTTGACAAGTTTACTAAGCTCGCACGAGTCAAAATAATAAAATCTAGGTCAATAGAAGATATAAGACGACCCCTGCGGGATTTATTGTTTTTCTTCTGTATTCCCGAAAATATTGTGATTGACAACGAGAAAGCGTTGAATTTAGCCTCTATCACTTCTATGATGGAGGACGAACTAGGCATAACAGTATACAGAACACCATCTTACAATTTGAACGTTTCTATTCCACCTTATCTGAGATAATGAGATGTCTGAAAAAGGACGGATTTGGACGCTCATTTGAAGAGCTGTTAGAACGATCAGTAAAAGAATACAATTTCACCATCCACTCCACTACTGGAAAAAACCAGTTGAGCTCTTCTATGGACGAGATCCAGCAGTCAATACCGAACTCTTTGAGGAAACTCGTGCAAAAAACATAGAAAAGTTTAAACAAAAACAAGAGCAAGCCATCCAATATCACAATAAAAAAAGAAAGCCCATCAAAAATTACGAAGTTGGGGAGACCATATTCGTTAAACATAATAACAGAATAGGGTCAAAACTAACCGCTAGGTACACTAAGGAAATAGTAAAAGAAAACCATAATACAACAGTCCTTACAGAATCAGGGAAAAACATCCACAAAAGCAGCAAATTGAATATTTCTCATTTCAGATTCGCACTCTGCCAAAGCAGAAGTGAGGTCCAGATTTTGGTTACTCCAACTCATACATAATAGCCTTGAGCACGGGTACCGCAAGGATCCAGGACGGTAACTTCAAATTAATCCACATTATCGACCTCATTCAGTACGAATCATTTATATCCGAGATTGCTTCATTCCTAGAAAATCACATCTCCAAAAATCATTCCCAATTAACATACCTTAATCACGACTTAACACAAATTCAAGATTTATTCAGTAATTTAAAACCACATAAAGTTAAAAGGTCATTGGATTTCATTGGGAGTGCTGAAATTGGATTGCGGGAAATCCAGATCATGAAGATTTTATAATGATACAAAACAAAATGATCAACGTCTTACAGAATAATAATAAACAAGTTGTTATTAATGAAGTCTATAATGAAAGAATCAATAATATTACAACTAGAACTAACGAAATATTAAAATTAATTAAAGAAGAAAAACAATTTAATGATCAGAATTAAGAACTAACCAACATTGGATATGCCATTCATTGGGCCAAGTCAGGAATAATTAACTCAATAATGTTATCAAAAAGGGAGATCCAATCGGCCACAGACATTTTAGATAAAGAAAATTTACAATACTCAACACCAGAGGAAGCTTTAGACTTTGCTAACGTGAAACTCATTACAAATACCATTTCACTAGTCTATGTAATAAATATCCCTATAACAACCAATGTAACATTTAAAGAATTATTGCTTAAACCTGTTAAGAGAAATAATGTTATTAATGAAATACCTTATGACAAGATCTTGAGAAATAAAGATAATATTTTTGCTAAAATAGGCAATTGTAAAACTTTAGGCTACTTATCAATTTGCAATCAATGTTATAGATATTAGTAAAATGACTTGTATTCCACATCTCCTCAAAACTCTCAATGCCACCTGCAACAAGATCAACAATCAACACGTGCCTACAATAGATGAAGTCTCTGAAGGAATTCTGCTGCTAAATAAATTCAATAGTGTCATGAAAGCTGAAGACACCCTGAATGATCTGAATGATACCTTCCTTGTCAAATTTCATAATACAACGATTAGTATTGATGGGAAAAACTTCATATCAAAAGAAAAGTCAACCTTACACGCCTTACTCGCTACGCTATCCTACAACTCAATCCAATAGAGGAGCAATACCGAGAATTACTATCACTGGAAATGATGAAGGAACTCCATAACAACAACACCAAGCGTATAGAACTCCTGAAATCTGATAAAAATCTGCATCAATGGAGCAGTGTTGTATTTTTCTTGTTTGCTCCTGTGGAGAGAGCAAACACCAGGATATGTAAGAATTAAAACACACCTCTTAACTAAACTTTCTTCTATATTCTTCACAATTTTTTTTATTTTATATAATTTCCTCTATATTTTTCCACAATTTTCTTTGATATAATTTCCCCTATATTGTTCACTATTTTCTTTGATATAATTTCCAATATATTTTTCACATTTTTTAGACTTAAATTCCTATAATATATATATATTTTTTTCCATATTTTCTTATTTAACAACTTTTAACTCCGATTTAATTTTCCGTTAATATTCTGTAATAAAAGTGTCACCTCGACGGGATTAAAGAACGAAAACCCCGAGGTTTGGGCAAATTGCACCCAGGTACCCACGATATCTTGCAAAAGCTTTTTTATATTTTATTGTTTTCTCACGACGTTGAAAAAACGTACGTGAGAAAATGCAAAAGTTTTCTGATGCGAGCTATATGCATCAATGGAAACTGTAATCCGATATGCACTTGTGCGCCCGTCTTTAAATATTAATTTTAAGAGGGCGCGAATAATTTTGATAATTGTATGTATGTATGTACATACAATTAGATTGATTAGTATGAGTGGAATGTGTGTCTGATAACAAAATGCCATTTATGCTAAATTGCATTTTGTTATAATATGGGAATGCATTTCTAAATGCATTTTAAATTTTGAATGAGATTTAAAAATGAAATAATTTTTCATTTTCAGGGTCAATTAATGGTACATCAATATATCGTATTGGACGATATATTGATGTATCGGTATTATGGTTGTGATTCGGGGCATTGGGCACCTGAGTTACAACATCCCTCCCCCCTGGGGAAAAGAAAGTTTTATTCCTTTGAGAAGAAAACTTTCTTTCTCAATTAAGACTAGCTTAACTTTTGGTCTCAATGATTATTAGGACTACAAATGCATAATATAATTATATGATAACACTATACTATATACTATATTTTATAGCTATAAATGGTGGAACTAATTACAGGGGAGAATAAAAATTTACTAAGTTATGTAAATTGTCCTATAACATTTGTAATGGCTATTATTTCTTTGCTATAAAAGAAAAAATGTTGCTTTTAAATATAATACTTAGATAGTTTTTATAGTTTTTATAATTGAAATTATTACTTACAATTGTTTTTTTTTACTATATAAGAAAACTATTATTTATTTTTATTTCACATATATCTATCTTATTTATATTTTATTATTACTTCTATCGAGAAAGAAAAACATTAATATAAAAAATATTTTTCTGAGAAAAAAAATATTTCAGGAATTTTTCCTGTTATTCTCATTTCTATTTACGAAAACTTTTATTTCCCTTTTTTTTCATACCATATTACTATTTATTCCAAATATATTTAATTATACATTTATTATAGGAGTTAAAAGTATTTTTTTTTTGCAATAGGGAGAATTTTAAGGGAGGAAGGAGTTCAGTTTTCTGTTTGTCATGTCTCTCTGGTTAGTAACTGTTAAAGTTTGCTAATGTCCGTGTTTCCTGGAAGTCGATCCCTGTGGTTGAATTTATTGGATTTATTTCGATTTTGGAGTCTTGAGTCCATGGCATGTATGCCCACATATAATTATAATATATATTTGAAATATGTCATCAATTTTCTGTCTTTTTTCTGATGGGAGCAGGAGTAATTTTAAATCCTTCTCTTCTTGGGGTCGGGGTAGGCATATCTTCTAGTTCGTATGCAGAAAGTATTTCTTTCGATTCACACACTTTTGGTTTGTATTTAATATACATATATACGCAGGCAACAGAGATGATTAAAGCAATAGTCACATATGATATTGCATAGTGGTGAACATAGTGATTACTTATTGGTTTAAGCGGATTTAATTCCTGCTCTTTTTGGGAATGGATGGATTCCAGAAGGCTCTCTAGAT
This sequence comes from Dioctria linearis, assembly GCA_963930735.1. Classification (NCBI taxonomy): domain Eukaryota; kingdom Metazoa; phylum Arthropoda; class Insecta; order Diptera; family Asilidae; genus Dioctria; species Dioctria linearis. The sequence continues at coordinate 89,597,199 of OZ005742.1, forward strand.
CCGTGTTTGTCGAGAGATTTAACCTATGTATTTTTATATGCGATCCTATGAGGAGGACGTCATATTTGATATTATACTGGAAATGTTTACTGTTGGGATAAAATGGGAATTGAATTTGGACATTTTTACGTTATGTCCGTCCAGGATGAATTCGTTGCTGCGAACATAACAACCGGGATTGATGTGCATTGTTCCTGTTCCTTGCAGAACTTGTGAGCTAATGGAATTTGCGCAAATAATATCTATGTGGATGGAATTCTTTAGGGAGAACAGCCAAGCGTTCTGTTGCGATCATTGTGTCCAGAAGCAATCTTTATTTAATGTTAAAATTTTACAATTGGATGTAATCGGCTCTTTTATTATTAAATTTATCTCGCATTTATTTACCTTAGTATTTGCATTTAAGATTGGGGATGTGATCTGGCAGTAAAAGTGCGTATGATCCAACGTTGCGCAATTGTGGATATCATGTAATGCTAGTTCAATATAGTGCTCACGATAGTAGTCTATTAGTATATATTCATTTGCTGGTTCAATATATATGAACGATCCGTTAAGGAGTGTAGGTAATGGCATACTTTGAATAATTGATATGGTTCCTTGAATGGAAGTGGAATTCGGAGCTCGATAATTATTTTATTATTGAAAATATTCGCTGCTATTGTACTCAATTTGTAAATTTGTGATCAAATAGTGTCTCTAGAATTTATGGGAAGCATCATTGAATTTGGTAATTCCTGTCTGATGTTCAATAAGAGTTCTTCAATTTGTCTAGGGGAAATGAGTGTAGGATGAAATTTTCCATGCCTTGAATCTGTTAAGAGATCTATTAATTCGGATTGGGTATTTTGGTATCTGAATGCCATTAGTGAGACGAGTGAAATGAGTGATTCCAGTTCAATTGGTATCTTGTTATCAAGTGTTCTGTTTTCCATTAATGATGTAGCTATCTGTATTGAAATTAACTTTTTCTGCATAACCAAGAAATCCTTTACAATTGCGGCTTTAGTTTTGTTGAAAACATTTGCGGTTGCTTCGACTATCGCAGTTTGGCTTTTCATAAGTGATAGGAGGGAGTTTTGGTTAAGGGTGAGATTTCGGATTTGTTCGTCATAAATCTTGGCATCATCTTCGTCTAATGTGCCGAAAAGAGCTTTAGAGATTCCTATAGCATTGAAAAGTGCTCTTTGTTTTCTAGTTTGGGTCACAAGTAACATATTCTTATATTCTCTGTTTGCTAATATAAGATTTATTTGTAACAACGTACCGTTACAAGTGTGGGCTATCACTGAATTGCTATTGAGTTTCTGGCAAGTTGCTGTTATTTGCTGTGCGATGAACTGGATATTCCTGAATTCTGACTTGAAATTTTCTAGGTCATAGAATGTCACTAATTTCCACTCGTTGGTGTAGAAATTGGCTCTGCCAATTTCCTCGAAGTAAATACCTGCACTGGCATTTAGTTGGTTTACCTCTATTCCTGAGCCGTAGGCGAAAGGGATGCAAAGTAGAAAGAATGTAATTTGCATCATTTTGGAAACCTGGAAGATGACACTATGTTAATATCTCTGAATGATATTTGAAGATGATGAAGTTTTTACTCTGAGAAAGGTTTTATGTCATTGCTATGGACTCTTTTGTTTTTATTATTGATTTTAATAGTTGAATTTCGGGGGAATTAATCTCCATTATCTCATACGTACCTGACCATAGTGGTGAGAATTTGTTCTCTCGAACTCTGCTCTTAAGTAGGACTTTATCGCCTACCCTAAAAGATTTTTGGACGGAGTTTTTGTCGTATTGCAATTTTGATTTTTCTTTATTTGCCATTGCCATGTAATTAGCTGTTTTGAAGCTATGCTGTAGACGCGCCTTTAACTCGTTTACGACAATTATCGTAATTATAGCAAACGGTTGGAGATGATTTCAAATTGTTTGGAATTCCGGCTGGGAATCCGTAAAGGAGTTCGCGAGGAGTATAATTAGTACTCGAGTGAGGGGTGGTATTGTAAACAAACATGGCATAAGGAATCCATGTATCCCAGTTTTGTGGATCTTTTGTTATATAAGATCGGAGATATTCCGCTAAGGTTCTGTGGCTTCTCTCCAATGCACCATTCGTTTGAGGGTGATATGGAGTTGTTTTAAGACGTTTTATTCTTAGTAATTTAGATAACTCGGCGAACATGCCACTTATGAGGTTAGAACCTTGATCTGCGAGGATTCTTTCTGGAATACCATGTCGACAAACTATCGTTGTCGTGAAGGCTTCCGCTAATGTCTTAGACTCGGTGTCGACTATGGGAATAACCTCAGAAAATTTTGAAAGGTCGTCTTGGAATGTAAGGAGATATTTATTTCCAGAATGTGAAACTGGGAGAGGTCTTATAACATCTAGGTACACTCTTTCCAAAGGTTTGGAGCTAATGCTCGAGATTTTAATTGGGTTTCTGGAAACTTTGTTCACCTGACAAAGTTTGCATTTCCTTACATATTTGACCACGTCATCTGACATGTCAGGCCAGTAAAACTGTTTTTTTATTCTTTTAATAGTACGGGAAACTCCTTGATGGCCTCCCGTCGGTAGTGAATGAAAATCTTTTAAAACTTGTTCGATGTCATTAATGCCGTATATGTATTTAATCGAATCTTGATGGAGTTTGCTGTTTATTTGTTTATTAGCGAAGATCTGGGTAATAGCGTTCTTAATAATTATTAGATTCTGTGGATCTAATATAGGGAAGGAGATATTTATTTGTTTTAACTGATTTGCTTCTGTGTATGAGCAGATTTCAGTTAAAATCTTTTCGAGGTCTGATCTATCTCTTTGCGATCGACAAGGTAAATTAATTTTTGATATGATTATTGTGGAGTTATTTTTTGTGAAGAGGTTCAGTTCACTTGCTAGAAGTGGGGATTTATCTGAAAGTTTTAGTTTCGAATCCAACACTCTTTCAAGTTCTGTATCTTGCATTGGCAAGATGAAGACTTTAGGATTCGCATTTTTAGTCAGTAAAAGAGGAAAATTAGTCTCAGTTATTATGACTGAGGAATTGTTTGATAACGATGGAGTTGACTTTGGAGTAATGCTTGCATTGGGAGTATCCGAATTGGCCTGAACTCTGGCAGGTTGAAGGTTCCGCATAATATTTGGAATATTCTGGGAAAGCTCTACTGAGAGCCCCTGCATTTGTGTTGAGCTTACCTGATTTATGGACTATTTTGTAGTCATATTCCTCAAGACGTATTCTCCATCTCATTGAGGAGTGATCTTTCAGATTCATGAGCCATACTAATGGTTTATGGTCAGTTATAATTGTAAACTGTCTGCCATAAACGTATGGTCTGAATTGCTCAACTGCGAAAACGATAGCTAAGAGCTCCTTCTCTATTGTTGAGTAACGAGTCTCTGCAGCATTGAGAGCTCGGCTCACATAGGCGATTGGATGATCTCCTTGATTATCAACTTGTGAAAGAACAGCTCCGATGGCGTAGTCACTGGCATCGGAGGTGACAAAAAACTCTTTGTCAAAATCGGGATATGATAAAATTCGTTCTGAAATAAGTTTATTGCGTAATTCGCAAAATGCTTCATCACAAATTGCGTCGAACTTGAAAGGCGTTTCTTTTTTCAAAAGATTTGTAAGTGGTTTAGCTATTTTTGAACAGTTTGGTATAAAGCGGCGATAGTAGCCGACGAAACCAAGGAAAGCTTTGATATCTTTTCCTTCTTCGGTCTGGGATAGGACTGAACTGATTTTATTTTTGCAGGGTCTGGTTTGACTCCATTTTCTGTAATTATGTGCCCTAAATACATAATTTCCTTTCTTAGGAAATGGCACTTGTCGGGTTGAAGTTTGAGGTTGAAATCACGAAGGCGGTTAAATACTGCTGTGAGTCTGGAATTGTGGTCTTTGAGATTGTATCCATGGACTAGAATATCGTCCATGTATACGAAGCAATAGATGCCTTGAAGTCCAGATAGAACATTGTTCATGGCTCGTTGAAAAGTAGCAGGGGCTTCTTTTAAACCAAATGGCATACGATTGTATTCGTAGTGGCCATAGGGTGTGCTAAAGGCAGTTTTCTCTCCCTGTCCTTCGAGTCCATTGTTATCTGGTGGAATCCACTGGCTAAGTCGAGTGTGGTGAAGTATTTCGATTTCCCCAACTGGTCTAATATATCAATTGTGATGTCGTTAATTCGATGAAAGTCTACCACTACTCGCCACCGTTTGTTTCCAATCTCATCTGGTTTCTTGGGAACCAGAAGAAGTGGAGAATTCCAGGGACTATATGAAGGTCTGATGATTTCTGACTCAAGCATTTCCTGTATTTGCCGGTTTATTTCCGTTCGGATTGCTTCGGGAAGTCGATGAGGCTTGGTATAGATGGGCGGTTTGTCTTGAAGTGTCTCGATTTTGTGCGTAATTGCACCTGTATATGAAAGGAAATCCCCTTCTATGAAGAAGAGATCGTTGAATTCCCTACAGATATTGCGAACACTCTCAGATTCCTCTGAATTACAGTGATCCAATTTTATAAGGTTTTGCAGTTTATTTATTCTGCCCTTAATTGGATCTCTGTCAGAGTCTGTGAAGATGACCACAAAGTCGTCCAAGTCTTGGTAAACTGGGTTGACCTCGTAAGGAGCCAGATCGGCGTCCTCCTCATTTGTGTTGAGAATTAGGACTTTTGCCATACCGTTGACTGTTTCCAAGAAACAACCCTGGCCTTAATTCCTTCTTGAAACAGACCGATTGATATTGAATAGAAGGAGTTGGAATTTCTGTGATGAATTCTGATCGAGCCGGAATGTTGACTTTTTTTAAGTGATCCGATTCTTTCGGATGATTAGTAGGAAGGAGATATGATTCCAACTTTTGTGGAATTTTGAAGGAGTTATTCGATGATTCCGACTCGATAGAATTTGAAGGAGATAAAACTTTATTGAAGTTCTTTGACTTCTTTTCTGATTTATTTCTGGAATTCACTTTTTGTGAATTTGTTGATGAAGGAGATAGATTTTTATTATATTTAGCCTTTTGTGCGGCTGTAGATGGAGATATACTTTTACCTTTGTGCTTCATCTCTTTTGAAGCTGTCGATGGAGATAGATTTCCTTTGTATGTTGGTTCCACTTTACTTGGAACAACTGATGGAGGCAGTTTTTTATTTAAAAAAAAAAACTTTAGGATTCACTTCTTGTGAGGCATTTGGTGGAGATATACTTTTATTTAATTCAGCCTTTTTTCTGGCTATAGATGGAGATAGATTTTTATTAGTATTAATATCGGAGAATGATACCTCCGTATATAATAGGCTTTCTGTTTGAGACCTCTTTTCTGGGTCTTCGCTTTTCAAATAAACATATGGATAATTTGAATAGTAATCCTCAAATGGATAAAATTCATTTGAATCATTAATTTCTAGAGAAATAAGTTTATTTTTATAATTGATGCTAGCATTGTATCGAGATAAAATGTCATGACCAAGCAGGCCATCGTATGAGAGGATGGAGTTATTTCCCACAATTTGAAATGGGTGTTCTAAGATGGAGTTATTATTATTCGAAGATTCTAAATTCAACTTAGCAAAGATGAGCCCTTCTCTAGAAGTGGACTCTGTGAATAATGTGTTTATATTGCAGACAGCATCTCTGTAGCAGATACTGTCTGACCTTTCGCTGCTCCCGTGTCGATTAAAAAAGTAAGTTTTGGAGCAGAGCAGATATCGACAGGCAAAGAAATTGTTAATGAATTTTTATTAATTTGGACTGAGATATGAATTAATTTATTGTTGCCTGTGTCGATATTGTCTCGGGAATCCTGTGGACTTGTGCTGTAGTTTGTATGTGCGAGGTGTTGCCAAATGAGACCCCCGCTGCATCCAGTTTCCCTGCCTGGATGCCGATGGACTTTTGCTGTCCTTCCTATTTGGAGACGGTGATCTAGCTGAGATATATGCATTTTTATATCTCGGTTGAGTTCGATTCTCTTGGAATACTGGCTGCTGCCAGTTCCTGTTTTGTGGCTGTCTATCAGCCGTGCTTGTTTGCAGAGCTTGGTCTACCTTTTGGAAATTATTTCGATTTCCTTGATTGTCGTTAAAACGGGAATTACTTGCAGCTCTTGTCCTGCATTCTTCAATAAAATGGCCCATCCGATGGCAATATCGACAACTAGGGACCTGTGACGGAGATGTAGCATTCTTAAAATCTGGAGGACGTTGCAGTTGTGAATATGTTCTTTGGATGGTGTTAAAATTTTCCATAGATCGTTGTATGACTGGGCATTTTGAAGCAGCAAGCCCCAGTCTATTACATTTGAAGCAACGTAAGTTGTTATTAATACTTTGAAAGGAATTTTGATTTACCTTGTTATATGTTTGAAGGTTGGGTTGCTTCTGTTCTATACGTAATGAGTGATCTAGAATATGTGATTTTAGTGCAGAGAAGGATTTATCGGAATGTACCTTAGCCAAGGTCTGTAATTGTGGATTGGATAACCCATCTTCAATTGCTCTCACAGCCTGACACTCATTATCTTTTAACAAAGACCGTATGAGCACCTTGTCTGTTGTATAGGAATGTGTTGCCTCATTTAGCTTGGACAGTGTTGTATTTAATCTCTGCAAAAAGTCTTTTACACTTTCCTCTCTACCTTGACTTGAATTATTTAATTGAGACTGTAGGGTGGATCTAGAGGTTTTGATTTCGAAGGACTGAGTTAACAGAGATTTTAATTCAGACCAATCTGATATTTGATTGTACCTATATACATCATACGCCTCTGCAGATAATTTACTCCTTATTAACCTAAGAAGGGAGTGTTTTTCGCTCACCGTCGATGCTGTTGCATACATCTCATGACAACTTGAAATAAATTTGTGAAAATCCTTAGAATTTCCACTAAAATTTGGAATTAATGACCTTGCGTCTGATAAGGAGAAATGCGACAGGTCTCTAAAAAAGACATTATGGCGATGATTTGTTATATCATTTGTAGGTATTTGATAACTAGCTGTTCATGAAGTGCAATTATAGTATCTGAATATGATATTTCCATATTTATATAGACATTTTTCGTGAAGTAATCGCTGCCTTTGTCCTTAGGGCCAGCATTTGAAATTATTTCAGTTTGAGTTGTTTTGAAATCATCCCAATACTCATGCAACGAATTTAGTTTTTGCGTTAAGTATGTCCGGCTTGCAGTTGAAAGTGAATTAAGATTGATAGACTGGATAATATGTGATATTGTTTTTTGTTTGTCCTCCTGCAGCCGAAATTGTATTATATTTTCTTGGTCTTGGTCTGCGTTGTCCTGATTATCTATCGATGCTGCTTTTTGTGAATTTTTGGGAGGTGCGATGTAAAATGTGTTGTTCGTGTTATCCTCATGAGTTGAAATTAATTTCAATCTATCAGACAGTGTTGCTTTGATTAGGTTGTACCAATCCTCTGTCTTATCAGAGCATGATTATTTAAAATATTCATGAGTTTCGTCAAAATCTTTATGTCTTTGGATAATGGATTCTGTTTCTTCAAAGTCTGTCCAGTACTCTTCTAATTTTTTGATCTTTTCGGAAACTAATTCTGGAGTTCTGTATTTTTTGTTAGTACTGTGGTATTCCTTTAATATTTTTCTGATTTCTTTGTTTTTTTTTGTATTTGTGACAAGCAAAGCTCGTCAAAAGATATGTTTTCTTCAGTCATGTCTAATAGTTATGCAAACGCGTAAAAATTTTGGAGGTGAAGCGACGAACAATAAAATTTTGATAAACGGATGAAATTTTCTTCCAGGAAATAAAGATTGATTATTAAAATTGTGCTCTATATAGATATGAATATATCTGCTACGCAGCAGTTTTATTAGAGGGATGAAAGAAAATTGGGATTAAATTTATTTCGATTAAAAAAAAAAAACTCAAGAAAAAATGGTTAACACTCTCAACAAAGGAATCAAGGATGTACGTTGTTTGTATTTAGATATTTGTTAAAAATGAAATTTGGGAATTAAATGTAAGTAATACACAATATAATTCATAATTATTTGTTGCAATCGTTAATACGGTGAATTTTAATTTTTTTTTGTTTTTTGTTTTTTTAACAATTATTGAAAAGAAGGGAAAAAAATCACTCAGCTGCAAATATTTGAATTGCTGGGCAGCTAATCGAGAGAGAACAAAAAAAAATTAATTGCGAAATATTGCATATATGTGTACCCAATATATGAGAAGGAAAAATTCAAGATCGCTCCCTCCAACCAATATCTGACTCCTGGTCGATAGACTCACGAAGTCTTGGCGCAGAGGTTGCTTCTAGGAAGAACTTATCTTATAGTTATTCACTACTTTTGTTAATGATATGATTAATAAAATATAAGAGCTATCTAAATATTATGTGTATATGTATATGTATTTATATAAGTTGAGAAAATAAAAAGTATAATATTTTATATTTCTACCTTGCGTATTAATCCGTGAGTTTGCTAATTTGTTGTTGATGAATGTTGGTTGCGTTGGGCGTCCGGGCTGATAATTTCTTCAAGTTTTTACCTGTTTTTGATGATCCTGTTGATAATTGTTGTTGTTATTGGTGTCATGTGTCGGGCATCCCGGTCAACGTCTTCTTGAAGTCTTCCTTCTGGGTTGTAAAACGTCTTTGTTGAGGCAGGGATGAAGCCTCGCAAGGGTCCCACGTTGAGCCCTATGGCGCTTAAACTTAATTATCCTCTAAGTACTTTAAAGTACCCGGAGTTTTTTTTTATTATTTTATTATAGATTTTTCTTTTAGTAACTTTTTTCATTTTTTGTTTTTATACTCTTGCTTTTTATTTTGAAATACTTATTTTTTAATTATTTTTTTTTCTTTTTATTAAGGCACTGAATTTTTTAGGAGTAACACTGCCACTAGTTGTTGTATTTTTCTTGTTTGCTCCGTGCTCCTGTGGAGAGAGCAAACACCAGGATATGTAAGAATTAAAACACACCTCTTAACTAAACTTTCTTCGTATTCTTCACAATTTTTTTTATTTTATATAATTTCCTCTATATTTTTCCACAATTTTCTTTGATATAATTTCCTCTATATTTTTCACTATTTTCTTTGATATAATTTCCAATATATTTTTCACATTTTTTAGACTTAAATTCCTATAATATATATATATTTTTTTTCAATATTTTCTTATTTAACAACTTTTAACTCCGATTTAATTTTCCGTTAATATTCTGTAATAAAAGTGTCACCTCGACGGGATTAAAGAACGAACTCCCCGAGGTTTGGGCAAATTGCACCCAGGTACCCACGATATCTTGCAAAAGCTTTTTTATATTTTATTGTTTTCTCACGACGTTGAAAAAACGTACGTGAGAAAATGCAAAAGTTTTCTGATGCGAGCTATATGCATCAATGGAAACTGTAATCCGAGATGCACTTGTGCGCCCGTCTTGAAATATTAATTTTAAGAGGGCGCGAATAATTTTGATAATTGTATGTATGTATGTACATACAATTAGATTGGATTTAGTAGGTACTGTACGTATGTACATAGTACATACGGAAAAAAAGTAAGAAGACACTGTATATAGGTAAGTGTGCATACCGTGTGAGTGGAATGTTTGTCTGATAACAAAATGCAATTTATGCTAAATTGCATTTTGTTATGATATGGGAATGCATTTCTAAATGCATTTTAAATTTTAAATGAGATTTAAATAATTTTTCATTTTCAGGGTCAATTAATGGTATATCAATATATCGTATTGGACGATATATTGATGTATCGGTATTATGGTTGTGATGCGGGGCATTGGGCACCTGAGTCGCAACACCAGCTATGGATTCCTCACAACAATAGGGATCATATAAGTGTTCATAATAACATTCATGGAAGGAAAAGGAAAACACAAATAGACATAATCCAGAAAAGAGATGAAACTACTCAACATGTCATTAACCCAGATACAAATGAAAATGGAAACACCCAGTCAGATGCAACAATAACACAATCTGCTATTTTCAACCTACCGCAACAACACATAGTTCAACGACCCAAATTTTTTGAGATTTGACGGATGAGGACATCCGAAAATTTAAGAGGGGAAGACTTATCATCCAGCGCAGTAGAAGTACGCGTAACGAGACACCGCATCACGTTTCATCAACAGGTGCCGGCAGTCGAGCGAAATCATGGGATTCGCAATTTCAGCAAATTAATTTAGGTAGCAAATTGCAAAATTGTTAGAGTTAGTTCAGTTAATTTTCCACGGGTTTTGTAAACAGTCATATTAAATAAATCATATAAAAATTTATTTCTATTGTTCTTTTTTTTTTAAAGTCTTTAAAGGTACAAAGATTAACTTATAATATAAATATAAATATTAAATGATAAATATAAAGAACTCACCAATCCATGTATGGAATCGACTTTATGGCGGTGGTAAGGAGTTAATAATTGTCTTTTTCTTGTCATTTTGCAGAACAAGATGCTTTGTTGCAGTCGAGACCCAAAGCAAAGTTGTCTTCTGGTTAATGAACTTCTTGTTCTAGCCGTCCCCCGGAACAAAATGCTTTCTTTCAGTCGATACTCAAAACAAAAGTATTGTTAGTAATATTTATTCTTGTCGATACAGAGACCCAAGATAAAGTGGTTTGGTTAGTAACGGTTATTCTAGTCGATGCCCTGAATAACTGTGTTTATGTCAGTCGATACCCAAGATAAAATTATTTTGTTAGTAATAGGCAAGTCATTTCCGCGTGCTTGATGCAAAAAGAGGCTGGATTCAGGCTAGCATGCAGCTTTTATTGAATATGAGATCCACACGGCACCAAAAAAACTCTATTAATTTTGCGTATAGTAACAACTTGGCCTTGGCAAGAGCAGCACCGTTTGCCGAAGCAACAGCACTTGACCATAGAAACGCAGTTCGTTCTTGCAATAATAATGCAGTTGGCTATAAGGATGATACATCATATTTAGATATGTGACCACTCCTAGCCTTACATGTTACAAGGTTTTAATGTGTATAGGGCTATAATACAACATTTAGTGATGTTAAATATATTAATTTCGATTTTAACAAAATTAAACTATATGGATCGTGTGCGGTAGTGACTGCAGTACCGACTCATTAATTGAATTGAAAGAGGGGAATACGACGTCTCGCTTGACGTTTGCTGTGTGATGTGAATTTGCACATACAATAAAAGCCAACAATTTCTAAATCAACTAAAAATACGAGAATGCACATTCTGCATTCTTGCATTATTCAATTGACCCAAAACCCATCGCTCAATTAATCAATCACAATAATGCGATCGATTACATTATTGCAATTAAGCAAAACATACGCTAAACCAAATACAGGGTGATTCTGATCAAGATTCCTTCCGGTATACCACGCGATTCCTTGAGGTAAGCTGATCAAAAAATTGTTCCACATACACCCCCCCCCCCTCCAGAAACCTTCCTTTAGGAGTTGTGGCCAGTTGAAGATTTCGCCAATATTCGTGAGAATAAATGAGTATAACTTTTGAACCACGCTATATATTTTGGTTAATGTTGGCTTATTACATAGCCAAGAATAGTAGCTGTCGAAAAGCGTATTACTCTGTATATTTTAATTAAGTATCTTTAAATTATTCTCAAATATTTCCAAAATTTTGATTTTTTTACACACAAATTTCATAAAATTTTGGAAATATTTGAGAATAATTTAAAGATGCTTAATTAAAATATACAGAGTAATACACTTTTCGACAGCTACTATACTTGGCTATGTAATTAGCCAACTTTAACCGAAATCTATAGCGTGATTCAAAAGTTATACTCATTTATTATTTATAATATTGGCGAAATCTTCAACTGGCCACAACTCCTAAAGGAAGGTTTCTAGGGAGGGGTATGTGGAACAATTTTTTGATCATCTTACCTCAAGGAATCGCGTGGTATACCGGAAGGTATCTTGATCTGAATCACTCTGTATATGTCACAACTTTAAGAAGTGACTGTAATTGTTTACATGCGTTTGCTTACATGCTTTGCAACCAGCGTGATACGGGTCAAGTACATTGCGTCAAATCTTTCTGCCGGAGTTAAGCACATAAGTACAAATAAGCGATTTAGTTTTAACGTGGCTCAAATCACGGGCATGTACACAAATCATATATTAATGTGTATTAATAATAATTAAGTCTAGGCTATCTATAAATAAGTTAGCGATATTTCAATAAAGATGACATTGGCGATCAAAGAGACTGCGTTTTTTATTTTAAAAGGCATCTGCTAGTTCTAGCTTGCCCAGAAGAAACGGTGGATCTGCTTTTTCAAAGCTTCCCCACTAGGAGATCTGCTTTGTAAGCTTCTCCTACTACACAGCGACTGTGAAATAGGTATACCAGCATTTCTCTTACTACAGCTGCTAGTTAACCTTTCATGATCGCAACTGGCTGCTGGTCTTCCTGTCTAAGTAAGGCATTTTATTAGGTAAGTTTAGGTAAGTTTTATTGCTTAGATTATGATTTTTTCTAGCTTTTTTCTGTTTTTTCTTTTCAACGTTGTCCGGTTACAACGGACGGAACTCTGGCAAGCGCGCCAAAGGAGCTCAAATTGGAATAAACCACTTATATAAATTTAATGCTCATCTTACGCTTCCTCATTCAATCCTGCACGACGAGAATCACACAATGATATTAAACTTGTGGACGTGGGGAGCAATCTGTCTACCCCTCAAGCCCGCGCACATTCTTTTCCAATAGCTGATATCACCCCACCGTCAACATACCATATGTTGGAGAAATCTCGCTTATCTAATACATACCTACATCAACATATCTATCGCTTAAATCCACACTATCCATATTTATTCGAAATATCCCCTATTCATTCACATAAGTAGCATCATAAAGTTCAACAAAGTCACGGTAATGAAATGCTAATAAATCTATCCATAGTGAGAAGAGAGGCAAAATCCTCAACTGTACTTGCATTGTTATTGCACGTAATCTCATATAGTTGACTACTATCTTCATTACTGGAATTAGAAAAACTTACTTATCAGTGGCCCGACCCAGCGCAAAATGTCATTTATTAAAATTTGAATAAATCTTTTATTTCACGAAAGTTCATGTTAGCCCTATATTTGTGAACACCTCATAAGAAATTACCCTCTGAAATTAATTTCTTATATTATCTGATATCAAGAAACCCTGATTCTCAGCCCATAATTGGGTATATAATATGAAATCAAATATTTAACTGTATTATGAAGTACGTACAAACTTGCTCCTCAGTGTGCGTATTTTCAGCACTTTTTGGTATGTTTAAATCTTAACAATTTCGCAGTTTAATTCAACAAATTCATTAAAAATCGATGAAACTAATACAGTAAACATTTTAGCTTTGAAAGGATTTTCAACTTCAAATTTCACTCAGGGAATTAGTACTAGAGATGTGACGTGGAAGAAACCCAGTTGGATCCTTTCAAGTTGCGCCACATGAAAGTGATTAAAATATTATTTATTGGAATTTTTTTTACCTACTTACAATATCTTTTCCCTTCAAGTAAAATAATCCAAATTGATTTTAGGGTTTTCTTGGTAATATAAAAAAAAAATTCTGGCAATATTGATCTTTTCGTGGTAGCTGGATATGGGTAAGGGAATAAGAACAGAAATATTTCAACGCGTCCATGACCTAATTTCTCTATATTTATATCATAGGGTATAATAGTTTGGCATTTCGTGTAAAAGTTATTTGAATTATTGCATGTCCATCTGCCGGTCTGGCCGTCCCTCCGTCCGTCCGTCTGTCTATCCTCACGATAGCCCGAGAGCGCATGTACTTAGAGAGCAGAAATTATGCACACTGGCTTTTAAAGAAACAAGAACATTTCAGTTCGAAAATGGGACCAATCGAGTAATTCCTTCGGGGGGTTGCCATACAAAATATTTGTTTTCACTGTATATTTGTACATTGCCTGAGAACGCGTCAACGCAGAGAGCTGACAATTTTTTTTTTTTTTTTTTTTATATATTATTAAGCCAAGCTCAGGGTATACCCTATGATGCAAAGCACAGCATGGCAGGAAGGAGATAGGGAAAGGATTAGGGGATATGAGGAAAGTGGCGGAGGTGCCGATGTATGTCGCCCTTAAACTTCCGCAGATTGTATGCCGGAGGAAAAACAGAAGATGGTAAGCTGTTCCACATTGCACTGTTCGGGATAAAAAAGCATCTCGGAATTTACAATGTACAAGACTTTTATAAAATATAACTAGAAAATTGGGTTAAATCGGAAAGCCCATTTTTGGTGTTGCCATATAAAAATGTATGCTTTTTATGTATACGCTGAACACGGTCAGTCCAAGTCGTTTTTATTGTACCGAAAATTAGTCAGAATATGGAATCCTATGAAATTGATTATAATCATTTGTACTGTTCATTTGTACTGTACAACGAACCGTTCTAGAAATATATGCGAAAAACGACTTCAAAAATCAAACAGAGGTAGGTATATACTTTGATGGGTGACCGTACGAAACTACATACTGTCGTTCATCTAGGGCAGGCATGTCAAACTCATATGATATTACGCGTCACATCAATGATCTATTTAATATTAAGTTGGGGGCAGCGTATTTTATATTAAGTTTTAGTCAATTTCAAGCTCAATTAATTGTATTTATACATACATAGACATTTTATATTTCATGTTGTTTTTTAAACTTAAACTAAAAATATTTTATATTTTTTCTAAAAATAAAAATAAAAGTTATAATAAGAAATAAACAAAATCGAAGTTTAATATTACATTTTGGAAGATATTTGACATCTTTTTTCACAAAGTAAGTCATCAAAATTTGGTTGCATACTTTGAGCTGATGCAATTTTTAACATTGATGATAAATGTTGATCGGTGAAGCTTGACCTTTTTGAATATTTTATTATTTTTCATTAAAGAAAACAGTGGCTCGCATTAATACGTTGTTCCGAACATAGCCAGTATACGCGTAACATGCGATAACATTTTAGGAAACCAATCTACAAATAAATATATGTATAAAAATCTGGAATTCCAACTTTCATACATTTTTACTTCAGTAAAAATCAGATTCGATTTCAATTAATTCCATTTGTAAGTTTTTATCTAAAATTTTAATATCGATAGAAGTAAAGAGACGAAGTTGCAATTCACAGTTTTTAAAATCAGAATATCTTCGATCGAATTCCATTTCTAACAATTTAATTTGGTGAGCATATTCTGTATATTTTAGTTTGGGTGATTTAAGATTTACATATTGACAGCTTTCACATGGTGACAAGCTTTCTTTTTCTATTTGTTTTCGTCAAAGTATTAATTTTCGTTTGAAAGTGTTAGCATTTTAAAAACATGATTCTTAAGAATTCTTAAGAAAAGCGACTCAACTGTTTTTTATATTTCTCGATTCGAGAATCCGTTGAGATCTTTTTGAGAATAGCATATTTTCTCGAATTTTGACCTGAGCTCTTTATTTTCTCGGTATTGTGTTCATGACTTACTGTTTTTTTCATTTTTGGTTTCAAGATTTCTTGGAGATCTTCACGAAAATGCCGTTCTTTCTCGCATCTTGGCCTGGGCTCTTCATTTGCTTGGCATCGTGTTCACCAATCACCGCCAGTTAAATTTCATTCTGTGATATGATTTGCTTTTGACTAGTACATTTTCAAGCGTGTTACAGTAAAAATTGTTGCATTTGTTCCAGAAAAGTTATAAAAAGGGTTATAAAAAGTAAAGGTTTTAGACTTACTAAGACTTTGTAAGTAGTTAAAATAAAAATTCCTATAAGTACAAATGCAAATAGCTAAATTCGTCTGGAGTATTAAAGATTTGGCGGTAAATGAGATTATTTTGATTATGCCATGTTCGTCCATCCGTTCGTATGCTTGATAATACAACTTTGACTTTTCATCGAAAATTTCCTAATATTCCTCAGGAGATTATCGACAAATCTGCAGTGAAGCATTTTCAAAATGCCAACGATTTCTTGAACAAAAAAATAAAATACAGGACTGGCAAGAATGATGAATGATGTATGTTTACCTTTACAATTTTCGTAGTCTAACATTACTAAAAAAAAAAAAACAAAGCTATATCTACAAAACTATCTAAATAAAAATATATGAAAGTTGTTGAATATTCAGTTTTATCCTAGTTTATTATGCAAACAAATTAAATTGCTTAATTTTGTAAACCAATGTAATTTTTCTTTGCAGATGGAGAAACTCACAAAAAATCCAATGAATTATAAATTATTTTATTTTACCTAAATTTTGAATTTTATTTTTTATGTAATTAATGTATTTGCTCCTAAATTAAAGATATATTCAATAATTTCTTTTTATTAATTAAATTACAGTTATTTTGCCCATTCTATTATAAAACGACTCGAAATCGTATTTTTATATTTTTCCCATGCGAGTTGAAAGCGACTAGTAGAAAAAATCGAATGCGTGCTGAATGTACTAACACATAAAAGGTCTCCTAGATTAATTCGAAATTGATTCGAAAGAATAACTCACTATCGAATCGTCATACCGATTCGATATAGCGTTCCTTTTTCATCATTTTCGGTACTGATTTACTATCGGATTTCATCTCAAAATAATATTTCGCTTTTACGATTTGCATTCGCATCGATTTCGTTTCAAATTGTTTGCAGGGTTGCCTTCAAACTTAAGTTGATTAAAATGACTTGTAATATCAACTGAGAAATGCAGGTCCTTTATTCATTATCTATCTTTTAATTCGTTACATTCATAATTTTTTGTTACCAAGAAAACTATGATTTCATCCAACAATTTGAAGAATCGTTTTAACACTTTATGAGTCGAAAGCCTTCAAACTTCTGTAAAATAATGGTAGATCGGTGTATTCGCATTTTATATTTTCGAGCAATGAAGTCAGTTGACTATGATTAAGTCCACGTGCTCGAATATAATTTACAATTTTGGTGACTATTTTTAAAACATGTGCAATATTCAAAACTTTGGATCACAGTACTTGCTGGTGAATAATACAATGAAAACGCTCAAAATTATTATTACCATGCAGCTTGTACCTTTCTTTTAATCTTGTAACAACTCCTTTAGTAACACCGGCCACAGTTCGTGCACCATCAGTTGCAAGACAAACCAACTTTTCCAGTGGTAAGTTATACTTCTTCAAAAATTCCATAAGTGTATCACAAGTATCAGCTCCAGTGGTTATATATTGCAGAGGAATGATTTACAAAAGCTCTTCACTTACTTTTAAATTAGCATCGCATCCGCGAATAAATATGGCCAGCTGAGCGATATTTCGAATATCTGTACTTTCATCAATTGCAATAGAGTAAGCTTGAAATGTTGGTATTGTTGAATTATGCTGATCTCTCAAATTCTCGGTATGACATAAAGTCTGCTAGCTACAGTAATTTGACTTCAACTTACACTTTTAAATTTTCTTTTTTGTGCTGGATGTAATACTTCTGCCGCTTTAATTAAGCATTCATTAAAAAATTCTCCTCCAGTAAATGTGATA
Organism: Dioctria linearis; assembly: GCA_963930735.1. Lineage (NCBI taxonomy): Eukaryota > Metazoa > Arthropoda > Insecta > Diptera > Asilidae > Dioctria > Dioctria linearis. The sequence continues at coordinate 89,614,759 of OZ005742.1, forward strand.
ATATATATCTAACTTTTACAGCAGCTGTATTGTATTCAACAGATTTAGCGAAAACACTTTGTTGTTTTTGAAGATTGATTTCCGACAATTTGTCTTCCTTAGCAACTGAAATACAGTTTCTATATATTGTAAGATTACAGGAAAATAAAAATCATTTATTACAACTCATTTTTAGAAAAGAAAGTTTAGTCCAGTCAATAGGGACTAAATAAGGCATTTTCCCTAAAAAAGATGGGGTAGCTGTGATTCTTATATATGTGGTTCAGTTCCGGGCCCCGATGAAAAATCCAAGTTTACACCCTTGGGGAGGGTCCGCGCGGTCCGTCATCTGGATTAAGGGTTCCGAAAATTGGTTTTTTCAAAATAATTCCTGAATGGTTGATCGGAAGACAACAAAAATTCAAAAATATGAATTTGAAGAAGACTAAATTACCTAATGTTTTTTTTTAAACACTTTTTTTGTAAGTCTGATTTCAACGAGTTACAGCGGCGGAAACGTGAACATTCTTCCAAAAAAATGTATGCGAATAGTACCCCTTATGCAGGATGTTTCGTCTATGGTAGCCTGAGAACATGAGATGACAATAATCACCTAGTAATACAAAAAATTGTATGGCATCTCAACCATTTTGGAGTTACAGGGTGATTAAGAAAATATGCTAATTTTTCGGAAAATGCCCTGTATATTAAAAAGTATAAGTTGTATGGTCACTAACAGATACAGGTCTCATTGTATGCATGGTCCTTCCAACTACTGCTCCACCAGCCCCGTACTCCTCTCTCCACAAGAGTTATGATGGTCTAAACTAAAAATAATTTATTCCCTTTTCCTTTAAAAAAAAATCGTCTAATTTCGGTATAATTTCAGTATAACCTGAATAGGTTATGAGCTAATTACTATTTAACGGCTACATTGAGCACATACCTATAATAGGTCAAATTAAAGAGGCGCGTGGACAGTTTACCTTTTTAATAAAAAAAAAAGTTTTAAGCACCTCTTTGTAACGAAAAAATAGCTTAAATTCAATAAAAAGGTAAGAAAATCCAAAATTCTTAGTTTAAGCCACCATAACTTCTGAGGGAGAGGAGTACGGGAATGGTCGAGTAGTCGTTGAAAACGCCATGATGTTTTGAATATAACGATCTCTGTAAGTGTCCGCATACTCTGTACTTTTCAAAATATAGGGTATTTTGTGAAAGACTACCACATTTTTTAATCACCCTGTAACTCCGAAACGGTTCAGATGCCTGCCTCCTCTTGCGATACAATTTTTTGTTTGACTAGGTGCCTACTATCACCTCGTATCCTATAGACCCCCATGGGCGAAATACCCTGTAGAAATGGTGCTATATGTATAAACCCTTATTACAGTTGTCGACTCACCGAAGTGACAAGCTTCTCCGTCACTCTCACCTCACTTCACTCTTCGTATTGTCGTTCTCGAACGGAGTGACGTGACATTTTTTTTTTCGAATCCTTATTATCGTTGTAACTTAAAGTGACAGATAGCGTCATGGTATGGATTACAATTACAGACAAAAGTAAGGTTTGTCTTATTTCGTCGCTTACTTGTAATTGTTGAAAGTGTTTAATAAAAATGAGTTCATTTGATTTATGGTTCAGTGATTCAAAGATGAAGGTTGTGAATATGAAAGGTCAGAAAATCTAAAGATTAAGAGATTAAAGTTAAGAGATAGATCCCATCCTTTAAATTTACCAAATATAATGTTAAAGTTAAAAGTAAATACATATGTTAGTGACTGGTATAAATATTTTTTTTTTAGATTTGCGGGAATTTCCGACTATCTAAAAGCGCATTTATCTACTTATTAAATATTGTTGAGAGAATGTGCAAGCCTGCAAAAAGAAGCTTTTCAGTGCTGCCAATGATAAAATTAGCTATTTCGCTACGGTTTTTCGCAGAAGGCGGCTATCAGAAAGGTGTTAGCAATGATTCAATGTTGGTTTAGCACAATCTACATTTTCTATAGTACTCAACGAAGTCCTATATATCTTGGAAAATGATATTTGTGATGTTTTTATAAAATTTCCCGACGACAATGAGAGAATAGAAATAAAACGAGCATTTTTCGATAAATTTGGTTTCCCCGGCGACAACATCATTTGTTTCACAATTGGAAAGTATTTCACAGTTTTATTTACAAAATAAATAACTACAAAACTAATTAAGTTATTTCTTACAGGTAATGCGATCACAAAATGCGAATAAGATATGTAGATGCAAACAACCCGGGATCATTACATGATTCTTTCATATGGAATAAGGAAGTACAAATACTTGGCTTTTAGGTACAAATTGAAAAAATTTCAACAAAATCAAATTTAGGTTCTAATGATTTATGCATTTTAAAGGTGAAGCAGGCTATCCTCTAAAACCTTACTAAATCACTCCATTCAGGACTCAGAATGTTAGAGAAGGTAACAGTGATGAAGGCAGGTTTAATGAAATTCATTCAAAAGTGAGGAATATAATAGAAAGGACAATCGGTGTACTTAAAAACACCTTCCGCTGCTTCTTTAGCGGACGGGAGCTACATTACATATAAGCCTGAGAAAGCTACTAAAATCATAAATGTATGCTGCGCTTTACACAACTTAAGAATTCAATACAACCTAGAGAATGATCCAGCAGAAACAGTAAAAAGTAACATGACTTCAGACCCGGGACCGGAAGAAGAAGAGGAGGATATAGATGCGTCATTAATTAGAATAAACTTAATGAATTCCATTTTGCACTTATAAATAAATACATATGTAACCATATGAAATAAAACTAAAAAATAAGAAAAGTTCATCAAATTAAAATATTTAAATAAAAATAAACTTCGAGTTGTGTAATGCGAGTAATAAAATCACTTTTACTAAGGCAATTGCACTTATCACATTTTGGATAGGTCCAATTCCAATCTTTTTTTATCTAGCTACATAATCTCAAGTCCTAAATTCGCTTAAGGGTTTTTGCGGATTTGAACTTTTTCGTAGATTCTTACTTTTTTTTCCGCAGTATCAGAAATTCTTTTCAGATATTTGTTGCAATTCTCGAAAAAAATTTTTATTTTGTTTAAAGGATCCGTTTGTTCCCCTAGCATTTCTTTTCTGCATTCGTCAAATTCGCTTCGAAGCCCTTTATTCTTTGAAGTTTGTGGTAAATCGTGTCGCTCGTCTTTTTGTTGTCGTTCATGTTGGTGTTCATTCTGTAGCGGCTGTTGCTGTTGCAAAGAATCAATATCCATGTTGTGATTTTTATCGGTGTTGTTATTGTTATTATGAACGCGAAACACTACCGTATACTGCGGTACAACCCGTTGTAACCAAGTACTTGTTATTCCATTATTGATATATAAGCCAACCTACAGTGCAGGAACCCCTACCAGTTGAATTTAATTCCTTTTTATTTTGTGCAAGTTTCTTTTTCAGTTTCATTTTATAATCACCCCAAACCTGAGAATAAATTTACGTTAACAATAATTCCTGGAATTAATTTATTTTTTATTACCTTTTGCCATGATACAGCCCTTTTGATCGGGGGGCATAAACTGTTTAATTGTTTAGTAATATCCTCCCAGTATTCCCCATAGTCTTCCTTAGACGCGCTATATTCGGCATATTTAAGCCCTTTAGCTATAGCAGAATGCTTCACCATGTCATTTATCATCACCGCAAATTGTTTTTTCGTTGTAATTTTTATACTTAAAATGCAAATAAAATTAATTTTATAATTTATAAAAAGCTTTCGAATTTTATTTTTTTTTATGAACATTAAAAGCCACCACCAAATTTACCTTTTTTCCGCATCCATGATCCTTCTCCTTGTATACATCTAACATTTGTCACTTAGAAAAACCAAGTGAGAGAAATTGTCACTAAACTGTCATTCACATCGACATATGTCTACTTGATACGACAACAGTGGGTGTGTTCAGCTCAGCTCAACTGTTGAGTTGCTGACTAAGCGGTGGCGTTCAGTCGAATCGCTGTCCTTCCGCTGACTCTCAACTGTTGAGTATAGTAGGCAGCGGCGATTATTTACGCTTACTTTGTAAGCGCTGTCAAATCTTCTGTCAAATAAATATAATATGACATTTTACTAACAAAAAGTTCAAAACAATGTAGCCAAACTTGACAGCAACAGATTACAGTCAGCAAAACGTTCAGATGAAACTCAACGGTTGACTTCCAGCATACTCAACATGTTTTGTGAATAGTGTCAACCGTTGAGCTGAGCTGAACGCACCCAGTAATACGTCCAAAGTTGTATGTTTACAAAAGTCACTTAAAACGACAATCATGATAACATTTTCTTGTCGTAACGCCATCTGTCACTTAAAGTGACAACGATAACCACTGTAACTCGTTACACATCAGACTTACAAAAAAAGAGTTTTACAAAAAATTTAGGGAATTTAGTCTTCTTCAAATTTATTTTTGTCGTTGGATCAACCGTTGAAGAATTATTTTGAAAAATAGCAAATTTTTGGTACCTTTAATACAAGATGTCGGACCGCGCGGAGCCTCCAAGGGTCTAAACTGGGATTTTTCATCGGGGGCGGGAACTGAATAACATATATAAAAATCATAACTAACCCATCTTTTGTAGGGCAAAAACACCTACTTACTGGACTAGTAGTTAGATCCACTAGTTTTATGATTTTAATAGTTTTTCCCATTATAATTTGTCAACGGGATTTATACTATTAAGTTATAGTTTATATATTTAAATTAGTGGGGTAGATATCATATTGAAATTAATAAATATCAATATTCAAACAGTGTGACAACCCATTAAGTTTTAATGTGATCTGTGTAAGAATGTATGAAATTTCACATTAATTTAAACCTATTATTTTAATTACATCTCCTATAAAAGCAATTATGTACAACCATTATTTTAATGTTTTATATTACATTATTACAAAACGGTCAACTATTATTTTTAATATTATGCAAACATTGATTTAAAATTGTATCCCATTCAACTAATACTTTACTTAATATTAAATGAATGGAATAAAGCTGTTAAAGTTATGGAACTAAACACAATAAAATTATTTAATTTTCTTATCTGCCTTCACGATTATACCTATTTGTGCAGATCAAAATACCTACCGAAGGCAATAACTCCAAATATAGATAGTTGTAATTTAAAATGTAAATAAAACCCATGTTAATAATTAGAATTCATAATTTATTAAACTTTTATTATTGTTTTTAATTTCTTAAAATTTGTTCAACCTTATAGCTTTCGTTCGGTTGTTAGTACAATAAGTATGAGTTGGAGGTCCATCAAAAGACTTAACATTTTTTAAGATATAATTGCTTGACTTGTCCCCTAAAATATAAGACTGCAAATGTTCATAAAAATATAGTCCATTTACAACAAATACTATATAACTCTGATTTATGAAAACAAATTCTTCAATTTCAAAAACAGTACAATCCTCCGACTTTTCATCTACTTCTCAGGTTCTTGATGAGCTATCTTGTAAAGTCGATAAACTAACGCGGCTTCAAACAATTTGAACAATTCTGCCTCTCTACATCACAGGCTTGATGCACTTGAATCCAATTTGGATTGTTTACTCGACTGTTTAAAGGATGGCAAATCAAAGTCTTCAGACTCTGATCTCCGTAAGTTTGCAGAATCATTCGGCAGGAACACATGGATGTCTCCACACATTCGAGACACTACAAAGAGTTGTCGTTAAACTTAAACAATCATTTGACCAGCCTTAAGACATATATTAATGATATGCCTAGCTCTATTGAGAACTTGTTTGGTCAGGAATCTGCTTCCTCCCCACTACATACGAAACTTACCATTATTTCCGACGATCTCGCTGCTACAAAGGTGATAATGCGAGATATTGCCCAAAATGCAATCGCTATCTTGGACACTAATTTTAGTAGCCAAAAATCCCTTCCGACAACGACCTCTGTAGGTGGTCAGACGGAGTTATCTGTAGGTAAGAATACTGGCCGGGCTTCGCACGTGCCGCTTCCGTTGGCCAAATCTTTCGACACATTGTACAAAAATGATAAGTGTCCGCAGACTAAAATATCTGCTCTGTTTTCTGACGTTGCCGCATCCGCTTCTTCCGTACCACTTGACTTGGGTTTGAATAGTAATGCTCCTATTCCTGTGGAGGGTTCCAAGCCAATCCGTAAACAAAGCATCCGTAATAACCGATCCAGGAAACGTGCAATTGCGACTGAAAGGAGAGAGCCTTCCACACTAGCGAATGGTACTCAGTTCTCTTTAGGAAATGGTATTGGTGCCTCTTTGAGAACGGTACCTACATAAACCTTCGAATGTTTTCGTCACCCGTCTCTGTCCAGAAACGATGTGAGAGGACATATCGAAGTATTTGAAGTCCAAAAATATTGCGACAGATGGTATTTCTTGTCGAAAAATCAGTAAAAGATCCAAACCGGTTGCATTCTTTCTCCTAACTGTTTCAGCAGATATGCAGGGCAAGTTATTAGACCCCTTACTTTGGCCTCCTGGCGCTTTTACTACATTATTTGTACCTTCTGAGCACCTACCTAGAAATAAAGCTAAAATAAACAACATTGTTCCAAAAAAATGAAGTCGCTTTCCCTTTACTATCAAAATGTACGGGTGATTCGGACAAAATCCGCACATATCTTCAAATCCTCTGTCGCGGCTTGCTTCGATATAGTTGTTTTCACTGAAACTTGGCTGCATCATAGTATTTACGATGCTGAAATCCTTGACAATTCTTATTAAACTTTTAGAAGGGATAGACATACTGTTTCGGAAGCTCGTGGCGGTGGCGTACTTCTCGCCTGTAAAAATAAGTTCAATTGCAGTAAAATTGAGCTTCTTTGTTTCTCCAACACCCTCGATATTGAGCTCATAGCTCTTAAGTTATATATCCTAAAATATGACTTATACATAATTTGTTGCTATATTCCTCCAGACTCCATAAATATTGTCGATGACAAAGTTCAAAATATTTACGACCTACTTACTTTAACTTCATGCTGGCTGTTGCAGTTTTCGTGATGCGTAGCTTAGATGGAAATGTGATGTAGCAAGTTGAGGACAAAGCAATTAGCCGGTTGCTAGTGTATTGAGTAGTGTGTGGGTAGATTTTGTTTAGATATAGGAACAAAAAATTCGATAAATATTGAAACTGGTATTATTCAATCAGTTCTCCCTAAATTTTAAGCATGGTTTTCACAAGCGAAGCTACTGTCCCAAGTAACCTCGGTCTTAGTCCCTCACCTCCTCTTGACGTACCTATCAGTTTACTTGCGCCAGTACGAACATGAATTCTACTCACTTCAACTTTTTAACGAAGTGGAACCTGAGAAATAGTGGTGTGTGTCATAAAATAAAAAAATATATGTCTATACCCGCATAGAAAATGATGGTACTTGTAGGGAATGGCATACCGCATAACTCTCGTGTTAAGAGGCTTAGTAGCCGCACCTAGCTCAAAGTTATTATTTCTAATTATTTACAGTGTGAAGCCGGGAAGGATCTGGTTGGCCAATCCCCATGAGCTGTCAGATGAGTATAAAAAAAATATATTAAATAACGATATATACATGTGTCAATGAAATAAAAATCTGTAAGTAAAACAAAAAAAAATGTTGAGTGTATATTTTAATTTGGGTATTACAATATCAAACATAATATTCTATTCCTGTTTTGGACACAAAACATTGCAGCTCCCATTTTTCTTGAAAATTACAATGTTCCTAATCAATCGATCTTTTCTTCTTCATTGTTCTTGAAGTTTGATTATATTTTTATTAAATAACTTTTTAGTTTAATATGAATAAAAACATGAAAAACTAGAGTCTGAAAATAACTCACCATTAAGTCTTTATTTAAGTTAAGTACGACTGGAAACTTTTATATTTAAAAATTTAATTTTAATAATACTTTTAACTTTTATTTTTAAAAGTAAAAGTTAAGAGTAAATTTTTATTGTACGAAATAAAATTTTTCAGTCTTTTCAGACCATTATCTAACAAAAAAACTTTTTGAGAGTATTTCGAGACTTTTATATTATAAAAGTCTTTTCAAGAGTCTTTTGAGACTTTTTTTTTATAAAAATCTTTTTAAAAGTATTTCTTTATTTTTTTTATTTAAATATTTAGAGTATATAGGGTCTGATGTAAAAAACAAGCCTCTTCCGCTGGTTATAACATTTTGATTGATCGATTTGATCCATATACAGAATATAATTCATTTATATCATATAAATTTAAGAAAAGTCCAGACTCTGTCTATCTGTAACGCGTTCGAATACCAGAATGACTTTTTTTTCTATTTAAAAGGAAATAAAACAAAAAGAAAATAAAAACAAAATTAAATTAAATAAATTAAGTAAAAAGGCTAGAAATAGTCTCAAACACCGATACTTATTATATATAAACAGCTGAAGAGGCTTTTATTTAAATCAGACCGTAAATACTGTAAATATTTAAATAATAAACATAAATAATAAAAGTCTCAAAAGACTTTTAAAATAAGTTTTATAAAATAAAAGTCTCAAAATAATATAAAAACATTTTATTTTATATAGCAGTTACAAATAATGGTTATTGCGGAAGTCTTAATAATAAAACTTACGAACTTTTATTGTTTTAGAACTCTTATTTCTTATAATTTTCTTTAATTCTTATGGAATAAAATTTAATAATAACTCGAATTCATTAAAGTTTCAAGCTCTGCTTATAATTAATATTAATGAAATTATATTTTTTTTTTATAAATCATAAAAGGTTATTTATGTATTAACCCATATTTATCCAACTGATTTCACGCTTTGACACTTAAAGTTGAAAATTTGAACTTTTTTCTGGTTGACGCTGGCGTCACGTGTGGCCACTCAATCGCTCGAAACGCCAGTGTCAAGCATCAAATAAAATGTATCTTCGCACTTTCCTCGGCACCATTGTCCGCGCAAAGTGTTTGGCCAATCATAAATGCATATAAATAACATTTAAGCATGTTCGATTTATATTTTCGCTTTTTTTCAAACAATAAATTAAAAATTATTGAAATACTTAATTTCAACTGCATTAAACTAAACTGTATACAAACAAAAATTAAATTTACTTTAAAATAATTAAATAATAATTTTGTAGCATTTTTAGATGTTTATTGATAAAATGAATAGATGGAATAGAATAAGGGATAGGATATGAGATGGCTCACTACATGGGAATAATAGATTGACGGAATGTTATGAATATATGGTATAGACTAGATCGATGGGACGGTTAGATAGATGGCATGCCTGCGAAGTCTGGATGGGATGGATATCTGGTACGATTGAATTGATTGATTGAATGAGATCGAGAGGGGGATTAGATGGAATGGATTGAATGCCACAGATGGATATACACAGATTAATAGAATTAATGGAGGATAGATTAGATTAGGCCTAAGAGGATTCAGTACCAAGATTTGCAATTTCGTACATTTTTCAATGCGAATTTTTGACAATCTATTTGTAGCAGAATAATTATTTATATGTTTTTTTTTATATTATTAAGCAAAGCTCAGGGGATACCCTATGACGCAAAGCAAAGCATGGCAGAAAGGAGATAAAGAAAGGAACTAGGGAACGTGAGGAGAGCAGCGGAGGTGCTGACGTATGTCACTCTTAAACTTGCGCAGATTGTATGCCGGAGGAAAGACAGAAGATGGTAGACTGTTCCATATTCGCCTTTTTTGGGTTAAAAAACCATTACGGAATTTTACTGTACGGCGAAAAGTAATTGTAAGGGTAAAAGGATGTGCGCGATTTGCAGCGCGATTATTACCTGCAGGAATCATTCTACAAGTGATCAGACTAGATATTTCATCGGAACATTGCGGCGGTGCTCGAGTGAGTCGATGACAAGTTATTGCCATATCGCCAATGAGCTTGAAGGCTCTCCTTTGGACAATGTCAAATGAAGCTAAGGCTGTGCGACCAGCCCCATCCCAGATGTGAGAATTATATTCCATTCTAAGTCTGATATAGCACTTGTAGAGGAGCGCTAGATTTGACGATATATTTCTTATACCTCTTCAGAAATCCAAGATATTTTGATTCTTCTTTGGCAACAGAGAAGATGTTATCTGTCCAGCTTAATTTAATGCAAATATTAATGGCAAGAATGCATAAAGACGGTGTATCGTAAGCAGTGCTCCATCAAAAGAAAAGAGAGTGGATAAATTATGATCTTGTTTTAATGAAATAAGACAGCTTTGGGAGTTAGATGCATTGAATTCGACGCGATATGCTTTGCACCAAGCGAGGACATTGTAAAAATCGTTATTCAATGATCTAATCATGCAATCTTGTTTAAAATATACGGCATTCCCTTTGGAGTCCGCAAGATTGTCTAAGGACTAAGCGAAATCAAGGGTACTGTCATCAGCGAAGCTGTGGATAGGATTGAAAGTAAGGGAAAGCAGATCATTAATGAAAATTGAAAAGAAAGTTGGAGAGATAACATATCCTTGAGGCACACCGGCATTTTTGGGATGAGGTTCAGATGTAACGTCATCTAATACAATACGGACGTATATTGGCTCTTGTACACATCCAGACGGGAGATGTGAAACAGCTGTCTGTGAATTGGGTGGAAGATGAGAATTTCAAGCGAATCTAGCTGCCAAAATATTAGCTTTTGCCATGGAGTTCACAAGCACTTCACCATTTCTAAATAGTGAAGGTATAGAGGAACTGCTGAAGTTGGTCCCGATGGTTTTGACCAGAGACCAGAAACCTTTGCTGCCGTTGTGGCTTGCCAAGATTCTTTGTCCAATATTCTGGTCAAAAACAAAGTTTTCTCACTGGATAATGGACTTACTGGTGTTCCGTGCAGTCTAGTAGACATGTATCACCTCTGGCTATGGATGCAGTTGAGAGGCGTGAAAAGCAGGCTCTTTCGCTTTTATTGCTTGGTTGCACTTATTGTTAAACCAAGAGCGATTTAGCTGTTGTTGAGATCTGCTGTAGCAAGACGGAATGTATTCACGCATGTCATGATTTAGAATGTTATTAAGTTTTAATGTGCACTCATCTACATCCCTCGAAGCAAAACAGAACGATCAATCAATTTCACTAAGACACTTATTAAGACTTCCCCAATAAACATTTTTTTATTGCCATAGAAGCCTCTTTGTAGTTGTAAGTAGGGCGGTACCGGTTTGAGGTGGTAAATTGAGCCGTGATTAAGCAGTGGTCTGAATTACTAAGAGGGGAGCCGAGTGAGATGGAATATTTGTCGGGGTGATATGTCAGAAACAGATCTAATAAATTAGCTCTATCTCCAGCTGCGTCAGGAATTCGTGCGGGTGCTTCCACTAGCTGTTGCAAATTAAACGATTCACAGAGGAGTTCGACAAATCGACCCGCAAGGTTTGTGGCAGAAGAATTTCTGAGCCACGGTATATTATGGACATTAAAATCACCTGCTAGCACGATTTCGGAAAAGGGAGAGACAGAAAGCAAGTGATCAATATTGTTGGATATATTGTCAAATGCGGATACAGTGACGTCATCGGACATATTTGGGCGGCTGCGATAAAGGAAACAGAAGTAGATGATATGCCTTTGGAGTTTGAATCTAACCCAGATGTAATTAAACTCTGGATTGGCGGAAGGAAAACCTTTAAGGATAGTAGATGCCATGATTCCGAATATATATTGCAATGTATCTTAAATAACGTCGGCAAAAATTGAAAAAATTGTATTGGAATGGAGACATTAGCTAGGAAACTTTTAAAAATGGTAAAAATTGTAGTGTCTTAAATCAAACTCCTGTTAATAGATATTGTAATGGACTATTTTAGAAAGAAAGCCTAGATCTAGTGAATAACGTCGGGTTTTTTTTTTCATTTTTAGTTGTGCTTTTAGGGTACCGTAAATAAAAGGTGCCAACGAGACCCTATTGCTAAACCTCCGCTGTCCATCGGTCTGTCTGTCAGCGGCTGTATCTCATGAGCCGTAATAGGTAGGTAGTTGAAATTTTCACGAAGAGTGTATTTCTATTGCCACAATAACAACAAATAATGAAAATACAATAATATTAAAAATTTAAGGGGGTTCCCATACAATAAACTTTTGTTTTCTGCTCCATCTTAATATTGCTGTATCTCTTGAACCGTAATAGCTAGATACTTGAAATTTTCATAGAGTGTGTATTCGTATTGCTGTTATAACAACAATTAATAAAAATAAAAGTTAATGTCACCTTAGATATATTTAACGTTATTTTCTTTTAAATCGAATAGACTGCGTCATTTCCTACTAATGTTGTTTTATCGTATGTACGTCTTATGTTTGTTGTTTCTGTCCGTCTTGTCATTTACATCGTCTTCTAGGGAGAATGTTTATCGTGTTACTAATAAAATAATAAAAGTTCTTTTCACCAAAAGTCCACTTTTATTCAAATTTTCTAGGCTGTGGAAATATCAGATGGAAATACTTTTTCGAGTAGAAGAGGTACTCGATTTAATCAAGGATATATCGATTTGTCCGAAACCAGATAATGATACGAGAAGAAAATTGGAGGATTTGAATGCTAAGGCAAATGCTCTTAGTTTCTACTAGCATGGAATTTGAGCATTTACAAATAGTTCTGGCTTATACCACGACACCAGATATGTGGAAACGGTTGAAAATAATTTATGCATAATGGTCTGCGATAAATAAGCTAGCGCTCAAATAACAATTTTCAACTACCGGATGACCGAAACAGACACGATTGCTCAGAATATAAGCAAAGTCAAATCAATGGCTCAAGCGCTAATTGACGTAGGAGAAAAAATTGAGCGATATAGATAAAAGTTGCAAAGGTTTTGGGAAGTCTTCCTATGAAATATAGTGCATGTGTGACTGCTTGGGATTCTTACGAAGGGGACGAAACATACTTTCGATAATTTGACGGCGCCATTGCTTACAGAAGAGCAACGTTTAAGTTTACTGTTTTAAATATAAAAAAGTCGGGAGAATTCAGCAAAAACACGAGACGAAACAGTTCTAAGATTAATAAAAGGAACAAAAAAATGTGGAAATGCTATTTTTGTCATAAGAAGGGCCATTTCAAGTCGGAGTGTAGAGGAAGATATTGGGATCACACTATAAAGAAGATAGCAATGTTTATAGAAATCAAGCATTAGTTGTCGAATTCAAAAATCTATTGGTAACAGGCTGCGAAAATGTTTGGTTAGCAGATAGTGCCTCTAAACATTTGATTTCACATATGGAGTGGTTTATGGATTGAAAGCCGACAGAATCTGAAACACCAGTGCAAATCCGTGATAACTCGATTGTGTATGCTGAGCGAATTGGCTCAATTAAAATTAAGGCATTAGTGCAGAGACGATGGGAACCACGTACTCTCGAAGATACTCTATACATCCCGAAACTGGGGAAAAATTTCTTCTCAATTGGAGCTGTAACGAATAAGAATTTAGAGGTGACCTTCGATTAAAACAAGATCGAAGTTCGTAACAAAAGCTTAGTCGTTACTGGAAGAAAGCTGAAGAATCAGTGTTACAAGATGCTTTTCAGAACAGTTGGTACAGAGCAAGCAAATCTCACTACGGTAAATCCCACAATCCCCTGCACGAATGTATGGGTCATATGAATTTTTCTAGTCTAAAACAAATGGCTGATGAAGGAAAAATACCGGGTTTGAAAATAAAAGATATCGAGGGTCTCTTTTGTGAACCGAGACAATTGGCAAGTTACATCTCAAATTTTATAAAGATGATTTACAAGATCATGCGAAGAAACCGGGTGAGTATATACACTCAGAGGTTGGTGGAAATTGAGAACTACTTCTGTCGGTGGTGCAGACTATCTCGTTGTCTTTAAAAACGATTGCACTTCATACCGGGTTACATATTTTATCAAACACAAGAGTGGTGTATTCTTAATATTTCTTGAGTTTCAATAAAATAAGAGTGTTTCGCAGTGATAATGGCGGAGAATTTATAAATCAACAATTTATAGATAATTTAAAAAACAGGGTATACTGCTCCATAAAACGGAAGAGCTGAACGCGATCTAGGCCATTTTTTTTTCAATTATTTGACTCTAATAGTACTAGTTTTTCTCCCGATATTTAACCTACGAGAAATTTTAATATTTCACTGGAAGTTGTTGAAATACGAACTAAAATAGTATGTTTCACAATTATGTGCAAACAAATTTAGGACAGTTAATTCTCGTTTAAATATTTTCAAATTTTATTTGAATTGCAAATAATTAACTTTCGTCTTAAATTGTATAGTTTTGTCGAACGTTGGGATTCTGTCTTTTAAATCTAGATGCCTTGGTCTAGACTAATTTTATATAAATTTACTCACTTTCTGCAAGGTATATACAATACAAGGCATTCTCATTAATATTTTGATACGTGTTCTGTGAGGGCAATTTCGTGACTGACGTATATACATGTCTATAGCAAAGACAGGGAAAGCGCAGAGAGTATTGTGTTCTCTGTGCCGTGATTTCACATTTTCACGATATTCCGTCACTAATGGCGGTTCGTAATGAGAATTGCTTGTTATTCTCTGCACCGTGACTTTCAGTAGAGAGAGGACATAAACCTCATTATAGTAAATTCTATTGCCTGCAGATCTCGCTAGTAACTGAAACTTTTTGCTGATTACTGACACCTTTTTATCGGGCGGAGTGGCCCTTAGACTGCAACTAATCATGTGATGAGAATGGCTAGGTAGACAGATGGGATGGATACACGTAATGTCCAGATCGACGAGGGCATACTACAAGAGAAATTTCTTGAGCAGCTGTTAAATACACCCTTATTCGCCAGTGTGTAAAAAACAACAGTGAACCACTACATCCTTATTCACCAGTGTGTAAAAAACAACGTGCCTGGTTATTGAAAAATGTAAACATTTCTACTTCACATAAACCAAGTATATTTCTCTTTGTCACACACATGCTCAATTTCCTTAAAGCTACATGCAATTCTTTCTTTCAATATTATAATCATTTTTTTATTTTATTTTTTCAAATGATGTCCTATTCTCGTGGGTAATCTCTTTTCTATCGATCAGCTGTTCAAGAAATTTCTCTTGCCCTCGTCGGTCCAGATGGTTCGCTGGAACAAATGGATGGATGAATTGAATGAGTAGACGAATGCGGTGGTGGATTGAAGGATTTTTGCGATTGAAATGAAAATAAATAGAAACGTGTTAATATCCGGAAATTAAAAGATGGTTTTTGCTCAGAATGGCATTGCTCTATTACCTTGGAGAGGACATTTTATTTAAATATTTTCCAATTTTGTCATTGACAAGAAGATGAGAATCTTAAGAAAAAATCTTAGACCAATGTTAGCATCGGTGATCTCCGATTGATTTCATCTAGGGTATCATAAGAATTGGTCTTAGACCAATTCTAACTTGTTTACTTGTTTGATTTAGAATGAGTGAATGGTGAGCTTTCTGATGGGATAAAAGTTTTTTACGGTTTTTTGGGGTTTTGGGGTGTGGGTGGTAGTTACCCTTTTTGGGTTATCCAATTCGGGGCCGTGTGTGAGATCAAATTAATGCTTTTGCTGAGTGCTAGTAAATGGCATATTTTTATTAATTAAATTAATTTTATCTAGAAGAATAATTATAATAAGAAGAAGAAGAATTATTTATAGTACACAAGAAATGCAAACTTCCATACTATTATCACAATTGGGCATGAGTTGTAGGCCCATGTATTTTGTCAGAAGTCAAAACCACGTGGCGACTAGATGAGAGAAGAAAATCAACTCCTTGAGTTTTTCTGTTCGGTACCGTAGTATATTTCGTTCGGGGGCGAAAAATACTTCATTGGCGTTAACCCCCGGAATATAATACAAGCCATGAAGTCGCCGAAGTCACCGACACATTAAAAAGCCTAACGTGCCTGGTACAGCATGCAGTAAGAGCTCACACTCACTGCTTTTTGTACACTCGTGGTGGAGGAAGAACTAAAATTTCATCTTAAACTGGTCCTAAAGCCCCAAAACGCATCCACAGCAAAATAAAGTTAAAACAAATTGCAGCCAAATATGTTTTCTTTCTAATAGTTTTTTTAAAAAAATAGCATGTGGAACAAATTTACGAAAATTATAAGCGTTTGAACAAATACAAGCAACTTTTATATGAAAAACTCCTGCTGTTCAATAAGGCAAGAAGACTGTGGATGTCGCCTGCTGACCGGCCCGCTGCTCTCTTTTCTCGACTTTGTTCATGGCTTGTATCTTGCGGGGTTACGTTCATTGGCATTTTCGACACTAGAAAAATTATTTGATTCGCTTTAGATGTGTTTAGCCACGTCCAATCGTTGTTTGGCTGTGATATTTTAAATAGTTTTTTTTTCTTTTTTAATATTGAAACTTTTGTTTTTGTCGTCGACTGAGTGTGAGAAAAATATGTATTTTTTGTGATAAGTCAAGCATGGTTTTAAGCATGAAAATTTGGAGGTAAGTATAAAGTGTAATATAAACGTTGTGTGTGTATACACAACAGGACGTTAAGAGGTGTTCTCAGCGTTATTTATAAGCCTGAAAGAAAATGTCTGGAAGAGATGTTTTGTTCCAGTTCCACCAGTAACCCGTAACATCAGTAGAACAATTTTTCCAATTTCATTGTCCCTTCCTGAAGTACGTTGAGATAATATGAATATGTATGCGCATAGACAAACGGTCTTTACTTCTTCTATGTTTTCTAGAATATCCATGAATTGAAAGAACTATTAATTATCATTTTCGTTTCAACTCATTTTTTTTATTACAAGCTACATGTAGTTTGTTCGTTATAAGAATTTCGAATTTTCAGAGTGTTTAACGTTCAACTTTAAACGTTGGTGGAACTCAATTTACAGATGAAACTGATTATAATGCTTATACCTGGGTGGCGCAAAAGTACTGGCAATATATAAATTATATTTTGTTTATGTAACATCTTCCGTCTTTCTGATATTGAAAATTGTTGTAGTAAACAAATGTAAAATTACTAAAAATAAACACGGCCCCGTATACTCTCCCAGAACGTGGAAAAATCGTCTCGATGTTTTTACGGAATAATTCATCAGTGATAAAAACACAACGTGAATTTCGTCGACGATTTCCCCGGCCGTCCGGCACCGGTTGGCCGCACAATTGCGGACGCTTTTGCCATACGCCTCGAAGCAACTGGCGCAACATTGGATAGACCCAAGCCTGGCAGACCGTTAATAGACCGGTCAACCGAAAATATCGATGCTGTGCGTGAACATGTGGAAGAGTGTCCAGAAACATACAACGAGTGGCACGTAATTGCGCATTTCCGGGAACACTCTGCAGCGTGTTCTGGTCAAGGTCTTCAAGGTGTTTCCGTATAAAACTCAGATGACGCATCAGCTGCTGTCTACTGACCACCGAGCTCGTCTAGAATACAGCCAGCGCGTCATAAGCCTCAACCTAGAAGAGGATGATTTTTTTAAGAATTGGTTATGAGTGACGAAGCGCATGCTGGGGCATGTCAAAAGGCAGAATACTCGCTTCTGGTGCACTCAAAATCCGCGCATTATTCAAGAAGCACCTTTACACCCACCAAAAGTAACTTTATGGTGTGGCGTCTGTGTTGAAAGAGTGATCGGACCCAATTTTTCGAGTTCTTGATACCCAGTTTGGATGAATTGGGGTTGGAGAAATAAGGAGCATATCGCAGGAACTGTTACGGCAAGTTATAGGAAATGTGCGTAAACTCTGGATTAAGAGACATCATCTTCAAATCCTAATGCGACGAAATACATATATTAAAAAATATACACAAATATACATATATTAAAAACTAATTCTAGTTTTCTAATTTAGAAAAAATGTTGTAGCTGAACCAAATAGGGTCATGACTTTTGCGTCACCCATTATATATATATAGTAACACAAAAAAAGAAGCATTCGAATGATTGCTACATGTTTGAAATAAAATTTGCGATTATGTAGATATTCTTTTGAATTTATATTCTGGTTAGTGGACACCACAAAACGGAGTTAGCATATCACTGTTGAAAGTTATAAATATCATTTTAGGCTTCCTACATTAAACGCAAGTCATTTATGTGATATATTCCTTAACAGAAAATTTCCACAAAAAGTAATGAAGAATAAGTCTGAAGCCAAATTTTTGCTGAAATTTCAGTAGAAATACATAAAGTCACGCAAATTTTATTTCCCATTTTCATGTTTAATTAAGAAAAAAGTGTTTCATAATTGGTTTAACTGTTTCGTCATGTTCCGGTATTCCTGAAGGGGGAAAATTTTTCCTACTAATAATGAACTCAACTTTGCCCCAATTTAATATTCAATAAATAACTAAGCTACTAAATGGTCAACAGGGAAAGCTTTCGGCATAAGATAAGATAATCCTTGGGGCCCAGTATTGCGATACAGGGCCACTTAAAGGTGGATTAGGGATTGACCAAAGCAAGACCCAATTTACCTTTCACAAGGTCATGTATTTCTGAGTTATATGAGGGTATATCTCTATGGAATCGCAATAAAATCTCTAAAACAAATATTCAAAGGGTTTCTTTTTTGTTTGAACTATACTGATAAATTCAGGGATGGAATTTTACCCATAAATATGACTCCGGTGAGTAAAATATTATAGAAGTATAGAAGCTTTATTTTTGGATTACCTTAACACAAAAATGCACTTCCTTCCCTCTTCTGCCGTCCATTTTATATGCATTTGTAATATACATATCTGTAATATCATGTCTGTATACTTGTACATGTACTATTATGCATTTATTAAGATGCATATTGCTACGTAATATTTTGAAAGGTTTCGTCAATTGTATATTTAATGTGTGTATTAATTTGAGACGACAATTGATAACTGGGAAGCCCAGCTGTGCTTTGCATCATAGGGTACCCCTGAACTTGTCGTAATAATATATGTATACAAAAACAAAAGAAAAAAAATCATTCTATAGCTACAGCAATATATGTTTATCAAATAATTCTTATCTAATTGCGTTTTGCAAGAATTTATATTCTATTGGCATTTAAAAGATTTTGAAGTAATATAAGAATTTTCAGTAAGGTAGAAAGTGTATAATGAATTGGAGTCGCGTGCGAAGAGTCAATTTTTTCGGACTTGGCCCCGTGCTGCAGTTTTGTTTTTAAACCATTCGTCTTAGTCTATGTAGTTATTATTTATCCTAAATAAGTGATAGTGTTGTGCCAAATTATTTTAATCCGAAAATCATAATTACTTAAAAATTCGACGCGCCCGTTATGAAAACATCAGAATTATAACCGCCAAGTGAAGGGCTTTTCTATGCCCTATCAACATTCAATAAGCCCGCAGCATGGTAATGTTTTTCTTTCCTTCTCGTCGTCTGTGGTCAGTGCAAATGCATTAGCACTTGTCACTGATTAGCAATCCGGGCGCACCCCAACTGTGGTCATTGAACTGCACAGTCTGGGGTACTGAAAGCAACAAATAGGCATAACATTATTGCTGTTTTTTTACCTCGCTGTGCCGTTGACTGCTGCTGGTGGCGCCCATATACTTGTGTTGTTGTGCTTCTCTCATTGCTTTTTTTTTTTATTTTGCTTCTGAGCATGCAGAATTTCAGATTTCCGCAACATTTGTGTATTAAAAGCAAATCGCTTTTAGGTGTACTGCCATCTCAACTCAAGGTCATTTCTGATGCTGATGTTAATCAGTATCACGTCACGGGTTAAAGCTTCCCTGCCTCTTTTTTCTCAATATATATTCGGAATGATGTGGCCTTTACCATTCTTAAAAGTTTTCCTTCCGCCAATCCAGAGTTTAATTATATCTGGATTACGTTCAAACTACACAAGCACATCATCTACTTCTGTTTTCTTTACCGCGGCCCAAATATGTCTGATGACGACACGGTATCCGCATTTGACAATATCTCTTACAATATTGTTCTTTTGTCTCTGTCCCCCCTTCTTCAGAACTCGTCGTGGCAGGCAATTATAATATCCATACCATAGCGTGGCTCAAACATTCTTCTAAGAGAAAAGTCCTGCGGGCCGGTTCGTTGAACTCTTCTGTGATTTTTTTAATTTGCAACAGCCAGTGGATGCATCAACGCGAATTCCTGACGCAGCTGGAGATAGAGCTATTTTGGCGGATTTGTTTCCAACATATCATACTGACATATATTCCATCTCAGTCGGGTCTCCTCTAGGTAATTCAGACCACTGCTTATTCACGGCTCTCTTCACCACCCTGCTTCACCACCTACAAGTAGGCTTCTATGACACTAAAAAAATGCTGATTGGGGAAGTCTTAATAAGTATCTTAATGAAATTGATTGTTCGGTCTATTTTTTCGAGGGATGTTGATGAATGCACATAAGAACTTAGTAGGATACTAAGTTTTGGCATGCGTGAATACATTCTGTATTCCTAGAGCAGATCTCAACAACAGCAAAGTCGCTCTAGGTTTAACGATAAGTGCAACCAAGCAATAAAAGTGAAAGAGTCTTCTTTTTGCTCCCATCAATTGTAGCCATGTCCGGAACTGACACAAATCTACAAGAGTACACGGAATACCTGGAAGTCCATTGTCCAGAGAAAGAAATTTTTTGTGACCAGAATATTAGACAAAGAGTCCTGGCCAGCCGTAAATGTAGAAAAGGTTTCTGGTCCAGGTCAACTAGTTCCTCTATACCTTCACTACTTAATAATGGTGAAGTTGTTGTTGACTCCCTGGATAAAGCTAATTTTCTGGCTGTTAGATTCACTGCAAGTTCTAGTCTTCCACTCACATCATAGATACCTGGTTTGCATCTTCCGCGAAAGTGTGTACAAGAGCCAATACACATCTGTACGCGGTAAGTGTTCAAGGTTATCAAAGCCGTAGGCCCTTACGGTTTCTCGCCCCTGTTAATTAAAAGCTGGTTAAACCTCTGCGCAAACTATTCTATGTGTCTTATTCGGCATGAAAATTACCAACTGCTTGGAAGTTAGCTCACGTTCCGGCTATTCCCAAGAAGGGAAAGGGTAGCGATCCCTCAAACTACCGACCAATTGCAATCACTTTGATTCTTTCAACGGTTTTTGAATCTATCGTTAACTCCAAATTAATGAGGTATCTGGAAACTAATCATCTCATCAACGGTCGCTAATACGGATTGCGAGGTGGACGCTCATCTAGGGACTGTCTGACTGTAGTAGTCCGTAGACCGGAGTCTTCACAACTTTGGTGAGTCCAAAATCGTTGCCCCTAGATATTTCAAAGGCTTGTGATAGAGTCTGGCATCCAGCCCTTTTAACCAGACTTGAAAGTTTTCTATCTAGTAGCCAAATTGGTATTGTATTAGTTAGATTACATCTGAGCCTTATCCCATAAATGCCGGTGTGCCTCAAGGCTCTTATCCCTCCAATCCCATCAATGGTCTCACTGATGACAGTGCTCTTGCTTTTGCTTCCTCTTTGGGACTACGGGAAAACACCGCATGTGTTAAACGAGATTGCATGATTAGATCATTGAATCACGATCTTAACATCCTCGCTTTGAGCAAAACAAATTGCGTCCAATTCAATGCATCTAAGACCCAAAGCTGTCTCATCTCAATAAAACAAGACCATAACTTAACCACTCTCGTTTCTTTGGATGGAGCATTAATTTCGGATTGACCGTCACTAAGCATTCTTGACATTAATATTTCCAGTTATTTAAACTGGACAGATCATATCTTCTATGTTGCCAAAGAAGCATCGAAACATCTTGGGTGTCTGAAGATGTGTAAGAAATATTTCACGCCCCCAAATCTAGCGCTCCTCTACAAGTTCTATATCAGACCTAGAAGAGAATATAATTCCCATATCTGGGCTGGGGCATGTCGTACAGAAATTATCCAGAAGTGAGCCTTCGAGCTAATTGGCGATTTGACAATTGCTTGTCATATCAACTCACTCGAGCAACGGCGCTTTGTTGGATACCTTTCGCACCTTTATCGCTGCATGCACGGTCAATGTTCTGATGGCATATCTACTCTAATCCCTTGTAGAATGACTCCTGCATGCAATACTTGTGCTGGCAACCGCGCACATCCTTTTACCCTTCAAATTACTATCGACCGTACATGAAAATTTCGAGATGCCTTTTATCCCGAACAGTGCGAATGTCGAACAGTTTACAATCTTTTGTTTTTCCTCCTGCATACAATCTGCGGAAACTTAATGGTGACATACATCGGCACCTCCGCCACTCTCCTCATATCCCCTAATCCTTTCTCTATCTCCTTCCTGCCATGCCGTGCTGTGCATGATAGGGTATCCCCTGAGATTGGCTTAGTAATATAAAAAAAGAAAATTGTGTTTATTCATTGCTTAAAAACTACATTAGTATCCATACTTAGCATTGATACATGATATGGAATTATGTGCAAAGTGAAGGTAATGGATAATTTATGTGCTGGCTTTATGCTGCTTGCTTGCATGTACAATGACATTGAAGATTAAAAATTATGAGATGAACATGAGATTGATATTAAGTGGTATTGTTTACTTTTCAACAAAAGAATGAATGACAGCGACTCTCATTAATTATATACATCCATTCCACACGAAAACGATCAACAAGTGCTAGTTTTGGATAAAACTTTCACAGTTAGTAGGGAATACCAAAATAGCTCGTAATTTTTCGACAAAGCGTCATTTTCAACAAATCATATCTCGACAACGGAGCACACCGAGTTTTCTGATTCAAATGCCAAATGAAGCCTAAAGGCTTGTTGACGACCGCGATTTATCGCATGCGACACAGCTATGATTGGCTGCAGCAATGTAGTTGTCGCCGAACATGCTTACTCTTTCTACGTTTCGCACAATACAAAAATTAAACGCAGCAATGCTCTTAGTTTGATGCGATTTTCACCATAAACGTCAACATGTATGTGTGTTTACATTTGTAATCGGCTGTCACAGTTCCACAGGAATGTCGAAGTTTACTATAATATATAAGTATTAATATTGTAACAACACTTAAAACGGGAAGTAAAAACAATTCAATTATTATTTTTAAGCAAACGAAGAAGTTAAGACAGTGCCGCAGATCGTTGGCAGCAATGAAGAAGTGGAAACCTCGGGTACGTGAATTGTATTCTGAGCAGCAACTTATGTGATAAAACAATGTGTTCTTTTCCTTTATATATTGTTAATATTTTTAGCTGCAAGGAAGAACTGCCTGTTAATTGTTTTAATTAAAACCAAAAGTGAAACTACTTTGTTTTATTTATTTTTTTTTCATCTTTTACAACTGCTTCCATTGAAAGCTCTGAGCACCTTCATTCATGAAGAAATCGCTAAGTAAGTTAGCTAAGTCAGCCCCTCCAAGCATTGGGGTATTGCTGCTGCCACCTATCACATCAGATAGTCCTTCAGTTTCCTTCTGTTTCCTCACAGGGAAGCCAAATATGTAGGCATACCGCTGCTTTCACAACCCCCTCCACTTTAAAAATCGCTGTCAACCTTATGAAGGTATCACGCGATAAAAACCAGTCGCAAATAGAGACAGATCTATAAAAAGGGCAGGACGTCACCAAAATAGCGCATGTATTGTATCGCGCTCGTGAACAGGGGTTAATGGCTGATTTACATTACTCGATCATGCGATTTTACTGACAAAGTGAGTAGAAGGTCTTATTACTTTGCACTATCAGAAAAAAAAGGAAGAGGTGATCGACTGTTAAAACATTATTGCCCACTGTTTTATAGTGAAGTGTCGCTTGTGACATTTCATCAAATTGTCAATTGCAAAAAATAGTCAGACGTCAAAAATAGTTCACTATTTATGGTGAAGTTTCTCTTAGCAATATGCATGGATATGCAGGAGAATTAAGGTAATTACTGCTGGCACAGTTCAAAGCCATACACAGTATTTCAGATTTTATTGTTATTATATATGTTTTTATTTTGCAATTGGGTCTAGTACTCAAGGTACAGGTGAATTTACAATGGAATACAGTCGTTACTCACCGTGTCTTCCTGATGTTCAAAATCAAATTATTGGAGTGGTCTGAGTGGAATGTATTGTTTTTTTTTCTACAGAGGTCCTCTTGCATTTGATAAACCTCCCTGAGATTTATCAGCACTAATCTAGGTAGTACGTTATTTTTTTACCGTAACACCTTCAGTCGAAACTATTTCATTATCTCGCTTTCCCGGAAAAACACAACTTATTTCATCATCTTCATAAAACTCCTTCCATAAGAAACTTCCTGCCAATTTTTGGATTTGGTGAAGACATGTGCCATATAATAACTTATGTCGAATTCATATTTGATCTTTCGGATCCATCCATCCATCGGTCCATCTTTGTTGGAAAGATGTGAGAATTTGATACTTCTCGGCATTTGTCTGTGTCTTTGCAAATTTTTTCTTCAATTGCCTAATAACTTCTTCACCGTCTTTGATTGCTTCGACTTCTTCAGTTAAACTTTCAGGCACTTTAAATATCTTTTCCTTTATTTTTTTGCATACATGAGTATACTTTGCTGCAGCGGAGCTTCCTTTCTTATGTGTCTTTCTAGCCACAGGAGAGCTTCCCACTGAAACTAAAGTTCTGTTGAGCGATTCTAAGTCAGCCTGAATAAATCCCTCAGAATTTCCAGTGGACATGCTTGTAGAGCCTGCATTTGAAAAGCGCAACAAATCATCGTCAAGATCGTCCAAGCTTAAAGCCCCCTCTTGCCGGTTGGATGGCCCTGCAACTTCCTGAAGAATTGGCTGGCTGTATGGCACCATAGATTGTTTTTTGGTTAATTTAAGGTAGCAAATCTAACACACGTTTTTACCTACACCATACACCATATTCAGAATTTTCGCACGATTTACTAAATTGGCGTTAAAAATCCGAAAAGTATCACTGCTCTTTTGTATCGTTCGCAAGCACTACAGTTCCACTTCATTGTGCATTTTCTTCAATACAATATACTATATTTGTTACTACATTTTTTTTAACCACACCCGTAGACCTTTAGTTTTTTTAAATGCGATAAACGATAAACTAAATTGTTACGAATAGGTTTTTCGATCGCTTTACTTATTTATTGCACACTTTGAATTGATCTTACTCGTTCGGGCAAAACATAATTCGTAGTTTGCAGAATTATTGAATTACTAAGTTAGTCAATACGAAAATGTGCACTGTCGCTAAATCAAAATCCCAGGTATCAGACCTATAGGCTAAGCACACTTAAATCGGAGCTGGTCGGGTTCCAAGGTGATCGGTTTCATGTGGAATGTCTGAATATATATAATTAATTTTAAATAAACAAATTGCAATAATTTTTTACATTCTTCTTGTAATGAAACTAATATTTTTGCAGATTTCTTTCAATCCGTAAACGTTGCAAATGATTGTGCTAACTTTAGTTGCTATATTAATATCAAGCATGAGATTAAAGTTTGCTATTGCTATTAAAAGGCTGAATAATAAGTGCAAAGAGGAATAAGAGGGTATCTCTTACGCTTATGAATAATGCTATGATTCTTTAGCAGTATATTCCTGATAATATTTTACAGTGGTCGACATTCGTGTGAGCACACAACACTTTTTTGAGATATTTCTTCAAATAAAAATAAAATCAATACTTTTAAAAGATATATAGGTATTATATTTTCTTTGGTAAGAAATAATTTGAATTCATTTCTGGAAAATTGTTTTTTTCTCTTTGTGTATTTAAAAAAACATAATTCTATTTTATGGTTAGACATTCGTATTAATTAGTTCATATTTTTGACACTCTTTTGAATTAATATTTAATGTGGACTCCTTTACTTTGAATGACACTAAAAATTTGGCTGGGCTATTTAGACAATGCGGACCAATTTCGGACCAGCATGTTCGTATGGCTGCTTTTAAGGCATTTACGCTATCAAATTGATGTCCATTTGCATACACCTTGCTAGCGAGAGTCCCCCAAAAGTTCTCAATGGGATTACAGGCAAGAATACAAGTGGAGTCAAGTCTGCTTATATTTTTGTCCAAAAGGCAATCGGTGGTGTACCTCAAAGCGTTTATGGATGCATTATCCTGCTGGTAAACTACATCTTCCCGCCGCAACTATCCAGATAACTAATTAACGGGTCTTCCAAAAGATCTGTGTACTCTAGCGTTTTACCCTCACGCTACTTTTCGTTTCTTTTGCATTTTTTTTTTACCTAGAAATTCTTTTTTTTGTCTTGCATTTTCTGCTCTAAACCTTTTTTTTCTATTATTATCCATTTTCCTTATTTATGTTTAAATTCCTCGGGTACCTGAATAGGGCAGAAAGTTCTTATAATTTTCGAAAAGTAGCCCTATGCTACTTTTCCATACGACGCATAACATAAATCCCTGAAATGACGAAACATTATAAATTCATAAAGACCTGAAAAACATAAAATGAATTCTGCTTTGGCAACGTACCAAAATTTGTGAAGCACCTAGACCAAGAAATCGGAAATCTGGCAACGTCGTTTCATTGCCGACACAAAATTTTGTGCCATACACCGTTTGCCACCCAAAATTCCAAGTAACAAACGGCAACTCGCCTAGCCGTAAAACATCGCGTGATATATCACGCAATGCATTACGGCAGGGCAGTCTAGTAATTCCAGATAAATTTTGCTTCACAGCCGATATTCTGTGGCAGCGCGACTTGTCCTGCAGAAATGATACACGCACACCCGCATGTAGCCAGCAGCACAGATTTCGGGAGTCGACCGAACGACGAACGAAACCGCTCGCCGGTCGGTTGGCTGAAGAAACGAGCATCGAATGTAGTCAGACGGGACGAAGTCGAGTGAGTTGACTCTGGACAAGCAAGGAATTAAGCAGCTGCAAATTGGTTGAGCTAATGCCGGCGAGGCTCCCCGGTGCTATTAGAGTTTTTTCTTTCGTTAATTAAGTAATTATCTGAGAATAGAAAGATAAAGTTTTGCGCTTAAAATAATAGAAATTTTTTTGGAAGTTCTCCGAATAAGTACCTGGTTAAAGTTTTCCGTCGATTGAGTGATTATCTGGAAATAGAAAGAAAATTTTTGCGCTTAAAATAATAGAAATTTTTGGAAGTCCTTCGAACAAATACCTGTTTAAAGTTCTTTTCGTCGATTAAGTGACTATCTGAAAATAGAAAGAAAGATTTGTGCGATAATAATGTAGGAATTTATTAGAAGTTCTTTGAACAATTACCTGATCATAGTTTTCGTTAATTAAGTGCTTATTTGAAAAGTAAGCGGAAAATTTTCTTGATGAAAATATACAATTTTATTTGAGTTCCTTCGAATAATTACGCGATTAGTTTTTATACGTCATATTAGTGATTAACTGAAAAGAAAGAGGGAAATTTGTGCGATAAAATATAGAAATTTTATTTCAGTTTTTTTGAACAATTACCTGATTAGTTATATGCGTATTTAAGTGATTATCTGAAAAGAAAGAAGAAAATTTTTGTGATAAAAGTATAACACTTTCTTTGAGTTTTTTTCGAACGATTACCTGATTAGTTTTATGCGTATTTAAGTGATTATCTGAAAAGAAAGAAGAAAATTTGCGTGATAAAAATATAAAAAATTATTTGAGTTCCTCGAACAATTACCTCATCATAGTTTTTCGTTGTTTAAGTGTCGATCTGAAAAGAAAGAGGAAAATTTGTGCGATAAAGTAAAGAAATTATTTGAGTTTTTTTTTAACGATTACCTGATTAGTTATATGCGTATTTAAGTGATTATCTGAAAAGAAAGTAGAAAATTTGTGTGATAAAAATAAAAGTATAAAAATTTGAGTTTCTTCAAACAATTACCTGGTTAGATTTATGCGTATGTAGGTGATTATCTGCAGGAAAAGAAGAAAATTTGTGCGATAAAAATATAGAAACTTATTTGAGTTTCTTTGAACACCTACCTGAATTCAAAAGTGCCGACGAAAAAGGATACTATAGTAAATTATCACTTATCTGGGCGTAAAAGTGGGCGTCGCGCCTGTACATCGCCACTCACCTCATTGTGCGTTAGCCCGTATTGTACAAAGTGTAGATTTTTTTCCACATCCGAAAGGACTAAAGAGGTGACAAGGATTAAAATAAAAGAGGCCAATGCGCCCAAATATCAGAAGCAAAAGCCGCCATCAAGTAGCCTACGCCTACAGCTTACGGAACGAGGGAAGGAGGGTGCACCCGATCAACATTATTCCCAGGTTTTGTATATAATTAAGGCATTCTTTTGGCATTCCACCTTCCGTGGGTTGTATTTCAATTATATTCTTATTATCCTCTATTATTATAAATTTTTCTTTCTTGTATTAATAATTGCATGCACGCTCTAGTATAAAGTAACCCAGCTAGTAGGGTCTAGGTTAGTTCTAGGGTTTTTTTGGGTTATCCCCATTAGCTCTGAATGAAGATGTGAGCAACGAGGTGAGTCGGAAGTGTGTGGCATATACATAGCAAATGTCCGAGAGACACTCGTCACAAATATCGTTTTTTTCTTCTTTTTTTGCCCATATTCACCTTTATGCGTTTATTTTTTTTTGATAATTTTGGGGCACTGCAGTTCAACGTGAATGCGTAAGAAGTCTAGAGGAGGAGGGGGGCATGGCCGCGGGTAAGGCCCTTGGACGCGCACACGCACAATTACATGAAGCTAAGAATATTCTTCTGACTGTGACATCTTAGGCAGGGTGGAAGGGGGCGATGGGCCCATATCTAGTCCGGTCGGGACTTCATCACCATGTGAAGTCCACGTTCTCTCTTTCTCTCTCTCACTCTCTGAGTCGCTCTTTCTCCGGGTGACTTATGAATTGTCCGGCGTCGCAGGGATGTTCACTCTGTACTCTCTTTTGCATTTCACGGATCAACAACAACAGGAATTTTCAACTTCCCTTCTTTCCTTTCAGCCCTAGATCTTTTCATTTTAGATTTTCGGATTTCGGGTAGCACCAGGAGACCGAGCCGAGGTTAATTTTCTAGGTCTGACAACGGGCGCGCTCTTCGCTACAATGGCGCCCAAACGGTTTTTTTTCGGCTTTAGTCAAGCTTCTATTGACTAAAGCGCGATTATAATTTCGATGATTACTTCTGGTCGCTCATTGTGCTTCGCAACAATGGCGCCCAATCTTTGGCTTAACATTTTTCTTTTGATCTTAAATTTTATATTTCTGGTCGCTCATTGTGCTTCGCTACAATGGCGCCCCAGTTCGGTTTTCTTCTGATCTTTAGTCAAGCTCCTCTTGACTAAAGCGCGATTACAACTTCGTTTATTATTGCTGGTCGCTCATTTGTGCTTTGCTACAAATGGCGCCCAATTGGTTTTTCTTTTGGCTTTAGTCAAGCTTCTCTTACATCTGCTGGTTCCAGGAAAGCGTCATTTTCAAAAAATCATATCTCGACAACGGAGCACACCGATTTTTCTGATTCAAATGCCAAATGAAGCCTAAAGGCTTGTTGCGACCGCGATTTATCGCATGCGACACAGCCCTGATTGGCTGCAGCAATTTAGTTGTCGCCGAACATGCTTACTCTTTCTACGTTTCGTATGATACAAAAATTAATCGCAGCAATGCTCTTAGTTTGCTGCGATTTTCACCATAAACGTCAACATGTATGTGTGTTTACATTTGTAATCGGCTGTCACAGTTCCACAGAAATGTCGAAGTTTACTATAATATGTAAGTATTAATATTGTAACAACACTTAAAACGGATAGTAAAAACAATTTAATTATCATTTTTAAGCAAACGAAGAAGTTAAGACAGTGCCGCAGATCGTTTGCGGCAATGAAGAAGTGGAAACCTCGGGTACGTGAATTGTATTCTGAGCAGCAACTTATGTGATAAAACAATGTGTTCTTTTCCTTTATATATTGTTAATATTTTTAGCTGCAAGGAAGAACTGCCTGTTAATTGTTTTAATTAAAACCAAAAGTGAAACTACTTTGTTTTATTTATTTTTTTTTCATCTTTTACAACTACTTCCATTGAAAGCTCTGAGCACCTTCATTCATGAAGAAATCGCTAAGTAAGTTAGCTAAGTCAGCCCCTCCAAGCATTGGGGTATTGCTGCTGCCACCTATCACATCAGATAGTCCTTCAGTTTCCTTCTGTTTCCTCACAGGGAAGCCAAATATGTAGGCATACTGCTGCTTTCACAACCCCCTCCACTTTAAAAACCGCTGTCAACCTTATGAACGTATCACGCGATAAAAACCAGTCGCAAATAGAGACAGATCTATAAAAAGGGCAGGACGTCACCAAAATAGCGCATGTATCGTATCGCGCTCGTGAACAGGGGTTAATGGCTGATTTACATTACTCGATCATGCGATTTTACTGACAAAGTGAGTAGAAGGTCTTATTACTTTGCACTATTAGAAAAAAAAGGAAGAGGTGATCGACTGTTAAAACATTATTTCCCACTGTTTTATAGCGAAGTGTCGCTTGTGACATTTCATCAAATTGTCAATTGCAAAAAATAGTCAGACGTCTAAAATAGTTCACTATTTATGGTGAAGTTTCTCTTAGCAATATGCATGGATATGCAGAAGAATTAAGGTAATTACTGCTGGCACAGTTCAAAGCCATACACAGTATTTCAGATTTTATTGTTATTATATATGTTTTTATTTTGCAATTGGGTCTAGTACTCAAGGTACAGGTGAATTTACAATGGAATACAGTCGTTACTCACCGTGTCTTCCTGATGTTCAAAATCAAATTATTGGGGTGGTCTGAGTGGAATGTATTGTTTTTTTTTCTACAGAGGTCCTCTTGCATTTGATAAACCTCCCTGAGATTTATCAGCACTAATCTAGGTAGTACGTTGTTTTTTTACCGTAACACCTTCAGTCGAAACTATTTCATTATCTCGCTTTCCCGGAAAAACACTACTTATTTCATCATCTTCATAAAACTCCTTCCATAAGAAACTTCCTGCCAATTTTTGGATTTGGTGAAGACATGTGCCATATAATAAGTTATGTCGAATTCATATTTGATCTTTCGGATCCATCCATTCATCGGTCCATCTTTGTTGGAAAGATGTGAGAATTTGATACTTCTCGGCATTTGTCTGTGTCTTTGCAAATTTTTCCTTCAATTGCCTAATAATTTCTTCACCGTCTTTGATTGCTTCGACTTCTTCAGTTAAACTTTCAGGCACTTTAAATATCTTTTCCTTTATTTTTTTGCATACATCAGTATACTTTGCTGCAGCGTAGCTTCCTTTCTTATGTCTCTTTCTAGCCACAGGAGAGCTTCCCACTGAAACTAAAGTTCTGTTGAGCGATTCTAAGTCAGCCTGAATAAATCCCTCAGAATTTCCAGTGGACATGCTTGTAGAGCCTGCATTTGAAAAGCGCAACAAATCATCGTCAAGATCGTCCAAGCTTAAAGCCCCCTCTTGCCGGTTGGATGGCCCTGCAACTTCCTGAAGAATTGGCTGGCTGTATGGCAGAATAGATTGTTTTTTGGTTAATTTAAGGTAGCAAATCTAACACACGTTTTTACCTACACCATACACCATATTCAGAATTTTCGCACGATTTACTAAATTGGCGTTAAAAATCCGAAAAGTATCACTGCTCTTTTGTATCGTTCGCAAGCACTACAGTTCCACTTCATTGTGCATTTTCTTCAATACAATATACTATATTTGTTACTACATTTTTTTTAACCACACCCGTAGACCTTTAGTTTTTTTAAATGCGATAAACGATAAACTAAATTGTTACGAATAGGTTTTTCGATCGCTTTACTTATTTATTGCACACTTTGAATTGATCGTACTCGTTCGGGCAAAACATAATTCGTAGTTTGCAGAATTATTGAATTACTAAGTTAGTCAATACGAAAATGTGCACTGTCGCTAAATCAAAATCCCAGGTATCAGACCTATAGGCTAAGCACACTTAAATCGGAGCTGGTCGGGTTCCAAGGTGATCGGTTTCATGTGGAATGTCTGAATATATATAATTAATTTTAAATAAACAAATTGCAATAATTTTTTACATTCTTCTTGTAATGAAACTAATATTTTTGCAGATTTCTTTCAATCCGTAAACGTTGCAAATGATTGTGCTAACTTTAGTTGCTATATTAATATCAAGCATGAGATTAAAGTTTGCTATTGCTATTAAAAGGCTGAATAATAAGTGCAAAGAGGAATAAGAGGGTATCTCTTACGCTTATGAATAATGCTATGATTCTTTAGCAGTATATTCCTGATAATATTTTACAGTGGTCGACATTCGTGTGAGCACACAACACTTTTTTGAGATATTTCTTCAAATAAAAATAGAATCAATACTTTTAAAAGAGATATAGGTATTATATTTTCTTTGGTAAGAAATAATTTGAATTCATTTCTGGAAAATTGTTTTTTTCTTTTTGTGTATTTAAAAAAACATAATTCTATTTTATGGTTAGACATTCGTATTAATTAGTTCATATTTTTGACACTCTTTTGAATTAATATTTAATGTGGACTCCTTTACTTTGAATGACCCTAAAAATTTGGCTGGGCTATTTAGACAATGCGGACCAATTTCGGACCAGCATGTTCGTATGGCTGCTTTTAAGGCATTTACGCTATCAAATTGATGTCCATTTGCATACACCTTGCTAGCGAGAGTCCCCCAAAAGTTCTCAATGGGATTACAGGCAAGAATACAAGTGGAGTCAAGTCTGCTTATATTTTTGTCCAAAAGGCAATCGGTGGTGTACCTCAAAGCGTTTATGGATGCATTATCCTGCTGGTAAACTACATCTTCCCGCCGCAACTATCCAGATAACTAATTAACGGGTCTTCCAAAAGATCTGTGTACTGTAGCGTTTTGCCCTCACGCTACTTTTCGTTTCTTTTGCATTTTTTTTTACCTAGAAATTCTTTTTTTTGTCTTGCATTCTCTGCTCTAAACCTTTTTTTTCTATTATTATCCATTTTCCTTATTTATGTTTAAATTCCTCGGGTACCTGAATAGGGCAGAAAGTTCTTATAATTTTCGAAAAGTAGCCCTATGCTACTTTTCCATACGACGCATAACATAAATCCCTGAAATGACGAAACATTATAAATTCATAAAGACCTGAAAAACATAAAATGAATTCTGCTTTGGCAACGTAGCAAAATTTGTGAAGCACCTAGACCAAGAAATCGGAAATCTGGCAACGTCGTTTCATTGCCGACACAAAATTTTGTGCCATACACCGTTTGCCACCCAAAATTCCAAGTAACAAACGGCAACTCGCCTAGCCGTAAAACATCGCGTGATATATCACGCAATGTATTACGGCAGGGCAGTCTAGAAATTCCAGGAAAATTTTGCTTCACAGCCGATATTCTGTGGCAGCGCGACTTGTCCTGGAGAAATGATACACACACACCCGCATATAGCCAGCAGCACAGATTTCGGGAGTCGACCGAACGACGAACGAAACCGCTCGCCGGTCGGTTGGCTGAAGAAACGAGCATCGAATGTAGTCAGACGGGACGAAGTCGAGTGAGTTGACTCTGGACAAGCAAGGAATTAAGCAGCTGCGAATTGGTTGAGCTAATGCCGGCGAGGCTCCCCGGTGCTATTAGAGTTTTTCTTTCGTTGATTAACTGATTATCTGAAAATAGAAAGATAAAGTTTTGCGCTTAAAATAATAGAAATTTTTTTGGAAGTTCTCCGAATAAGTACCTGGTTAAAGTTTTCCGTCGATTGAGTGATTATCTGGAAATAGAAAGAAAATTTTTGCGCTTAAAATAATAGAAATTTTTGGAAGTCCTTCGAACAAATACCTGTTTAAAGTTCTTTTCGTCGATTAAGTGACTATCTGAAAATAGAAAGAAAGATTTGTGCGATAAAAATATAGGAATTTATTAGAAGTTCTTTGAACAGTTACCTGATTATAGTTTTCGTTAATTAAGTGCTTATTTGAAAAGCAAGCGGAAAATTTGTTTGATGAAAATATACAATTTTATTTGAGTTCCTTCGAATAATTACGCGATTAGTTTTTATACGTCATATTAGTGATTAACTGAAAAGAAAGAGGGAAATTTGTGCGATAAAATATAGAAATTTTATTTCAGTTTTTTTAACGATTTCCTGATTAGTTTTATGCGCATTTAAGTGATTATCTGAAAAGAAAGAAGAAAATTTGTGTGATAAAAGTATAAAAATTTATTTGAGTTTCTTCAAACAATTACCTGGTTAGATTTATGCGTATGTAGGTGATTATCTGCATGAAAAGAAGAAAATTTGTGCGATAAAAATATAGAAACTTATTTGAGTTTCTTTGAACACCTACCTGAATTCAAAAGTGCCGACGAAAGGGATACTATAGTAAATTATCACTTACCTGAGCGTAAAAGTGGGCGTCGCGCCTGTACATCGCCACTCACCTCACTGTGCGTTAGCCCGTATTGTACAAAGTGTAGATTTTTTTCCACATCCGATAGCACTAAAGAGGTGACAAGGATTAAAATAAAAGAGGCCAATGCGCCCAAATATCAGAAGCAAAAGCCGCCATCAAGTAGCCTACGGCTACAGCATACGGAAGGAGGAAACGAGGGTGCACCCGATCAATATTATTCCCAGGTTTTGTATATAATTAAGGCATTCTTTTGGCATTCCACCTTCCGTGGGTTGTATTTCAATTATATTCTTATTTTCCTCTATTATTATAAATTTTTCTTCCTTGTATTAATAATTGCATGCACGCTCTAGTATAGAGTAACCCAGCTAGTAGGGTCTAGGTTAGTTCTAGGGTTTTTTTTTGGGTTATCCCCATTAGCTCTGAATGAAGATGTGAGCAACGAGGTGAGTCGCAAGTGTGTGGCATATCCATAGTAAATGTCCGAGAGACACTCGTCACAAATATCGTTTTTTTCCCTTCTTTTGCCCATATTCACCTTTATGCGTTTATTTTTTTTTTTGATAATTTTGGGGCACTGCAGTTCAACATGATTGCGTAAGAAGTCTAGAGGAGGAGGGGGGCATGGCCGCGGGTAAGGCCCTTGGACGCGCACACGCACAAATACATGGGGCTAAGAATATTTTTCTGACTGTGACATCTTAGGCAGGGTGGAAGGGGGCGATGGGCCCATATCTAGTCCGGTCGGGACTTCATCACCATGTGAAGTCCACGTTCTCTCTTTCTCTCTCTCACTCTCTGCGTCGTTCTTTCTCCGGGTGACTTATGAATTATCCGGCGTCGCAGGGATGTTCACTCGGTACTCTCTTTTGTGAGGCATACCTACATACCTACATATAAATATATCTACATATCTACATATAAACATACCTAAATACCTACATATAAACATACCTACATATGAACACACCTACCTACATACATAAATATTTACCTACCTACCTACATATCTACATACATACCTACCTGCATTCATAATGTTATGACATACTTATTGGCCAAGCACAATGAGTACTCATAACATTAAAATGCTTCCGACACTTGTCATACATGAAGAAATTCCAGTCTAGGTCACCCTTACCCAATACACAATCGCATCAACATCAACAAACTAAATCTATTAACGCGACCCACTAAAGTAGTGCGCAAGTAACAAGTAGTGACGAAATATCGATCACTGACCGCGATTCAACATGAGGGCTTCGATGGCGAAATAATAATAAAGTAAGTAAACATAATAGCAATTATTGTTACCCTAAGCTAATTTTAAGTTGTATAAATAAGCTAAGAGAATTAAAGAAATAATCATTATCAAAAGTTCACTCATCGTGTTTTTTTTAAAACTTAGGTGGAGTTCTGCTATCTACCTGCTTCCCGTATATAGATCACCGGATTTAACGCTCTAATAGCTGCCCCTATTTAAATCACGTTAAGAGTAAAGCCCATAGGCTGCTCTTTATGCATTTAACTTAATAAACCAGGCAACGAAATTAAAGGTTTATCACATTTGCATTTCAGGGATCAACAACAACAGGAATTTTCAACTTCCCTTCTTTCCTTTCAGCCCTAGATCTTTTCATTTCAGCTTTTCGGATTTCGGGTAGCACCAGGAGACCGAGCCGAGGTTGATTTTCTTTTGAGCGCTTTTTTTGTCCGTCTGTCAGTCCGTGGTCCTTATCGACGAGGGCATACTACAAGAGAAATTTCTTGAACAGCTGATCGATAGAAAGAGATTACCCACGAGAATAGGACATCATTTGAAAAAATAAAATAAAAAAATGATTATAATATTTGAAAGAAAGAATTGCATGTAGCTTTAAGGAAATTGAGCATGTGTGTGACAAAGTGAAATATACTTGTTTTATGTGAAGTAGAAATGTTTACATTTTTCAATAACCAAGAACGTTGTTTTTTACACACTGGTGAATAAGGATGTAGTGGTTCACTGTTGTTTTTTACACACTGGCGAATAAGGGTGTATTGAACAGCTGCTCAAGAAATTTCTCTTGTAGTATGCCCTCGTCGGTCCAGATATCGTTGAGCAACATTTGCCTTTTTATAATATCGCACGCACAGCTTACAAGCATCAAGGGATGTGGGTGGCAAGAGCCACCCCAAGCCGGCTGATCGCTAGCGGCAATAAGCTGTGCGGCCACCCACACTAATCCCGAGATTAATTTTGCAGCAAGAGGTGTCGGTTGAAGCGCCTATCTGCATTCATTGTATGATGGATGTAGGTAGGTCTGACAACGGGCGCGCTCTTCGCTACAGTACATCTGGAAGCTCATTCGAGTAGTGAAACAGATTGCAAGCTTTTCTTTGCAGGAGAATGCACCCCAAACCATAACGCTACCACAGCTGAATTACGCTTCGATCTGATCACGTCGTGTTTTTTCAAAATTATTCCAAATAGCAACTGTAATAATCTGGGCCTTCCAAATTGATTTTTTTTTTCACCAGAAAAAAGTTACTTTTTCCTGTTCGGATGTCCACGACATGTACCTTTTGGCAAATTGAAGTCTCTTCTCTCGGTGAACGGCAGTTAATCGGGGCTTTTTTTCGAGTTCCAAATATATTATATAGCATGGCGAAGTCTTAAAACACTCGCAATTTGACGAGGTGTTACATTAAGCTCCAATTTGTCCTTAATATGTTTTGTAGATAGCCCCGATTTGTTGTTGTCTAGCGGCGAATTTTGCCTTTGTCACGCAAGTATAATTTTGTATTTCCCTTTGTTGAAGCCTTAACCCTATAACCATTGCCTTTTTTAAAGAAATTCCTGATTGCATATTCAGATCGACCAAGTTTATTAGCAATTTGCCTATTGCAGTAGTCTTCTTCTTTCAATAAATTGATAGCAAGCTGCTCCGCCTCATTTAAGGCATTGTTGCAAATATAATGCTCAGACTAAACAATATTGCAAAATATATCGTGCACAACTTTTCATGAAAGTTCTTTAATGTAATTTAAAACAAAATTTGCAAAAGAAACTTAAATTTCGCGTTCAAAACTCAATTATTCCTCGATGCGCTCATACCAATGTCGCATTTTACGCTTTTTTTTTAAGTACTGTTACTATTACTCCTTCATAGCAATTCCCAAAATAGGGAGAAGACATTTTTCTTAGAAATATTTTACAGTGGGGTACACTTAATATGATACATTTTCATGTGCGCGTATACGGATGTCTACCACTGTATATTCTTTCTATTTATTTTGGTATTTTTCTTGAAAAATGGAAAGTTTTCAAAATTATTACGCTCCATAATATCATTACCCTCTATAATGAGGAATTCAATAGAGCAGGAGGTGATAGTACTCACCTAGCCTACGACAGGGGCGGGGCAATATCAACTGTTTAGGAGTTACAGGGTGATTTAATAAAAGTTAGTTTTTCACAAAACACCCTGCATTTAAAAAAGTTCTGCGAGCATGGTCACCATACCTCCCTCTTCTCAGGATTTAGGGGATCTAAACAAAATATTTTGGATGTTTTTACTTTTTTTTTTAATTTAATATCTATTTTTTTTTTCATTAATATAACTCTTTTTTTATTAAAACTATGACTCTCCTCTTTAATTTGACCTATTATATCCTATGAGATAGCTGTTAAAGAGTTATTAGTTCAAAACCTATTCACGTCATACCGAAATTAGCCGATATTTTTTTAAATGACGGGTTCTCATTCAATAAGGGAGCAAATTGAGGTTTGAGAATAGGTTTCAGAATAGGTTTTCAGCTATTAACCCTTTAACTGCTGCAGATAGCACACAGCTTATACTACATAGTAGTTAAATTAAAGAGGACTGGACTCTCCTCTTTATAGTTTTTATAAAAAAAAGGAATGTTAATGACCGTTTTGCAAAAAAAATAGAGATAAAATTAAAAAAGAAGTAAAAAAAATCCAAAATAACTCCTGAGAGGAGGGATATGATTGTGCAGTCTTGGAAAGGCCATGAAGTCTTGCATACACTGAGCTCGTAACTGTGGCCGTGCACCCAGTACTTTTTAAAATACAGGGTGTTTGTTGAAAGACTTTTTTTTCTTAATCATTCTGTAATTCTTAAATGGTTGATATTGCCCCGTCCCCCACCATTCAATTTTTTGTTTGCCTAGGTGAGTACTACCACCTCCTGCAAAACCGTCAGACTAGCAATATCATATCTGCGTAATTGCATAGAGTACCGAAATCCAATTTCGAGGTTAATGGTAACGTAGGTCTTGTCTTGTCTTGTAAATCTTATGTCTAAAATCCAAAAATATGATATTTCTCGTATTATTCCAGAGTTTGGTAGCAATAATTTTGTCATTATAATAAAAAAAATAAGTTTAGTGTCTGCTGAAAATTTTACTTTGACTAACTTACGCGGTAGTGATGTCAGTAAAGTCGCGGATATGCAATATCACCGACAATAAGTTAGCATAAAGAATACTCAAAACAAATGCAGAAAATGTTCCGATTGATATGTGGATTAGAATTTCAGTCAGTAAAAGTTCCCAGAACATAGCGAGATGCGATTGGCCAGAATATTTCTGCAGAGAAAATGTTTAAACTTAAAGAAAGGTAGGCTTGTTATGTTATGACAGAAGTTATCATCAAGTGCGAAAACACGTCTGGGTTAAAAACCCATTTTTAAATAGTTCAGATAAGAAGTTCAATGACCATGATAATGAGACTGGAACTGGGAGCACTGCTGTTGAAAAGTTAGGTTTGGTTAATGTTTGTATAGCGAAAGAACTCTTTTGTTCTCCACTAGAGTGCAAGTTCTTGTACATACTTGGACTCTTGTCGTAGTATAGACATGGCATTGGTTCATGGACCTTGATGAATTGTGAACCGTTACACTGTTGGATTGCCGGATTACACTGCCTATAATTAGCGCAGTTATAAAACAGAGATGACATATAGTAAAAGAAAAAAAAATGACAACTTTATTTTCGATTATCAGCTTTTCATATGCTGAATTTGCTGATTGTTGCAAATAAACAATTAATTGTAAATTTTAACTCGCGCTTGAAATAATTTCCA
The DNA here is from genome assembly GCA_963930735.1 of Dioctria linearis. Classification (NCBI taxonomy): domain Eukaryota; kingdom Metazoa; phylum Arthropoda; class Insecta; order Diptera; family Asilidae; genus Dioctria; species Dioctria linearis. The sequence continues at coordinate 89,654,230 of OZ005742.1, forward strand.
GATGAAATTTAATTGTGCAAAAAAATACTGATATTTCCAAAGATGTGAGTTGAACTCATTTACAATTTAAGGAATTTTTTATAATTATTGACTGTTTAATTAGAAACCATTTAAAAAAACAAATTAAAGTTAAAGAAAAAAATTGGTTTGGATATGAAAATTAAATAAGAATACGTGTGGACTTTCGTATATCAAATTCTTCTATTTTATTAAAAAACAAGATTCAATTTGTCACAAATTTAATTTACTTAATTACGTTCCTCTAATGCAAATCAAAATAATATCTAAAATATTTAAAAAATAATTGCTCTTATTTTATTGTCACTTTTATTTCACTCGAACTTAATTAATTTAGGCTAGCAGGACTGTTCGTTTAACGTGTAAATAATTAAACGATTTCTCCCGCAACATTTACCACTACACAATATATTTCTATAAAATGATAAAATATAATCAAAAACAATAAAATAATACAAAATAATAAATGATGATATAAATAATAAAGTCGCAAATGAAAAAAAAAAAATTAAAGATGCAAATTAATTTAAAGCGAAAAAATAATACTGATGAAGCAAAGTAAAACTGATGATGAATGCCAAACTGAACTCGTTGAAAAACTGATTAAAAAAAAGATCGATTTTATGTGCGCTCACCTTGTTATTAGCCCATATCGCCAATTTTTGCACGGACTGCCAACCCGCCTTGATCTCAACCAAGTTCATCTACATGAAAAAGGAAAGCGTATGAATAAATATTGCAATCTAAATGAAATAACTTAATTATAAATATTCAAATAGTTTTTAAAAAATACCCTCCTGGTAAAACCTTTTTTATAGAATTTTTATTTATATTTTTAATATAATTTTATTTATAATAATAAAATTTTTTAAAGCTCTTCCTACTGTGTTGTATATCAAAATGCAAATGCTGCTGGAAAACACACGAGGCAGTACTAGATTTTTCTCGTGAATTTTCGTGCGAATTATTATTTTTATCTCTCTCACCCCTTTTTGTGTCCCTTTTTTACTAATTGCGTAAATATAAATTAATATTTTTTAATAATTCAATAAATATCTACTTTTGAGCAAAATTGGCTTTAGTTTTAAATTCTTCGCTAAATTCCGCTACTGAATGTGCCTTTCTTGAATTGTCAATAAAGTTCCAGACGTCAGATTCAAAGTTTTGCGGCCGGGAGTTTCGTTTTGTTTTGTTTTTTTACCGTGTTACATAATTATTCGGATTATTTATAGCTCAAATGGTAAGTAATGAATTGTATTTTAGTATTTTTAATGTTCTTGTAAGAACTTTCCTGGGAAAAGTGTAAAACAAATAAAAAATACTTCCATGAGATTGTGAGGTAATTTTAATTTATTTCATGTTTCTTCATCTATTTATAAGAAATTCATTCCTTGAGTGGTTAATTTATATTAATTTATTGTTAAATTATGTCTTTTCATGTTCTGTCCAGTGGAGGGAATGAATTAGCTATGAATGGTCAGCAGGAAACTAGGATTTTGGATAAGGAGACTCATAAGGGGGCTCACTGTAATAGGGATGTATTTTAATAAAGTTCATAAATTCTTTTTGAAATTCGTTGCTTTCTTTTTATTGGAAAAGGAGTCAGGAATGTTTGCGCTCATGGATATTAATGAAGGTTCCAGCCTTACAGTCACTGGGTATCTATTTCACAAGTTGTCAAATAGAGTTTTTGTTGAACATCGACTATACAAAGTTATTGTGAATCCTTAAATTGAAGAAATGCAAGAATTCAAGAAATTGAACAAATTATATTACGATTAAGTAAGTAGGAAAAAATTTTATGAAAATTGTTAAACTTAAATTAAATGCGTTGTTGTATGCATGTTTATATGTATGGCTACTTGCTGAACAGTTAGGTTAGAGTGGGGACCTTCGCGCTAACGCTTGTGATCAGCCTCACTTATTGTTAGACAATTTCTGGTCCATTGTGAAACTACCTGCAATGCAACATTAAACAGAAAACATTAAAAAAAAATTAAATAGAACCCCAGAAATAAGAAAGAAAAGAAGAATCATGTAGAACTTCAGAAGTGAAACGCTTTTGCGTTCAACTGAGATTGTGCGATCCCTCCACATATACTCCTAATTTTATTCTTGTACGAACATTTATTTTATTTTGCATACTTTTGAGCATTTATAACTTAATAATTAGTTTGGATAATGGCTGTCCTTTCAATACACATACATTTTTCCAGCTATTATGATGATGGGACATTCTTGTGTATTGCACTCCAAAGAATTTCGCTGCGGTCAACTGAAGAGCAGTAGGATTGCATACGCATGGCGATACTTAGATTTGTATGTCCGATTTTTCATAGAAGTTTTTTGGAACTTATAAAACGTTTTGCGGGAGGAACAGGGAAGGGCGAACGAAATGTGCTTGCAGACACTTTTCCTTTTAATTTTTCTGGTACCATTTATTACTTGGACAAATTTTATTTTATTGACGGCGGTCATCAAAGGAAACTCTTCCGAGAATTCTGAGTTTAATGTACCATAATTTTTGTATGTTCACACTTTGTAAGTTATTACCATTTAATTAACCAGATAACCAAAGAACTACATTATGGAGATAGATTTAAATTTATCAACAACACGATTTCCTGGTTGAGCGATGTCTGGTAGAATTTCCAGTTCGATTTCCCATGATAAATCATGTACTGTATATAAATCAATTTCGTCTCGATCTAATTCTTCAATTTTGTTCGGATAAAATTTTGCAACAAGATTAGCACAGTCGGAATTAGTATAGCTGGAAAATTCTTATGGTGACACATTGTGTTTGTGTAAGCTGAACAAAAAAACAAAGATAAGAGTGGACCGATTTCTCGTATGTCCACATCTAAAGTAGAGCTAGAATTTGAAGCAATTAGTATGAAAAAACTATTGATTCCATAATTTCGGAAAGAATAAAATAACCGCCCAGGCGTGAGCGACAAGGGCATACTACAAGAGAAATTTCTTGAGCAGCTGTTCAATACGCCCTTATTCGCCAGTGTGTAAAAAACAACAGTGAACCACTACATCCTTATTCACCAGTGTGTAAAAAACAACGTGCCTGGTTATTGAAAAATGTAAACATTTCTACTTCACATAAAACAAGTATATTTCTCTTTGTCACACACATGCTCAATTTCCTTAAAGCTACATGCAATTCTTTCTTTCAAATATTATAATCATTTTTTTATTTTATTTTTTCAAATGATGTCCTATTCTCGTGGGTAATCTCTTTCTATCGATCAGCTGTTCAAGAAATTTCTCTTGTAGTATGCCCTCGTCGGGCGTGAGTCGGACTCGCGCACAAAGGGCTCCGTAACATCGTACAACATTTAACGCTATGTACTTTTTATTTATTTTTTCAAATGAGAGTAGGCGTCATTTGAAAAAATAATGCCTACTTTTGATAATAATAATGAATGAGAATAAAACGCCGAAAAAATCACGTTTCTTGTTTGGGGGCCACCTTTAATTTTTAATTTAATGTTGTTTTTATAATTTGTTGTTATAGCTGCAATGCAAATACACGTTCTGTGAAAATTTCAACTGTCTACCTATTACGGTTCATGAGATACAGCCCGGTGACAGACATACATACATCGGAGCCTTAGTAATAGGGCTCCCGTTGTTACCATTTGGATACGGAACCCTAAAATGAAAAAAATGAAAAGTAAAAAAGCTAGATTTGGTCTAAGACAATTTCTTATAATGACGCGTTCTCAGGCAGTGTCCAATATTGTGAAAAACAAAATTTTTCTATAGCAACCCTAAGAAGAAGTTGCCCGAATGGTCCCATTTTCGAGCTTAATTTCAATTTTTTTTTTAATAATTTATATATAAATGTTTTTTTGGATGTAATCTATTATATATATCGATGGTAGATAATTTATCTAATATTTATTTGCGTGAAGTCAAACGTAAATGTAGTTCAACCACATACCACAGTGGTACTCTTCAAACGAAAATGAGATAATATCTATGTAAGTAGCAAATTGCATCTAGGATATAAAATTACATTGTTAGATAAGACATATAGACCATTTTGCAGCGATTTTGTTACTTCAAGAAGAAAATGTATAATGTATGTATAAAACAGTTATCTCTCTCCTTTACAAAATCTTTCCGCTCTTGCCATAAAAACCAAAATAACTTAAATATGCCGCCTATATATTCCGTGTTACTTTAACTCGAATGAAGAAAAACTCGCCATTAATGCTGCTTTCCAGGCAACTACCGATCTTGCCAAAGGAGAATTGCCGGGTGTTAAATCAAAATTTTGCGATATTCACTTTGCTCTCTCCCGCTGAACAAGGAATCGCCATTTAAATATTCACTGGTACTGTCAGGGAGAAGAAGGGACTTACACATGCAATAGGCTTATATGTATGTATGAATAATTAAATTATGGAAGCTGGAAAGATACAAATCATATCGTTAAGCAAAAGACCCCCTCTGAAAATTATGTTAGGTTAGCTTTCGCTTCCCCTTCTGAACCAGTTTTGACTCGGAAAAGGCCTGGACATCATAAATTTGTATCGTTACTTTCCTTTCATTAAAAATACTACAAATAAGTAAAAAAGCTAGAATTGGTCTAAGACCAATTCTTATAATACTCTAGATGAATGCCCGTATATACTTTCATACGGTCCACCATCTGTGCAAGTTTGATTCCTGAAGTGGTTTTTCGCATATATTTTTAGAACGGTTCGTCTGACATAAAAATTATTACAAGCAATTTCATAGGATTTCATATTCTGAACAACGTTTCATTTCAATAAAAACGACAAGGACTGATCGTTTTCGTAGATACGTAAAAAGTCCTTCTTGGTGTTGCCATATTTATTCCATTTTAAAAATTTTTTTTACAATTGCTATCAAGAGGTCACGTACAGAATTTCAGCTCTCTATGTCGACGCGCTCTCAGGCAGTGCTTAAATATGTAGAGAAAAACGAAATCTTTGTATGGCGACCCTACGAAGGAGTTGCCCGATTGCTCTCATTTTCGAGCTTAAATTTATTTATATTTTAAAAAGCCCGTATGCTTGACGGACAGACAGAGGGACAGACGAACAGACGGACAGACTGACAGACATGCAGTAATCAAAATAATTTTTAATATTTTGCTTGGGTGTCCAATCCATTTTGTTCTACCAAGATTATTTCTGTGCGTTACGAACGAAGTATACCGTTGATTTCGTCTATGGTGTAAAAAACACTTGAAGTAGCCAAATTATAGCAGAAAGAGATTTATGAAAGTTATGCAAGTTGAGAATTTTTCTGTTACTTACTCCTATTTCATTCAACTTAAAAAAAAAGTTTGCAAGTACAGCGATTTCGTTTCTAAATTTTCTCTTTCTGACTTAAAAACATAAAGCCCAAAGGTATGCAAAATGCAAGTATATAAAATTAGGAGTTTATGTGGAGGCATCACACGAGCTCAATTGAATGCGAAAGCGTTTCACTTCTGATGTTCTACATGACTCTTCTTGTCTTTCTTATTTCTACGATAGAACTAAAAAGATTAAATATTATATAGACATTTTTTGAAAACATGCGTAGAAACGTCTACAACAAAATGCTCAGCCATATTATTAACAGTAATGCATATGCGATTAACAGGTTCATCCATGCGAAAGTTAGATCCTCAGGACTTAACATGCATCAGAGGTAGCCTTCTCAAATTGTGCCTACTATCAAGGAAAGAGATTTTGTTAAGTAACAACGGAGAATCAATATTCGCGTTTAAGAGTTGATGCACAAAGTTACATCTCAAGAGAGTTCATATTTAAAAGCTTCAAGCGATCTTCATAAGGTGCAAGAATTAATAAATTATTCTAGGGTAGGTGCATGAGAGCAAATCGTAAGAAGTTTCGCTGAACAGACTCGATACGCTCGATGTTTGTACTGTCAAATGGAGACCATACATGGATAGCGTATTCAAGAAGTGGTCTCACAAAGCAACTGTACAAACGCAATATTATGGTCGGATTCGAAAACTTTTGGTACCAACGTTATATAAAACCCAACATAGAACAATTATTGGATACCATGTAGTTTATATAGGAGATAAAATTCAATCTAAAATCACATTGGATGATCACATTTGTCGATATTGAGTACCAAATTCTTGCTCTTGCAGCAATTGTAAGATTTTTGCAAATCAATCTGTACTGTTCACAATCGTTAGCAGAACGGAGCAATCGCTGTCCAGGCCTATTACAATTCCAGCTCCGAAGGAAAGAACGTCAAAGAGTGCTCTGTGGTGATTGCATTCTGTTGCAAGTAGGTACATTCCCTCACTTAAAGGACATTGACAGAGTAGGGACCAAATGCTGTCCAGAAGTGGGGGTACCTCCAAGAAGTTTTTTGCATTAATGTATAAATAAAAAAAAAATCAGTTCGAGAGGAAATAAATTCACGTATTTTTTTAAGAGTGTGTATTGCGCGTATTTTTGGTTTGGTAATATATTTATCGTATCTGCTTTATTTGGACTCTCGTATCTTCATACATGGGGAGGTGTACAGGAACTTAATTGCTGGGCGGCAGACAAAGCCCGAATTTCGATTTTTCCCCTCAGTGGAGGGCGAGGGACTATTTTTGCCTTCTCGGACAGACTTTAATGCGCTTCGGTTTATAGATTAATGTTGGCCTGAGGAACAAAATGCACTGCAAGTGTTCATTCTGGACAGCACTTGGTCCATCTCCCATACAAAAACTTTCAATGTGCTTTCTCTCACTTGTACTGCACCGGGAAAAGCTTGTCTGGCGGATTCGTATGCTAATGTGTAGACTAGTGCTTCTGCTGATGCCTTCTTTCCTGCTACCCTTAGTGCTTATTGTAAATGTTGAACTGCAAAGCTTTCACAAATGCGTCTGTTGCCACTTCATTAAGAATCTGTATTTACGCTAAAATATGATACATTGTCGTAGTGATTCGCCATGCTTATGAATCCTGTAGCGTATCATCAGGCGATATACTTCCTGCAGGAATTTTGTCCATCAAATATTGGATGTTACATTCTGCCTGCATAGGATATTTGAGGGAGTATCGTCTCCAAATCTACTTTAAAGTTTTCAAGCTGCTTCGTGGCAGTTTCTTGTACTTACTTTGTGTTTAACTTCTGCCACTTCCTGCACAATTGCTTCAATTTTCAAATTTTGTTTGTCTACCGAATTGTTCATACAAGTTTTTTGATCCTCCAACGAGTTTCTAGACAAATCTCTAGAGAACTCTTTTGTTCATCTTAACGGGTTTCCAGAGATTTCTTCTATTCATCCAAATGGGATTCCAGAGAATTCTTTTGTTCTTCCAAAGCTTTCTTTTGTTCATCCCAAGAGTTTCCAGATATTTGTTTTGCTTCTCAAAAGCATTTTACATCTGCAGGGTAGAAAGCTCCAATTTACTCATTAAAGTACCCAAAAGCCTTTGAATGTTCATTGCGGGCTCTTCTTCAGCACAGATTCTTGAAAAATGTCTTCGGAATTAAATGTTTTGCAATTCGTTCCTTCCATTTCTTTGTCTAAGTTGCCCGACTAGAATATTCTTTGCTCCTGATGTTTGTAATAATCGCCTCCCCGGATCCACTTTCAAATCCTGAACCCGAAGCTCCTCCAGTTGCGTCCCATTACTGTAACTGACTTCCACAACTTTTACGTAAAGCATAAAATTTCACACAATCTCACAAAATTAATCACCTTCTGATTTAAGTCTTTATTTCATGAATTTATTTCACTTCTTAAGGTATCAGAACACAATATTTTAAATACAACTCACAAGATTTTCTTTTATTTAGCTGTAATGTTTACTTTTACAAATTCACAAACTATATCAACCAACTCTACTTTGATTATCGCTAGCACTGTACTTCCAACTATCGCAACCAAATAGTTTATTACATTCACTTCACTGACGTCTCTTCGCCTCCTTAGCCTTAGCCCTTTTCTGTGATATGATTCTCCGAAAGTTGTTTATATCCGTACTTAATTAGTCATTTCGTGCGAAGTATGTACACATCGTTTGTCCCTTTTCTATTGAAAGTAGAAATATTATTACCTGGGTCAAAATCCTCAAGAAATACTTCCCCAGAGCAGAAATCTATTTAAGTTTGCGCTGGTCCGATTCTCTAGTATGTTCTAATATATTCATATTGATACTTTTATATGCTATTTATATAAATTAGCATTATGTGCAGGAAAGCTGCACGTAATTTTCAGTTTGTTTCCTTAGTTTCCCAAAGGGTATACTTTTTATTTATTTTTTATTTCTTTATTTTTAATTCAAAGGCAGGGGAGGAAGTCTAGATGGTCTTATGATAACCGGGTAGGAAACCCCCTCCCCAAGACCTTTTATCCTCTTAATGAAACGCATCAGGTCTAGGGGAAGGCCCTCGATGTCCAAAAAGGCTTCCATGATAAACAGTCTACGATCCAGTCTTCATTAAATGACCGTAACCATTGAATGGAGAGCCGTTTCACTTGATCTGCCTATTCGGTAAGCGAGCTACGGCGAAGTGTATAACAGAGAGGCTTTCAGGGATACTCTCTTAATATATACCTCCGCAAGCCTCTCCATGCATTTAAGAAGGAATAAGGACAGGTTTGTGGCTTCAAATCTCTTTGGCTCCATATATGATGTCGTACCAGGCTTCGGAACGAAGATAGCCGTCAGTTTCCTCTATACCTCAGGCACATCCAAATGCGAGTTTCTAGTTTTGTCGATTCTCATTAGGATAATATCAATACGAATAGGCTCTACATTTGGTACCACATAATTTTGGTGCAGAAAACGAATTGGTCCCCCTAAAGGAGCCATCTGGTCTTCTCAGAAGACTCGGCTGAACCGATTCCCATTAGCCGTCAATCTCCTCGCAGGAATCTACAAAGTCCTCGCGTTGTGATTTTCTGCCAAACTTTCGTAGTCAGTCTGAGTGTCGCGGTAGATCCACCAGGACTCCTCCGTACCAGTTCTTCTGGCCTTATCTTAATGAAAAGCCTTCTGCAAACCATCCGGATTTCACTCAAACTGCCGTTCCAACACAGTATAGGCTTCTTTCCTATGCCCGTGCTAATGGGGTAAGAAATGTTGAAAGCCTCAGTCACTGGCGACTAGCTTTTTCAGTGCCTTGTCCAATGCAACAATATTCCTGTTTGGAAGCTAGTTCTTATATGGTAAGCACCCATACAGAAGTCTATATAGCGTTGATCAGAGGGAGACTCTTCTTGCGATACCCTCCGACAGATGAAAGTCGTCGAAGGACACAAATGTCACATCAGTGACTTCTTTTCTTCGACTAGCAGCAGTGGTTGGTTTTGGTTATGAACTCCAGTAGCCGCTTACCCCAATGGTTAGTTATAAGCTGCCTCAGACAATCTTATGAGCGTTGGCATTACAATCGAACAGAATACCAAACCGATTAGACCTCGCCTACTCAACCTCTCACCTTACTCCCTCAGCAGGAGGTGGAGCAGCAGAATCATACGGGATATATGCTCAGACGATATTCATATTGACTCCATCCTTCTAGAAAGAAAGCCTGATCTATGTAGTGTCCCTGTTAAGTAGGGTACAGCGGTACATTTACTATATACCTTACTTAACTAGATAATAAATTGGTTTTGATTACCATTTTATGCTCAATATCTCTCATCCGAATAATAGTTGAATGTGTGTATGGCCATTCGATTTCATCGGAACATGCCACATCTACATATGCAATTATTACTTAGCTCAGGGATTTTGTTTGAAGAATCGTGTTAAGAAAACTATAGAATTTTAATTACCATTGGGAAAACAAGCAAGTGAAAGCGTAAGATTTTTTTATCGTATTTTAGTTTTTTTATTGTGCTCATTTTGATAGTGCTAAGGTGCTTTACTTTTTAAAATAGGCACAACGCACTACAAAATTAGCCTCACAAACGTAAAATTTCCCTATGAATAATATAATAATAATAATACCACTACTTCCAATATAAACTAACAAAAAATTGTGAAGATAATGTCACTCGAACATATATGTTGCCATTTATATTAGTTTAGGACTATGTAAATATCATCTCATGGTGTCAATTTAATCTGTAAACTAATTTCGCATATCAGGAGCATATCATGTTATTTATATTACAAGGATCTGTCGTACTCATGCACTGGGAATTGATGGAAAATTTCTGCAATGCTTGTAAATGTTTCTGTGTGTCCTTAATACCTATTCGCGCTTTTCAATTCGACCCATGACTACATGTGGATATCACTAACAGTAATTATAAAATTTTAATTTGTCTGACCTAGAACTTTGGTATCTCGAATGTGGGTGTCAGGTATGTAGGTACATGCCAGGCTAGGTAATAAGTTCATCTTTGCATTAAGTGTGTATTTCAGCTTCGCTTATTTACATTAAACGAGGAGACCGCTTCTCAGAATTTGGAATTTCAAATTTGTATTGTTACCACCTTTCATGACTTTATTGTTTCAGCTACTTCAACTTAATTAACATATTCGCACGGGGTAATTCTACTGTGACCTTACCTGTGGAGTTTTCTGGTCGTGTCTCACATTTCCTCCTAAATCGATAAATTAAAGCTCAAAATAACTGCGGCATTAGCATAACCATAAACATGCCATTGTTCTGATAATTGCAATTTATGCCAATCAAATATTCTGATCCCATGTATAAATAGAGCTATACCGACAGGATGCTTCCGGAAGAATGGAGATAAATATGTTATTATTATGACTAGGGCTCTCGAGCAGAGTTGAGAATCATGATTGCAACGCAGGGGGACTAAATTAATATGAATCATGTCACTCTAGGCTATAGCTTAAAGAATTTTAGTCACGTTCGCTTCCTGCATTGGGCAATTATGAGCTTTGTTTTAAGCGTGCTTATGCTCAAATTTTGGGAATGATAATCTCGAAAAAGATGTTTACATTATACCGTCTAATAACTTACCTACTGGAGGAAATCAAAGAACAGACATAGTTGTGTGAATAAAGCTTATGGAAAGAAATTAGAAAACATTTTGAGACAGAGAATTTTCGGTGAATATTCTCATGGATGTACAAGGCTTCCGACATGGAAATTTCGCCCGTAACGCAATTCGGTGGAGTTTTTGCAGTAAAAAAATTACGAACCAACGAAAACGTAATGGTTTCATCAGAATTAGAGAGATTAGTGAGTTAAACAGGCTGTATCACCTGCAGCCAATTATTGGCTTATTATGCACCTCAGTTTTCTATAGATCCTTCAGTAGTCCAACTCTCTCTCCGAGAAGAGCACTATTCTTTTGGTTACACATTCCTCGTACTCAGCAGACTTAGAAGGTGTTAACCAAATTAAATGCAAGGAATCACCGTTTTTTGTTTTTTATATTATTAATCCAAGCTCAGGGGATACCTTATGATGCAAAGCTCATCATGGAAGAAGAAGATAGGGAGAGGATTATGGAACATGAGGAAAGTGGCGGAGGTGCAGATGTATGTCACTCTTGAACCTTCGCAGATTGCAAGTCCGAGGAAAAATAATAGATGGTAAACTGTTCCACATTCGCACAGTTCGGGATAGGAAAGTATCACGGAATTTTCTTCACGGCCGAAAGTAATTTGAAGGGTAAGGTAAAATGATGTGCGAAATTTGCAGTGCGAGTATTACGTGAAGGAATGACTCTACAAGGAATTTGACTAGATATTTCATTAGAACATTGGCCATACATGTAGCGATAAAGGGGTGAAAGGCATCCAAAATTGCGGCGATGCTTGATTGAGTCTATATGACAACTAATTGTCAAATCGCCAATGAGCTTGAAGGCTCTCATTTGAACAATATCAAATGAAGTTAAGGCTTAGCGACCAGCCCCAGCCCAGATATAGGAATTGTATTCCATTGTAGGTCTGATGTAGGACTTCCTTACACCTTTTCAGAAATCCAAAACATATTGATGCTTCTTTGGCAATAGAGTAGATGTGATCTGTCCAGGAGTGGAAAAATTATCATCTAATTTTAAAGAGATGAGACAGCCTTGGGACTTAGATACATTGAAATCGACGCGATTCGCCTTGTCCCAAGCGAGGATATTGACATGGTCGTTATTCAATGAACGAATCATGCAATCTCGGTTTACAGATGTGACATTCCCTCTGAAGTCCGCAAGAGTGTCAAAGGAATAAGCTAAATTAAGGGTATTGTCATCGACGAAACTATGAATGGGATTGAAAGTAAGAGAAAGCAGATCATTAAAGAAAATTAGGAATAGAGACGGAGAGACAACAGAGACCTGGGGCAGACCGGCATTTATAGAGGAGATTCAGATATAACGCCGTTTAATACAGCACGAATTAGGCGACCAGATAGAAAACCTTCAATGCAGAAAAGAAGAGGAGGGGAGAAGTCAAGTGCTTTAAGTTTGGCTAAAAGGGCAGGATGCCAGACTCTATCAATCTAAGTAACATTTTTCCCAATTTTTGGTGACTGAAGGTGATGGGTAGTTTTATAAGGGGTATATAATGATTACTCGGTTATATAAGAATTTGACTGGTTATATAAGAGTTCTATAATATTACCAGTAGTTATGGTAGAGTTTTTAAAGGTTACTAATGGTTTTCCTGGAAGTAAGTTACTAAAGGTTTTATAAGATGGTGATGGATATGTTTCAATCAACGGTCTATATAACTTAGAGTAACCATTACTCGAAGGTATAAAAAAAAGTTTTATAATTGTTTTCATCACCACGTTATATAACCAATTGGTAAGAAGTGTTTATTGCGGTATTCGTGATTACACTTATTTATGTAACCCGACAACATTCAGTAATGTAATGATTTTATTGGAAACTTTTGGTAACACATATACCCACTATAAAATAACGTAATATTTGCGGGTGTCCCTTTAGTAACTACGGTAATCGTTATACAATCAAATGACTTTTAATGTCGAATGGAGCCATTATAAATTGTTTTCATTTATTTATGGCGCTTTATTTGAATTACATTTTACACATTATGACTAAAAAGGCATGGTAATTCCTTTAGTTTATATAATATTTCTAGAAGTTTTATAAGGGTCATTCAGTTTATATAATAGGCCTAGGGATTACATAAAAGTTTTATAATGGTAATTTGGTCATTTAAGTAAAAGCCGCCATTTTTTTATCTGTGCATTGGAGATAAAAAAGAAAATGTTGGTTAAGTAAATTTTTCAAATTGCAGATATATGGCTTCCGCTTTATTTTTATATGATGAAAATACATCTTTTAGAAATATAACATTTCTAAATTATGTTATGTTATTTTTATGAATTAATATCATCTTAGTGAAAATTTAAAATTTTGTCAAATTTAATTAAAATTATTAAATATTGCTTATTTGTGGAGCGATCTGTATTTTTTCGAAGATCTATGATGATATTCACAGTAAAATTTTAATTGCAGCTGAATTTCAGCACATACATGCTGAAAAATTGTAATTCTAAGATTTAAAAATATCAAACCCTTACATCATAAAAAAGCAATACAAAAAAATATCGAAATTTTAAGTCAAGATAGGTTGCGCAAATATTTGCATTATAAAGGTAACGAAAAGTAATTTCCCTAACATTTCAATTACTAAAAGTAATCAGTCTGAGAAAATTCCAAGCTTTGTGGAAGCGTTACCATCACCCTTATAAACAAAGTTTATAGAAGTAACCGAAACATTACTGTAACTGCTGCTATGACCAACATAAATTAATCGAGGCACCCTGGGTTATATAGGAAGTTATATTAAGGTAACCAGAATATTTTTGTTACTCATTTTATAAAACTTTTAGTTATATAACGTTACCTAAATCAAGCCACTGTAACCTTTATACAATCCTCCATTTAAGCCCTATAAGGAGTTTACAGTGGTTACAAAGAGGTTTCGAGTATTAGTCTATATAGCTCAAGTTATATAATTTGGTAATCGAAACCTTATGGTTGCTACTATATAAAAAAAATGTTTCTTGGGAACGGCCCTTGAAATATCCAGAGCAACGATTTTGGAATCACCAAAGTTGGGGAATTCCAACGTTCCGTAAGAAAAGTCAGCAAGTATCCAGATGAGCGAACAGTCCGGAAGCCATATTGGCGATCGTTAATTAGTTTATTGGTTTCTAGAGTTCTGGGGTTAATGATAGATTCAAAAATCTTGGAGAGAATATAAATAAAGCTATATTTTTTATACCTTAGATGAAATCTAAAGGGTGTTTGTCATTCCGTTTGTAACACCTAAATATAATGATGGTAGAGCAAAATGCATTGGACACCCATGCATAGAATTTAAAGTTATTTTGATTTTTGCATGTCCATCTGTTCGTCCGTCCTGCTGTCCGTCTGTCCGTCCTTCTGTCCGTCTGTCCGTCCGTCCATCCGTCTGTCTGTCCGTCCTCACGATAACTCGAAAACGCGTGTAGTGAGAGAGCTGAAATTTTGCACATGGACTTAAAAAAAACATAAAATTATGTTCGAAAATGGGACAAATCGGCTAATTCCTTCGTAGGGTTGCCATACTAAAATTTGATTTTTCACTACATATTTGGACACTACCTGAAACGCGCCAACGTAGAGCGTTGAAATTTTGTACAAGTGTTTTCATAAAAATAGTAAATATATACAATAATATGGGGGTCTAGCTCGGGAGCAGAAGTATTTAGCTGTGGTTCTGAGCAAGTGTCTATACTACCTCCTCGTGGTGGCCCTTGGAAAACCAGCCTCGGCTGGGCTAAAGGTGCCTGGCACATGGGAGTAGGAAGGACCAGAGGAAGGGAAGGGTCACACCAAACTGGAGTCTGGTCCTGCCGAACCAACTGCCAGAGGTGTGTCCATTCCTTTTGCTTAGCTGCAGTAAATTGGTATTCAAGCCAAGGTGGAACTGCATACGCCCAGTTCTGCATCGCCAAGGTTTCAAGTAAGTCCCTTGCCATGGTATGGTGGCTCTGCTATGGTCGACCGTTACTTCCCGCCATCCAAAAAGATAGTGTCTGGATTCATTAAATAAAAAGCCCGATGAGGGTGATGCCCCTCCAAGCGCTTCGTCCATCGGGGCTGTATCAGACCCACAGGACAATACTTTAGTTGAAGACCGTACTCGTAATCACACAGGAACGGACAGGTTATCGCTCGCGGGATCAAGCAGGTCAAATACTCGCCTAAGCGGCTCCACGCGCAAGCGTTTAAAATACTTCTTGGAATCAAGTGTCAACGGAGAGGAAGCCATGGAAATGGCGACCCAGAAATCGATGACTGAGCTGAAAAAGCTAGGGAAACGATCCCGATCTGACGGATCATCTCCAGAAGAGAAGGCTAAACACCAGGAAGAGAAGGATCATGACAAATAGGAGCGCGTCTATGCCCAACTTGTCGGGAACCAACTTGCCCTGATTGCCAAGCAAGGGTCGACACCTAAAGCTGGTCGGCCAACTGCAGAAAGAGGACATAAAAAGATCCCTCTCTTCAGTCAGGTACTGATCAGTGTCAAGGTTACTATTGCGACTGAAGGTTATCCAACAGCGCTCATCTCTATGGACCAAGTCAAGGCCGTACAGAAGAGGGTTTTTGATAAGATAGAAGAGCAAGCAGATAAGAACGTTAAACCTAATTTCTTGGGCTGCTCTTTAAAGCAGGCCAGCTCTCTCAACTGCGGAGACGTGGCCACTCCCAACTAGATTAAGGTTATCTTTCCACGCCTTAAGCCGTTGGATGGGGCTTGTGGTCCTGGAGAGTGAAAACTTTCCGCGTCACAAAGTTTACATAGTGTACCTCCCAATGAGTGAAGGAGACTCCAACGAAAAGATACTGCGAAGAATTCCGGCCTGCTCACCCAAGTACCCATGAAAGCATTTTTAATGCTTCTTGTTTGCTATTTTCTCACGTCTTTGAAATCGTACGTGAGAATATGCAGAAAAGTTTTGATGCGATGCAATTGCATCAAGAAACTGCAATCTGATATGCCAGTTGCCGCCTTAAAACTTTTGATTCTAAGACCACAAAAAATAATTGTATGTACATATATAAATTCAATTCATACGTGAATATATGAAAAGAAAAGAAAATGATATTCCACGTAGGCAAATATGTATATCGTGAGATGTGTTCCTCATATTATAATGAAATCCAATTAAGCATAAATTGCATTTTATTATCAGCCACACATCTCACGACATACAGTGTTCAGCGAACCTGAAACAATAAAGGGAAGAAAATCAATAAAGACTTACAACATTATTATACATAAGGTTACTTGCACCTGGAGACTGCACAGGTGAAAAAACTCCAGCGAAGATCTGAAATTAAATAAAGAAATGGATTAAAAAACAAAATTAAAATCAAGAATTTTATTATATTGGGAATAAAAGGTCATTGACACTAGCCAAAAGCATTGCTGTGTGTACATATATACGGTACAACAACAATGCCATGCAAATGAAAACCATGTAGAACATGAATAATTTCATATTTCCCATAAAACACCCAACACAAAACATTATTATATATATGAAACTATGTGATTAACATACTTATTGTTAATAGGTGTGAACAAATAAGGTGAAAACTGCTACGAAAGCATTCACCTGACATTTGTCTACAAAGTTTTATAATATATAAATTAGAAAATAAATTCAATATTCTCAAGTAAAAGCACTCACCTGTAATTAAATATTGTGTCCAACGTCGAACAACCTAGAAAAAACCACTAAAATTTAATTAAAAACACTTAAAAATACAACTTGACACTCGCGCGCGAAAGTTTCAAAACAACGAAAACTTCATACTACCACGACGTTTGACATATCGAAACGGGGTACAATCGAATTGCGATCTCCATGGCATGGCGGTGTTCGCGTTGTGATATTTTTCACGGGAAACGTGATATTCGCGATTTTTTATTTATTCACTTCCCACAATGAGTGCGATAAGTCTCTTTCGCAGTGAGAAGACACAAAAAATTATTACAAATGACAGGAAAATCTACTACTTACATCGAAATGAAACGTAACGAATCGAGATTTTTATAGCAAATGTTCCAAAAATGACAAAATTTGATTAAATCATCAAATTGACAATCAATTTCCACGACAAAGGTATCAAAATTTAGATCGTTAAATTTGCTATCGACTGACAACAAGAAAAATTCAACCCTTTGGCATTTTCAGTGAAATTTTCAAAGATTTCACTAAATAGATAGCGAAAATGGAACGAATTTTTCTATAAAAAGGAGGTCTGTTTTCAACAAATTGTCAAGGAAGGTACATATGCTAGCAAGTCATAGTATCCTCATATTTGCAATTTTTTTCTAATCATTGATAATACTCAATATTTTTTTTGGACTTATAGTTTTCTTTGTTTTTCATTAGTATTTTCACTTAGTGTTTTTTTTTGTGGATTCATCATTAATTTTTTGTATTCATTTAAAGTCAGTTTTTTCGTTCTTCACAATTAAAGTAGTTCTGTCATTTTTCGTTTATTTTCCTTTTTTTTTTTTTTTAAAGAATTTGTTTCCAGTGGATTTCGGGAATTAGTAAATCTCGACGTGTTTTCTTTGACATTTTATAATAAGTTCAAGGTATTTGTTTCAGATAAATCTTTGGTTAGGTGAAGGGTATCAAGCTGTAAGATTGCATGCCAATTGTTTATTGGACATATTACACAAAATAACATCACCGCATACTAAAATTTATTGAATATAATTTTCTTGTGATTTCAGTTGTTTGTTCATAAAATTTCGTCAATTAATCAATTTATCAAGGTATAAGACTGTGCCCACACGGGTCACCTTTACACAACATGAGAAATGATTCACGATTGACATTAACAATTTAATTTATTTTTCAGCATTAAATAAATTATAAGAATAGAAAGGAATTTGAAATAGTTTAATATAGGTCTAGTTAAGAAATTTGAGCAGAATTAATACAATCTAAACCAGTTCTAGTGCATAATTAAAAAATATATAATAGTTAAATTGAATTACAATTAGGTTAGTTTCCTTGAAGATAATTAGTCTCATTTTAGTAGTAGGAAGAATTTTGGCAAATAAATCTAAATGAATGAATAACCGGATGATTCTTTCATTTACCGCTACACTACCGCCATCTAAGTGTGATTGTGCTCTGTCATCGTTTACATTTTAGTTTTCTACGTTGATTGACACCAGACAGTAGGCATTTGTATTGTGAGAGCTTATTGGAAGCTACACTTGCTATAGCCCACACGTGGCAGTTCTCCGTTGGATTATTTCAATCTTGTTGTTATAGCCCAGACGTGGTAGTTTTTAGGTAGATTATTTCAGTCTCGTTGTCATAGCCCACACGCTGCAAGCTCAGTGTCTTTGAGTAAATATTCCGCAACAGACGTTTTCACTAGTAGTAACTTATAGGAAGTCACACTAGTGCGTAAACGTTAGAAGATCAACTCGTCTTTTCATTTGCAGGTGACAGATCTAAGAAGTCATCAACAAAGCTATAATTTATGAACATACACAATTTCAGATATTCTTGTTTTCAGGACGTCAGCTGTCAGTCAATCTTTCATCGAGCACAAGACATCATATTTAAACATTTTGGTGGTTCCATCCAGGATTCATTCGACTCATTAATTTAGGTTAGAGTTTTGTAGGGATTAATATTAGATATTGCAATTAACTTATTTATCGTAGTCTATTTAAAATTAGCTTTGACTTGTCAATTTATATTTGTTTACTGCTCAGATTTATTAATTAATTTAAAATGACAGAACTCAAAAGTTTTGTTAAATAAAGAGCAAGTTTTACGAAATCGCCTAAAGAAAACAATTGCTAATGGACAGAAGACATTAACAGAAAAACACTCAAAGGGTTTGTACGAAGCAAAACTCTGCGAGATCAGGCGAACATGGGCTGAATATAAGCAGATTGATCATTGAGACACCGCCAAAAATGAACCAAAGTATATCACTGATGACACATACTGTAATATGGAATATACATAGGAGAATTATACGATTTGATTCATCCTACAATAGAGTTGGCAAAATCCGCACTATTGTTAGCACAACAAACTCGTGTGGAACTACAACAACAAAACATATTACCAAAAATCATGTTGCCAAAGTATAGTGGTAACTATGACGGCTGGCGCGCGTTTCAGGATTTATTCACGGCCGTAGTACACAACAACACACACTTGAAGGTTGTTCAAAAATTACTACTTGAATGGCTCGTTGCTAGGTAATGCGGAAAAATTACTACATCACACTCCCATCACAAATGAAGATTATATACCCGCATGGAACAAATTAAAGGCAAGGTACGAGAATAAAAGATTCTCGTAAATAATCAGCTTAACATTTTAACAAATCAACCTAAAATAACTTCAGAAACAGGTGTACACTACACAAGAGTGTCTACAGCAACTGAAGGGTTTGCAAGTTAATACTGCGTCATGGGATGTATTACTTGTCTATTTAATAGTACAGAAGCTGCCTTTCGCGACATTAAGATTGTGGGAAGAAAACCAAGGAGCGTCACAGGAGCTGCGAACTTATGAGCAATTATTCACATTCTTGGATACAAGGTTGAAAATATTAGAAGCAATTTCAGACACGTTGGCACCCAAGTCAAGTCAAGCCAAATGTCACTCAAAGCCGACTACAACAAAAGCATTACACACAATCACGTCAGTGAAATGCGCAGCATGTAATGGAGACCATCTACGTCAGAATTGCACAAGATTCCAAAAGATGGATTTACAAGGCAGAAAGAAGTACATCAAGACAAATGGACTTTCCTACAACTGCCTATCAAGGAAACACTCACTTAGGACTTGTACCAGTAGGTATCGATGCTTCAAATGCAAACAGATGCATCATACATCGATACACGAGGATATTAAAACAAACAATTTGCATCCTAGGAATGTAGAGGCTATCAATCTACAATCCAAATCTGTTGAAGCTGATTTCAATTCAAGCTCAAGGCAACTTCAACAACAACACAGAGATAATAGCAGTCTTCACCAAGTCAGACTGAGTATCAATCAGGGTACAGGGGATCGAGCGACAACTCATACGTACATGAACCGAGAACGATCCTATGCGCTATTCCGTGGTCTTATCGACTCAGGATCAGAATACTCTTTTATCACAAAGTTGGCATGTAACAAATTGCAGGCTCTTCGCAGTCCAACGCTAGTGACTGTAATAGGGTTAAACAAAAGTTTAACGGGTAACTCGAGCAAGATAACCAAGCTATTACTGAAGTCCTGTGGAGAAGATAAGACAACAATCTCAGAGGATTTTTAGGTAATTCACAAAATTACTGATGCGTTACCAACAAAATTGATATCAAAAGACAATTACAAGCATTTAGATCAACTCAACTTAGCAGATACTACATACTGGAAACCTGGCAAGATAGATACACTTCTAGGAGCCAAGGTTTATGCTAAAATAATATTAGAAGGAATTGTACAAGGTCCACCCAATA
The DNA here is from genome assembly GCA_963930735.1 of Dioctria linearis. NCBI lineage: Eukaryota > Metazoa > Arthropoda > Insecta > Diptera > Asilidae > Dioctria > Dioctria linearis. Next base: position 89,674,734 of record OZ005742.1, read on the forward strand.
CTCCAACAGCAATAAAAACGATGTTACAGCATCAGCTCATCGCTGGGTTCAATTTAAGAAAATGGACCAGCAACGATAGCAGTTTGTTGCAATATCTACCGGAAGGGCATGTTGAACTGAAAAACTCTCTGATCTTTTCAGAAAATGATTCAGTCAAAACATTGGGAATCAAATGGTTCCCAAAAGATGATTACTTCACGTTTTTGATCAAGCCACTGTCACAACACGCAGTGTTTACGAAGCTCATCATATTATCAGGGATTGCATCCTTATATGATACTCTAGGTTGGCTATCTCCAATACTCTTAGAAGCTAAACTGCTCATGCAAGGCTTATGGATTACGGGCTCATCATGGACTGACCCTGTATCGGATAACACTAGTCAGATCTGGAAAAATTTTGCAGATAATTTACAATTACGAATCCAAAGATGGATTAACTATTCGAAAGACTCACGGATGCAAATTCATGAATTTTGCGATGCGTTATTCAAAGCGTACGCTGCAGCAATTTACTTGAGAGTAGAACAAGAGGATGGCACAGTTGTTACACATTTGCTAACGTCAAAGACAAAGGTAGCACCTATTAAACCAATGACAATACCACGTCTTGAATTGAACGGTGCCTTACTTCTTGTTAGATTACTAAAGACCATTGCGCAGGGCATTCATTTGGAAAACATTCGAATAGTTGCTTGGACAGATTCAAAAATAGTACTACAATGGATCAAGGACTATCCGTCCAAATGGAAAATTTATTAGCCAATCGGATCGTAGAAATCCAAGATAGTTAAAATTCGAACATTGGCGGCATGTTGCATCAAGCCACAATCCAGCTGACTTAGCATCACGTGGCATTACAACGCAGCACATCTTGAACAATGACTTATGGTGGCACGGACCCACATGGGTAGCACAACCACAAGATCATTGACCAATTAGCAACGAAATCAAGGAAACAACTATAGTAGAACAAAGAGTATCATCTGTCACCAATTTCTTAACAAAGTTTAAGAGTGACATACTCGAGAGATACTCCTCCACACGTTTAGTGCGTGTTATAGCAAGGATGCAGCGCTTCATACATAATTGCAAAGTCCTCATAAAAAAGGCACTACGACGCTAACAAGCCACGAATGTCTACATGCACAACAAACTGTTTTCAAATTAGTACAACAAACAGCATTCCCAGGCGACTATTAGGATTTACTGCATCAAAGAACCATATCTAAGAACAGCAAACTTTTACGATTGAATCCAGTACTTGATGCCGATGGATTAATACGAGTAGGAGGACGATTGGATAATGCGACAATGTCATATAGTAGAAAAGAGCCAATAATCCCACTTCGTGATCATCATGTTACGTAGATCTACGTTGAGAAGGTTCATTTAGAGACCTTACATGGTGGCACTTCCTTAGTCCTGAATACAAGCAAAAATTTAGTTTGGATATTAGATGAAAGACGCTGTATTTCAACTAGACTACACAAATGCATTACCTGTTTTAGACAACGCCAAGCAACAACAAAGCAATTGATGGGTAATTTACCTGCAACAAGAGTCAACATAACAAAACCCTTTGCTAAAGTTGGAATAGACTACGCTGGACCAATAACCATCAAGACAGCGAGTCATAGAAATGCAAAGCTACAAAAGGCCTACTGCTGTATTTTTATATGTATGTCAACTAAGGCAGTGCACATTGGATTAGTTTCTAGTCTAACTGCAGAAACCTTCATTGCAGCCTTGAAAAGGTTCATAGGCAGAAGAGGTTTGTGCACCGACCTCTATTCAGATTGCGGCACAAACTTTGTTGGAGGAAAGGCAATACTGGAGAAAGAGTTACGTCAAGCAATCAAAGAAGCAACTCCAATGGCTGCTGAACATTTATCAACAAAATTCATTACATGGCATATGAATCCACCAGCAGCTCCGCATTTTGGAGGATTATGGGGTGTTAAATCCATTAAACACCATCTACGGAGATCAATTGGAAAATCAAACCTCACATTTGAGGAGTATGCTACGCTGTCGACTCAAGTAGAGGCCTGCCTAAATTCAAGGCCACTTTGTCATCTGGTTGTCCCTAGACAGTAGTTGGAGTTTCGAGTAGCAGCTCCAGACTAATTTCGACTCAAAAACTTGAGAGGAAAGGGCTAGGAGCGCAGCTTCGCTGTCTGAACAGATGTAGATATTGGATTTCTTGCAGCCCTTATTTAGGCTTTCCTGAGCTCCAACCTCTATAGCTTAGACTTCCGGCTGAAAAATGGAAGGTGAGGAACAAAGCGGAATGAATAGTTCCACATCTGGACCAACCACCCCTTCGCCCATGTTACCGTCCTTCCGGGATCCGTCAGTATACCAGACTTGGGCCCGTTGCAGAAGCTGGAGTCCTCTGTCAAGTATCTGGCTTCTTTCATTTATGGTTAAAGTATCTAGGCCATTGTATCTATTGGAGCTTCTTGGTCGTTAATATTGACCTGCTCAAAGATACTGAGATGAGCCACCCTGGAAGAAGGAATAAACAAAATTATACTTTTGTTCAAAGGATAGGAAACAGATTAGACTCTGGTAGAGGATGCTTTAATATTAGACTCTAAAAACCGACTGGTGGTTTTACTGCGGCTCGCCGCCCTTTTATAGCCGCCGTGAACCGCTATGTCCCAGCTTCATATTGTGTTGCTCTGGCAACGCTTGGTTCGATTTGCGGTGGAATATTTGTGTAATTAGATTAGTATATTATGTTATATTGATTGGGAACATGATGCTTTGTGCTTCCTTTTTTATATATTTTTAGGACAAGGTGATTTCATTGAGGCATGTAATTTGATGGCGGAATTTCGACGAGGGATCTATAAATATGCATGTGGACTGAACATCCTCCACTCCCAAAAAAAATAAAAAAAAAAAAAAATTATAAAATAAGAACTTACAGTGTCTTGTTTGAAAAAGTGTAGTCCTTCCTTTTTCTTTTTCATTTTGAGAGTTATTCCACCAGGGAGTTTGAAACGAAAAAAGATTTTAGATTTTCGGATTGTATTCCATGGAATATAGCTGATGATTCCAATAGCTGTTTGACGTCGGGGCTGGTTCGTATTGATTTTTTGATGTCTTCTGGTATTCCTGGTCTTAATGTCAGAGGTTATCCGTTGGTTGATGGAACATCTTAGAATTGCATTGGAGGGATAATTGGCGGATCCATAAACTCAGTTGGAGGATCTATAATCATGTCCTGAGATACCAAATTGCCATTATTTGTTGATGCTATTTTGATAGCTGTTTGTGGATGTGATGTGAATTTATAGGAATCTTGTCTGCCAACTGATTCGATTTTGTTGATGGGCATTGTCGGGCTCAGATCAGGCATACTTGGTGATATAGACTTGGTTGTATGATCGCTAGTCGTCCGAGAAGTTTGACCAGTGCTCGTGAATTATGAGATATTTGTTTTTATTCTGTAGAGTTAGTAGCCGTAGGTTTTCGTTGAGGATGCTCTGTCATTTTGCTATTTTTATTGGGAAGTATTTGAGAACTTGTTGACCGCTTGATACTATGATGTGGTTGTATTGTATTTTGTGCTGCAGAGCTGTGTTTGTTAGTGTTTGTGGTAATTGTTTGCTTTGAAGATGCTATGACATGCGGATCTCTTGGCGGGCTTCGTCTTGTTACCGTGGGCAAACGTGGTCGAGTTGGAATACGAATCCCTGGACGGCTTTTCTTTAACAGTGGCCCAAACTTGAGGTTTCTTGATACCTGGCGAAGCTGGCTTTGCTTCGAATGGTCTAAGTAGCTCTCTCACCGGCAGAACTTCGTGCGGTGGAGGTCGTACGATTGCGGACTGTGTCTGCGTTTTTTGGTAGGAGTCGGAGTTAGTGGGCTTACGGGCTTGATTCTTTTAGGTGCTACCAACAGCTCTGGAGAAGTCGGTGATAAGTGCATATCTACGGAATCTTGCGATTCTGAGTTAAAAATCTCTAATAGTTCCACCATGGTAGATAAAATAAATCAAAAAGAACGAAAGAATGAAATAATAACAAACAATAAAACTGCAACTAAAGCGCACTTGATCTTCACTTGTCAACTTTCAAATTTGAAGTGATTTTTGGCGGTTTGTGGATTTATTTATATTCAAATAAAACGGTAGTTTTTTTGAACTTTTGTATTGCCACAGAGTGTTAGATATTGGTGGAGATTTTGAATTACTGGTGAGAGATATCTGTTGAAGGGAGAGGGCAGACCTTTGGGATAGGGCGAGTCAGAATATTTTTCGGTATTTTAATGGTAACTGCTCGCACTAAATCATTATGACCAATATGAATTTCAATGATTCGTCCTAATGGCCGTTTTCCTAGGGGTTTTTGGTCTTCTTTTATTAAAACGAGAGTTCCAATTTTTATATTTTCCTTTTCAGTTTTTCCTTTATGTCGTTGATGTAAAGTATGGAGATAATCTCTCAACCACTGCTTCCAAAAGGTGTAGGAGAGTGATTGTATGTGTTGCCATCTCTTGAGAGGATGTTGGAGAGGATTGAGTGGGGGAGGTTCACATGTAGTGAGGAGATGACGACTTGCTAGGAACTGTCCGGGAGTGAGGATATTATAGTCACTTGCATCATTGGACAGAGAGGAAAGAGGTCGGGCATTGAAACATGCCTCAATTTGAACTATGACCATGTAGAGTTCTTCGAATGTGAGTTTTGTATCTTTAATGGTTTTGTAGAGAAGGCGCTTGGTGGATTTTACACCAACTTCCCATAGGCCTCCAAAGTGAGGTGCTGCAGGAGGCTTAAAGTGCTAAGTTATACCTTGGTTAACAATTTCGTTAGCTAGATCAACTTCGATTGCTTTGATTGATGTTTCTAGATTTGACTGTAAAAGACATTGGCTCCAACGAAATTAGTACCTCGGTCAGTACCAACGAAATTAGTACCTCTTCGTGCAACAAATCGGTTGAGGGCGGCTAGGAAGGCTGGTGTGGACAAATCAGAGACGAGCTCTATATGTATGGCCTTAGTGGCTAAGCAGACGACTAGGCAGATGTATGCTTTTGTTATCTTCGTTCCTCTTAGTGTTGATGCTTTTATATCATGCGGGCCTGCATAGTCTACCCCAGTGTGTTGGAAGAGCAAAGATATGTTGACTCTAGCTGAGGGTAGAGAACTCATTAACTGAGTATTAGGCCTTGCATTGAACCGAAAGCAATCAACACATTTATGGATGCGATGTCTAATCGTATTGCGGGCATTCAGTAACCAATAGTGATTCCTTATAGTGCTTAATATTATTTGGATGCCTCCATGTAACGTGTAATGGCGGATGTGATCTATAAGAATATTGGTTATATGATGGTTATTAGGGAGTATTATAGGATGTTGTTGGTCGTAATTTAATTGATATTTTCTAAGATGACCTCCAACTCAGAGTGGAGCGTAGGATTGAGGGATAGAAGTCGACCTTTTTTAGGAAGGGGCATATTTTTTAGTAAGTGGGAGATTTCGTTGGGGAATGTAATGTCTTGGAGCATTTTAATTAGACATCGTTCCGCCATTTTTAATTCGAGTACTGATAAGAATTGAGTAGTCGGATGTAGTTTTCGTACACTATCTATGAATCGGAGACAGTAGGCGGTTATTCTTATTGTTTTTTGGAATGATGAATATTTGTGAAGCAAAGGAATTTGTTCATTGATTGTAGTGGTGAGAACCTTTGATTTCTTTTTATACTCTAATTGAGTGTGCACTTCTGGCGTTTGTTGAGGCCAGAATTGTTCATCTTGGCGTAACCAGTATGGACCATTCCATCATATTGATGCTGTAGCTAAGGTATTTGGTGGAATTCCTCTAGATGCTATATCAGCTGGCTTGCACTTTAAAGGAACGTGTTTCCATATGGCTAGTGGAATGTTTTCATGTATTTCGGAGACACGGTTAGCCACGAACGTTTTCCAGGTAGATGGGTGTTTTTGTAACCAAGCTAGAACTATACTAGAGTCTGTCCATGCTGTAATTTTACTGTTTCAAGATCTAAATAAGTGACAACTTGTTTAATAAGTCGGGAAAGCAGGACATTACCACATAGCTCTAGTCGAGGTAGTGATACTGGTTTAATGGGTGCTACTTTGGTTTTTGCTGTCATGATTTATACTCTGGAGTTTTCATGAGGATGTATTTTTAACTACAGAACTGCTGAGTAGGCATGATTGGAGGCATCGCAAAAATCATTTAGTTCCACCTCGCTTATGTTAGGCTGGTAGCCTAGCCAGTGTGGAATCTGAATATCCTGAATGGCAGGTAGTTGTTTTTTGAAATGATTCCATTCTTTTCAAACTTCTGTGGATTCAGGGTCATCCCAATCGCATTTAGAGCGCCAGAGTTCCTGAATTAAAATTTTGGCTGTAATAATACATAGCGCTAACCAGCCTATTGCGTCGAACAGAGACGACACTTCAGACAGTATTATTCGTTTGGTGTATGTGGTTTTGGGTTCGGGAGTGTTGACTTTGAAAAAGAAGAAATCTGTTGTTGGGTGCCAGCGATTGCCGAGAGTTTTTATCAATTCGCGTTCTGAAAATTCCAGATTCGTTTTTAACTCTCGATGCTCTAATGGAATATTTTTTAGTAAATCATGATGGTTGGCTGTCCATTTCCTTAGGTTGAATGTTCCTGAGGCTAGAGCTTCAATAAGTTCTTGTACTTCGCTTAAGATGTGTACTCCCGAAACCAACTCATCCACATAGAAATGTTATTCCAAAATATACTTATTTTAGAAACTTTAATAGAATAGATTTGAATTCTCTATTAATTGACTGTGAGTCGATATCGTGGAACCATGTTTACGGAGTATGTTCTGTAGATGACCAAATAAAATTTATTAGTGACTAATAGCATATTTACATGATAAACATGTTCCTTTACTTAAGAAGGTTATGAAACCGAAATCCTGTCCATGGTTTTCACAAGAAATTCAGTTAATGATCACCGAGAGAGAATATCTTTTTTTTCGTTATCGCAGACTTAAGACTAGTGATAGTCGCAAAGCATACACTACGTTACGAAATAAAATAATTTTAAAAATTCGTAATGTTAAGCGAGCATACTACAAGAATAAGTTTGATCTGAGTGTACCGACTAGAACTCTATGGCACAATCTTCGTAGCGCGCACGTTTATGGCAAAGACAAATCTGAAAATCACATCAATCCGAATGAACTTAATTCATATTTTGTTGAAAGCCCTCTACCGCCTGGTGACATAATAGCACCTGAAATCTCGGCTCTAGCTCCAGAGTTTTCCCCTGGATTCTGTTTTCGTGGTGTTGATTACACCGAAGTATATAATGCCATTTATTCCATTAAATCGGAGGCTGTTGGCTCTGACATTATGTCACCAAAATTTATCAAATTAAGTGCTCCGTGCATTATCAGTCCACTATTACATCTTTTTAACACTTGTATTACTAAGTCCATATTTCCCAGTGTATGGAAAATTGCTAACGTGGTCCCAATACCTAAAAAACCTACCGCTGTATCCCCCTCCGACTTCAGACTTATTAGCTTGTTGTGTTTCCTTTCGAAGGTATTTGAAAAACTTTTATGTTATCAAATCCAGAAGCATTTACATGAAAATGAACTTTTGAGCAATCTCCAGTCAGGCTTTCGGCCTAGATATAGCTGTGAAACGGCTCTCCTAAAAGTGTCTTCTGATATTCGCTCTTCTCTCGACAGGCTAGAGGTAGCTATATTGTTGCTTCTGGACTTTTCTAAAGCATTCGATAGTGTTTGTCACAACAAGCTTCTGAATAAACTATCCAGATATTATAATTTCTCGTATAGTGCTGTTAACTTAATGAAGAGTTTTCTTACACAGAGAGCTCAAAAGGTAATTCTTGAGAATGGTAACCATTCTGACCTCCTTTATCTCACCAGTGGAGTTCCACAGAGATCTATCCTAGGTCTACTGTGTTTCATTCTGTACATTAGCGACTTACCTTCGGTGATCCGTGATGCTAACATACACATGTATGCAGATGATGTGCAAATTTATCTTTCTCGTCCTATCGGACTCATCGAAGACTGTGTGGCCCGCGATAATGATGACGTGAGTGAAATATGTAAATGGGCTTTAAATATCAATCTCAATCTTAACCCTGCCAAGTCTCAGTGCATTGCTTTCAATCATGGTCCACTAGACACTTTGTCATTACCACATATCAAAATAAATGGCATCACTATCCCATATGAATCCAGAATCCGTAACTTGGGCGTTATTTTAAATTCTACCATGAAATGTTGCGACCATGTCGATTTAACTCTATCTAAAATCTACACCATCTTGCGTCGTCTTTGGCTCTCTGCTAGAATTCTTTCTCCCAATTTGCGTTGCCATCTAGTCAAATCGCTGATCTTGCCATATTTTAGTCAAGGTTGTCTTGTATTTCCTAAGCTTGATTCTCGATGCTTTAGAAAATTGAATGTAGCACTTAATGACTGTATTAGGTTTATCTTTGGACGACGAAGGTATGATCACATATCTCATCTTAGTTTTTCGTTGCTAGGGTACTCGCTGAAGACTTACTTTGAGCGACAAATTTTAATGTTTCTGTACAAACTAGCTTTTTCTACACAGCCTTCTTATTTGTGCAATATGATTCAGCCTTTAAATACAAGTAGGGGATATAAATTTCGACTGCCCAAATTTTACAAGGATCTTACATTGTTCAGGCCAATCGAATCTGGAACGCTTTGCCCAATAGTCTGCAGAGGGCGGGCTCGTTCGGCGTATTCAGGAGACTGCTTATTTCTTACCAGACTCACTTCACCTAGTCAATGTTGTAGATTTGAGTTTTGATTTTATGTATGCATATTCACCATTTTACGTATCTCATAGATCTATTTAATTTTAAATTTAATTTTCTTACTTTTCTTGTCTACATTTTCTCTTTCTGTTTCAAATAATGGATCAAATATCTATGTTAATTTCTAGAAGACACTTGTTATACTCGGGATCAAATACTATGCTTTTAATTTTTAGTCTTAGTTCTTAGATTAACTGGGTTTTTTAAGTGTCCAAATTTTTCCACTATTACATAAATACTGACTATAAGATTGAAAATCTTGAAGTGTTTTTTACATCTTAATAAATAATAATAATAATAATAATAAAATAAAATCTCTCATGATGCTTTTTGCTGCGAGTGGGTAGATACTAGCTTCATCCCTTGCTAAATGCTGCAAAGTTTTAATGGCGAGATATTGTGCTGGTGCTGTGCCAAAGGTGACTGTAGGTAGGACGCAGTCTTTTATTTCTTCCTTTGGTGTATTTCTCCAGATTATTCTCTGGTACTGTTGGTGTTTAGGTGTCATCTGAATCATCCTGTACATCTTCTCAATATCTGCAGTAAATGCAAATCTGTACAGTCGCCATCTCAATAAGGTGGTCCAAAGTGTTGGTTGGATTGTAGGTCCAATCAGTAATTGTTCATTCAATGATCTACCATTTGAGGTGCGTGCTGATGCATTAAATACAATTCGAAGCTTAGTGGTAGTGCTCTCTTTGAACACTGCATGATGCGGTAAGTAGTAGAATGGAGTGTTATCACATGATTTGTTTTCTAATGGGAGTTGTGTCGGTGGAATAAGCTTAATGTGTTCAAGATGAGCGTACTCATCAATACAAGTTCTGTATAGTTTATACAATGCTGGATTGTTAGAAAGTCTTTTCTCTAACTACAAGAATTATTTGACAGCCATGTTTCTAGACTGTCCGAGCTGTGGTGTATTAGTCTTTGAAAGGTAGATTTACCTCATATTTTCCAGAGGGTACTCGTTTTGTTGTTTCATGATACTGAAGTGGGTATCGTGCCAAGTCCAATTAATTCGAGAGTGGTACGAGATCCTTTAAGTTGTAATCGTTTAAAGGTTTTCTCGTTCATGATGGACACTTGAGACCCAGAGTCTATTAGTGCTCGGAATGCCATTGTGATTCCGGATGATGCAGTGATGTTTATCAGAGTCGTAGAGAGAAGAGCTCTTTTCCTATTTGACGTTATGAAATTCTGAACTTGTTGTTCCTCATTTCTACACGCGGGTGTGGTTTGCTTGGCTTCCATGTTGGAATTTTGGGTGGACTGATTTAGTGTTTTTGAATAGTTTTGCTCGTAGTGGAGCAGAGTGTTATGATTTTTGTTACAATGATAACACTTTTTGTTGCTTGTGGAGCTAGTAGTTATATGGCTGGGTGATGAGCAATTTTTGCGCAAGTGTTTATTTATGACAACTTCGTGCCTTTGTCGGGTGGTTAAATTTCGAAATGTTGGGCAATGAAAAATAATATGGCTACCTTTGAAATGGCTGCAAGAGGTCTTTTTTGTAGGTGGGTGTATTGGCGCTGCATTTTTAGTTTTGTTCAAGAGTCCGTATGTGGGTTTGGGTGAGAATGGTTTTCTCTGTGTCATATTTGATGACGTATTTTTGTTTCCTATCATTTCTAGAGTTCGGAAACGAGACTCTAAGAATTTTGTTAATGTTTTTATTTTGGGTAATTCTGTGCTATTGTGGAGGTTCTGCTCCCATAACTGGTGTGTCTGAGTGTAACTTTTATATAGTCAAATATATAATTATTGGATCCCAGTTATTTGTTTCTACTCCTAAGTTTTGTAATGCTAATAGTGCCTCAGTTATATTATCTAATAGTTTTTTGATACTTTCGGGGGTATCATAATTTTTGGTTGGGAGAGACAATAATTTTTTTAGTTGTACGTTGCCTAGGACTCGCTTATTTGAGTAGCGTTCCTTTAAGAGCTGGCAAGCTGGTTTATAGTTTGCGTCGCATACTTCATAATGCCTGAGCAGCTTTTCAGCTTCACCAATTAGATTAGTTTTCAGAAAATATAGCTTGTCAACGTCTCTTAAATTATTGTTGTTATGAATATCTGAATTGAATAAATCGTGCAATGAAATCCACGTAGAATATTCTCCATTAAATGTGAGTAGCTTGATTCTAGGAAGCCTTTCATTGTTGCATGACATTGTGCCAACAGAAGCTGTCTGGGAAGGAATGCTGACAGATGGCGTTGGTGCTAATCTGTCCATGTCTTCTTCCATGTGTAACGAAGTTACAAATTTGAACCGAATTAAATTCTTTTTGCCCGCCTATGGGCTATTTAATTAAAACTTGAACTTAAGTTCAAGTAACCACGCCACTGGGGCATGCCAACAAGCTGCTATAGTCACAGGCTGCATGATCAGCTCGCCAGCACATGTACTAGTCAAGTACAAGAAAGGCTTTTCAAAAGAGCTTGCAAGCTCTTTTATACTTACGCCAGTAGAAGCATCAGGCACTCAGCCACTGAGAAGCTCTGACCCACGGCTATATAAAGCGCGCCATTCGCCCACAGAAATCAGTCTGGTCAGCGAGCTCGACGAGTTAGGTGATCAGACATTTTACTGGGTGACTAGTGGAGCGCGAAATTCCCACACTAGTAAACCCTTGCACGCCGTGTGAATAATCCCCGTGCATTTTCTTAAAACATCCGTCCTCATCCGTGGTGTTAGAATTATTAGCATAGTGGTAAGCCGTGTGAAGTTCCCCTTACCACTACATAGTCTCTAGTATAGCTGATAAATAGAACTAGATTAAGTTAGCTGTGTAACTGGTAGGCTATTTTTTTCAAATAAAGAAATATTTTATTTATATTGTAACTGAAGGAGTTTCATTTTTAAGAAACCCTGGTCCGACGAGCTATCCGCAGCCATCCCACCGAAACTCCGTTACACATGCTTGCTGCTTTCTCAATGTAATATACCTGCCCCTCGCTAAATATCTCTTTGGTGAAATAATCTAGTTGGAGATCTTGTTTTGTTACTCTCCTTTATATAGACCTATGTCGAGTTTGGAATTCTTTCCAATACTCGGTGAACATTTGTATGCGTTTTTCTGTCGATTTGACAGTTTTCTTTGTTCATTCTCTTTGATGCCCTGTAAACAATTCTTCCATTAAATCTTTGACTTCTTTTTGGGACTGAACCAACTCTGACATATAGTCAATGGTTTCGTCACCAACGTCAGATGAAACGGATTCGCCATCTTTCGGCATTTTTAATCGAGAAGCTTGAATTATGTGATATTAAGCAATATATTCTAATTTAATATTTGACTGACTGAGTTATCCGTCTCGAAGGACCAATGTGAGATCTAGTCTCGAGCGTAAGGGAGGGTGGCGGTTTAGTAAAGGATAACTCAGCTTTAAATTCAATTCTAATATAAATTTTATTAAAGTAACTAACCTAAATATCACAATTCATTTGTTTTAATTCAAAATTCAAATAATAATAATAACTTAAAATCTATTAAATCTACTAATACTAGTAAAATTCAATTTAAATTCAACAACAACAATGACGACATTTTAAAAAAATTCAAATCAAAAATTCAATATTAAAGTCGTGCTGCTGTGCCCACACTCTCTGTTCTTATTTTCGTTCCTGGAAAGAAAAAGAAGAAGGTTTTTACTTCTTTGAAATTAGATAGCGACAAATTTAAGCACAGAGTAGGAATTTCTGAGCAAGAGAGCGACGATGTAGCAGAATTATACTTCGGGTGCAACGCGCTGAAGCGTGTAAGCAGAATTATACTTCTGTTACAGCGAGTATTGAAACGCGTAGGCAGAATTATACTCCTGCTACAACGTGCTGGGGCGTGTAAGCAGAATTAAACTTCTATTACAGCGAATGTCAAAACGTATGCGCAGAACTATACTTCAATCGCAACGTCCTGGAGCGTGTAAGCAGAATTAAACTTCTGTCACACGATTGGGGATCAAGTATCAGATTTTGGGAGTGTGGATTTTAATAGAATTAGACTTCCATATGAAGGATAGAGCAAAATTATACTTTTGCTCCGAGGACGGGTATTCAGATTAGACTCTGATGGAGGATATTTCCAGATTAAACTCTGAAATTATAATGTGCGGCAAAGTTGGATGCTGGATATAAGTAGAATTATACTTCAACAATAATAGAATTAAACTTCTATATGAAGGAATAAACAAAATTATACTTTTGTTCAAAGGTTAGGAAACAGATTAGACTCTGGTGGAGGATGATTTCAGATTAGACTCTGAAAACCGAATGGTGATTTTGCTGCGGCTCGCCGCCTTTTTATAGCCGCCGTGAACAGCTATGTCCCAGCTTCATAATGTGCAACGCTTGGTGCGATTTGGTCCACCTTTGACTGTGGCGACACCAGGTGTTTGACGTAATGTCATCAGATGACATTACAAAAAATGGAAATATGCTGGAGGAATATGATTTGGTAATTTTTGGTTAATTTATCTGTAATCAATGCATTTTCTTTATTCTTTCTAGGTAAAATATTGCATAGGATGGCTACGGGAAGAGATTTGCGGTGGAATATTTGTGTAATTAGATAAGTATATTATGTTATATTGATTGGGAACATGATGCTTTGTGTTTCCTTTTTTATATATTTTTAGGACAAGGTGATTTCATCGATGGATGTAATTTGATGGCGGAATTTCGACGAGGGATCTACAAATATGTATGTGGACTGAAAGGTAGCTGTTATGCAGCGGTTCTCGAGCATGTTGGCGATCCATCTGACGATGCAGGTTTCTATGCCTCTATCTTCAGATACTCTCTTGATCGAATCAAAGAGTATTATTGAATGCGCTTTGTATGTCCATAAAGGAACATATAAGGACATCCTTTTCCTGTGAGGCTTTTTCGATAGTCTCTACCAGACTGCTTAGAACGTCCTGGGTGGATTTTCCGGATTGGTAGGCATATTGATTGGCATTGAGTGGACTGCTTTTGATGGACGTCGTCCGAAGTTGGCTGTCTATTATTTTCTCTAGCCTTAATGTTTTTAATTTTAAGAGTACAAAAAATAATTGTATGTACTTACATATATACATTCAATTCATACGTGCACATATGAAAAAGAAAAGAAAAATACATTGCACCTAGGTAAATATGTATATCGTGAGATGTTTGCCTGATAATAAAATGCAATTTATGCTTAATTGTATTTCATTATAATAAGAGACTGAATTTTTAAATGCAATTGGAATAGATGAAATAAAATAATTTTTGTGTTCAGGTTCAACATACGATACATCAATATTCATATATTGATGTATTGACCTTATGGTTGTGATTCTAGGCATTGGGCACCTGAATCACAACAACAGAGCGTGCTTTCATTTTCCGCACCAAATATGACTATTTTTTTGCTTGAAGATGTCCTACAAAGCCTTCATCATACGGCTCCGACTTTAGCACGTGCATGATAGACGAGGTTATCAAATAGTTTATCACGACTGCCCTTCTCATTAAGTATAATGGAAATACTCGAATGCACAATGAGTTTACAGCTTTAGACAATTTCTCGTGAGTAATTAGACTATTATTAGATTTACTCTCGCGTCCTATATATACACTTAAATACTTCAGTCAAGTAATAATCCGTTGGAGGTTCAGCCTAATATCTGAACGATCTCTAAAATTCCACACTACAAGCTTGAATCTTAATTTTCGCGCCTGCTATCCATTCGTACTGTGCGAAAGCAGTACGAGCGACTAGAAAAGTTTCGTCTATTGTCAGAATATAAGAAATGACTTCCGCGTATGCCTACATGAGAAGCCTCACATTGCTAAATGGCAGACGAACTAAATATTCTCTGAGTAATCAGCTAAGTAGGGGCGCAATCGAAAAATTATAAAGCATACTTGACAATGGACAGACCTGTTTGTTACCTCGATGAAACAAAATAACAGTCGGATCTTGTCCTTGATGCTTAAAAATCGGTTAATCTGGATGTAGTTTCCCGACGATATAGACCCACCTGGGCTGAAACCCAAATCTCTCAAGTGTAGTCAAGAGTGTCTAGTACGAGACGCTATCAAGCTTTTTATTGGTATCGATACTACTACTGCGGGTGTATTACCGAAGCAATCCGGGAGCAGAATATCGCCCCTAATGCTTTGCAGACGATATTGTAGCTATAGGGTTACTGGTTTTCAGAACCCCTTCTCTGTAAATCTCCTTTCTTTTTAAATCAAGCGTACGACAGACCTCCTCTATCTAGAAGGAAAATCTTAATGTTTCTCAACCACGGAATTGAAGACTTCTAAAAGGTCAGGAATGAATAAATTTCTGAAACGTATGAAGAATTCTCTAATCAAGTTGTCATAACTAGGTAAACTGTGTCCTATAACGTGATCACTGCGTCCAGAACATCTTTACTCTCATCATATAAAGTCGAAATATTCTCCAGAAATTCGAGATTATTAGCCTTGAGTATATTCTGCTGGCTGTTGTCCGTTGAGGACTTGTCCAGATCTGTCGACTATCGACTCGACTTTACAAGAAGTCGTCTTGTTGCTTGGATGAAGTACTCGGTTGTGATTCGCCTTCTCTCAGCTAGCGTGATTGTTTGTGCAGCACAAATTCCAAGCTGGTCTTAGAGGCTTGTGTTGCCAAACGTTCCTTTTTTCTATTAAATTACAGAATCAACTCCGGTTAAGTTGGAAGAAGAGCTCGAGATACCTTGGCCGACAAGCTAGATCAAGTTTCAGCTTCCAATTTCAGTTGAAATTCGTTTCCATAAAGGATCGAATTTGCCCCTGTCCAACATCAATTAAGGAAAGGAAAGTCATCTTTCCTTTCTTGCTCTCTTGCCAATCTTACCAGAATACAATAAACTTATAGATGAACTGCTCTAATTGAACAGCTAGTTGTAGAGGATTCAGTACACAATTCTTGTCTCAACTAGAGTGCTGATTGCCAGTACAATAAGGTGATCGAAAGAATTATGGACTTTATGAGCACCTCAGTAATATGTGTAGAATTTATGTACAACAAAATTTCAAATTATTTAGATTTTAATGTTGATACAAGAGCAAGAACAATTAGAATCTTGTATCGATATTAAATAATTTGAAAATTTGTTGTAAATTCATACACATATCACCGATTTTATTTGATACTTTGAAGGGTTTTTCATTTTTGTTTTCTGATTTATTGCAAAATATTTTTTTTCAATTATTCATTATGTAACTTTTATAAATAAGTGAGATTATATACTTATATATGTAATAAATTGCTAACCAAACACACTTTATGAGTGACGCCAACGAAATGTTCTAGAAATCTAGATAGGTCGTAAATTCTGTCAATTATCGAGCAAGTCGCGACGTCCATGGATATTCCGCAGGACCTCGCGGTTGGCGCATGCATCCAACGATAGATATCCACGAGTCTGAAAATGCTGACAAAATTCCGCTATCGAGCAGCATTGACAGACTTGAACTCAAATTCGGAATGCCGATCCATTGAGGCATATAGAGTGCAGTTGATATCATCTCCAAGGAAAGTGTTACCGCTAAGATTCTACAGGCAGGATTGAACACTATCAATGACTTGTCTTGTAAGGTCCTGGTCATGTGAAAGGTACACGTTTACTACCTTGATACTTTTGCCATGAACGACAAAGTCCAATGACGAAGGAAAACCTGGGAAAATATCCGCTTATGTATATGAGACGAAAGTATAATTTTGTTGGATACAGTAATTGCTACTAGTGAGTCTCGGCAAGGAGCAGGTGAGGCAAACATTGTATAGGCAGTGTGCAAGTAAGCATAACGCTCAAATTGTATGAGATTCGTCTCCTGCAGAAGTGTAGTGTTTATATCCCACATTTTGGTATACTAGATAATGCTGTAACTTAAACCGCCGGTGTTAATAAAAGCTCAAACAAGGCGCGTACGACGTCCAGTGATGATCAAACTCGGTTAAACAATGCTCCTGAATTACTTTTTACATCTTCTCGTGAAGGCGCTCACAAGAAGTTGCATCGTTGTACTTTCGCGTCTTTTTGAACTCCAGTTGAAAGAGTTTAAGCTGCGGAAGTACCAGCTTTAGGCTTCCCAGTGCCCTAACAACAAAATTTCATCGGGATTCTTCTTATAGTGGAGCTGATTTAGCTCGGACCTCTTCCCTCAAGATAGTCCGCATCTCCCTGCAACTTCAAAATTGACTAACAGTCGAAATGGCACCACCACATGACTCGTAGCAACTGGAACTGGAAAGGCCAGTCTCATCCAAACCGACCATATCGTAGTCCGAAAGCTGCTCGGGAGACATTTCCACCTTTCTCACAACAACCTTAAAAAACGCGGGCTCCGCGATCAAGCTCCTCCGAATAGCGCCATTCAGGAGCGACTGGCTTTGCTGGCTCTGGTGGACGTAGTATGACTCGACCGACCTTATTCTTTCTCCTCATCTTCTTCTTTTTATCTAATTGGCCACTGGACTCCTCGTCTGAGGTAGCCATGCTGTCGCGTGCTGACGCTACATCGTCTACAGCCATAATTTCAGGGACTACTTCATGCACCTTAAAAACTGACTGGTCTACAATAGCAGGTTGAGCACTGACTGAAGGTTTCTTTTCTATAGCCACAACTATAGTATTTCCTACGGTGGAGCCCTCTTTTCAGCCTTCTTATCACTTCTCTTGAGGCAGTCAGCAATAAGAATAATTTTTTTTTTCAATTGGTGGTTATTTTGATAAAAATAAAATTAAAATAAACTGCTACGCTTAACTGAAACTACATTTATGTATATTACTAAATAAATTATAAAATCATCTTTTGTTACCTCTCGAGCTTGGAGATCGACAACTAAGGAGAGCATGGCCGTATGTATGGGGTAGATTTGCGGTGTTCAATCCCCCCCCCCCCCCCTCCGCCCTCCACCCTCCGATCATTGTTGCCTACACGTAGGTCCAATAAGAAAGTTCGTTGGATTAATTATTTTTTTATCAATTTTGAACCGATCATTGTGGTAATGAACAGAGGTACATTCAAAATTAGGCTCAATGAAAGCTCGTTAATTCAATGAAAAATGCTAATTGATTCTATGACTGGTAAAATATCTCATTTTATGAACTTTTCCTTCCTCCAATGCGTTATATTCATTAGAATAGTAAATTTCGTACGTAGATTAAACGACTCAGGCTTAGTATAGCAATGTATCATGTACATTGCTCCAATGAACCTAATTTTTTGATATGAGACCATGTACACTTATTAGTTTTCCCTCTTGCCTCCTTCCCAATTTTTTCCGTCATCAGCTTCCTTTATATTTTATCGCTTTTTCCCCTAGTAGTGTAGGTACATACATTTTACCCAAATTAAAAAATAAAATTACTAACTTTATTTATGTACACAGTCTTTATTTCTTAGAATTTGCATACCTGTTTTACACTCTTATTTTTGAAATTTTATTTTATTATGTATTTTTAATATCGTGCAGCTATCAAAAATTGATTTTTTGATTCGTACGCGAAGCCCATGTCAATCTAATATGGTAAACATGGTAAATTCGACCATCGATGGCTGGCTTGTATAGTTCTAAAAGTTAGTCCCATGATCACCTATGCGGTCCTCGCATGGTGGCAAAAAAAAAAAAACGGCTGAGGCTCTGCTTCAAAAAGCCCAGCGGCTTGCCTGTCTAGGAGTAACTGGTGCCATGAGAACCTGTTCTATAGCAGCCATGGAAGCCTTATTAAATTTTCCACCCCTGCATATGTAGGTGAAAAAGAAAAAGCTTTCCAATGCTATCAGAGTGCAAAAGGAGAAACAGTTAAAGCCACGCCATCTGGTTGGTCTATTAAGTATCTTAAAGCAGATGTGCTTCGAGCTAGTGACGACAAAATCCCGAGGTTGATTTTGTAAGACCGTTCGATCGAAAACAATGGCATTCCACTAAACCGTCCTTTCAACGAGGATCGATTGTGTGCTATACAGACGGTTCCCAAACGTGCAGTGGACACGGACTGGGCGTATATTGCCCCAGATGCCTTACTTCAAAGGTCCTGGACTCTACCCCTACCGTACTCCGTTCCATGGTCTCAGCCATAGAAGAATGCACCAATGCATTGAAAGAGCCATAATGTCGTACACTGTCAAGTCGAGGATTGTCTGAATATGTCTACAGACCCTTAAACATATATCAAGAAGAAACAAAGTTATCCTCATATGGGTACCTGGGCATGAAGGGCATAATGGACAGCCTAGCCAAAAGAGGATCGGAAGCCTCGTTTGTCGGACCAGAGCCATTTTGTGGTACTTCGAAATATTATCTCAGAATTACCTTAAATAGTTCGGAGAACAATAAAAAATTCTTTTATTGGGAAGCACAAGGACTTCGTCGGGCAAAACAGTTTATCGACACCTCTAACGGATAAATAAAAGAACTGAGGCCATTGCCCATTGAAGTATCAACTATGCAAGATCGACTTGGCTTCATCCTGTCGCTTCTGTCAGGATGCCCACGAAATCTCAGAACACCTGCTCTGCATCTACGAAGTATTGGCTAGGCGGAGATTACTCCAACTCGATCATGCTTTTGCTCCACCAAACTACGAGTGGAATCTAGTCCCAGAATAGTTCTAGACTTTATTAACATTGTAAACCTAGAAAGGGAATAAATTGAAAGGGAACTCACCCCGCTACATATCTAATCTAATCTACTTGTCTGTAAGAGCTTCTTTTATACACCAAAAGAAAGACAAACACTGCATATTTTAGGTTTATTTAAGAAGCACATGCAATTTTTGGTTAAACATTTTCAAGTATTATTGCTTTACTTTGGAAAATAATTGGCCAGTACTTTTCTACTACTATTACTACATTAGTTACATTTCAATCAATTCTACGATGATCAATTAGTATTACAAATATAATATATTATTATAAAGAGGAAGGAACAGATAAAGGCCACAACACTGATTGCATTTACAGATAGGAAAATTGTATGATTGCAAATGCACAACTATCGATTTCGCAGATATACCATATGTCCAACATTAATCTGCACTACTTTTGCAGATTTTTGTGCATAAAAGCGCAACATTCTGATTCACTTCGATGTGCATTTATCCGTGTTTCAATACCTACATGTAAATATTTCAACATTTCGCTTTAATTATATTTATGGACTAATATGAATAATTTAAACATTTCGATTGGGTGTCCACCTCTGAATTGAATGCACTTCTCACATAGGTATACTTATTACTTTCTATAATGATTTTGTTGTTGGCGTCTACATATCCTCAAACGGATTGATTTAACAGCTGGGACATTTGACAATTTTGAAGAGCAATTTTAACTTGGATCGAAAACGGTTTAATAACGCTGTAAAAATAGTCGCCTGTCGTTGTTTTGCCCAAATTTGTTTGTTATAATGAGCTCATTCAATATTTTAATGAGCTCATTATAAGTGGAATGATACACTTGACGTAACTAAATTTGACCACAGTGGAATTGAGTGCGCCTACTATTACCACATTTTCAAGGGACACTATCAGCTTTCCGTAGGAGTGTGCTTTATAAATTTGCACCATAAAAAATTAAAGATCTTAGACTATAGTAAAAAAGAATATTTCAATTCAAAAATGCGCATGTACAATTTGTTTTATTCTTAATTACAACACTAGCTGGTGTTCTTTTGGGTCCGCAGAACAAAGCATGCACAAAAGAACGCCTCATACATTTCCATAGACGATTTATAAATGAAGCGAACAGTACAAATAGTTCGCTTCAATTGACAGAACAATTTGTTCTCTCCAGTGTATGGGAGTTCTAGAACAAGTATACAAAAAAACACAACTATTGTAGCATTGAATGAGTGTTTTTTTAGAGGACATAGTGCCACAGTTGAATACAAGTAAATTCAAGGAAGATTTCCGTATTACCAGAGGTTCTTTCAAATTCTTTGTTGAAAAGTTTAGCTGCCGCAAACGGCCAGAATTACGAAAAGTTATTCCTTTAGCTAAAAGAAGAGCATTCGCATATACGTAATCAGTTCAATCACTTTTCATTTTTACAAAAACTATATAAAAAAAAGGTTATGGAATGCTCAAGCAAGTTTTTTTGTGCCAATTTCTAGAAGCAATATGCTAGAAAAGAAAATGGAGCAGAAAAATTTCTCGAATGACGATAAGATGTCTTTCTTTTTCGAAAAATTAAATTTGTCAATATTTCTTAGAGAATTAAGTACCGATCATGGGCGCCGGTAGTATGGTGAAAGGTGGTGCAACTACACCGCCTTGGTTTGATAAAAATGGTCATCTGATTATATAATGACGCATTAAAAATTTAAAAAAAAATACATTTATTGTTTTTTTTCTTTATTTTTATTAAATCATAATCGTAATCTATGGGACTTCTCTGCGAACTTAGACACTACTTCGCCTACAAAATCTTCATTATCAACAGTTCTTTTTTTATGTAGAGTCATCATATATAAGTCCTACAATCGTTGTTCGCACATAGTTGACCTTGTCCAAGTCTCTCAATATGCTAAATGAGCGTTCCATCGTTCGTATTGTTATAGCAAGTGTGAGACCAAATTTTAATAGCTTGCAAAACTGCTGGATAAAAACCTTTGACGCTTTCCAATAAATTAATGTATTTTTTGACGAACTAAGTCTTTTTGGGCCCAAGTTTCATACCATGTTTTGGCTTCAACAATAAAGTTTTCCAACAAATATGTTCCATAGAAATCCTCTATTTTTGAAACAATTTTTATTAACTCTTGATTTGTTAACAATTTTCTTTCGCGGGAGTGATGCTACAAGAGCGCAAAAGGTTTCATTTTGATTTTCAGAAAAATCGTTCATTCAATGATATAATTATGGAATCTAAATAAGGAATGAATATTTATCTTATATAATATTCTTCCACAGAATATGCTCGTTGATTTGACTTGTATGTCATTCGCTTCACTTTGCGGGACAACACCAGGTCAAAATTCAATAAGCTGCAACAAGTTGAAATTTGCTGAAGAATTAATGAAAATTCTTCTTCTGACTTTACTCGATAGCAATTTAAATTTTTTACTAAGGTTCCAATTTTTATACCCTAAATGGAATCTATAGGAAATATTTAGTTTGTCATTCTGTTTGTAAGGCACAGGTATAATGATGGTTGAGCAAAATGGATTGGATACCCACGCATAATATTAAAAGATATTTTGATTTTTCCATGTCCGTCTGTCCGTATGTCCGTCTGTCCGTCCGTCCGTCTGTCCGTCCGTCCGTCTGTCCGTCCGTCTGTCTGTCTGCGCGCACGATAACTCGCGAACACGTATACCACGAGAGTTCAAATTGTGGACACAGACTTTAAAAAAAAGTAACATTAAGTTCGAGAATGAGACAAATCGGGCAACTCCTTCATGGGGTTACCATGCAGAAATTTCGTTATCCACTCTATATTTAGGCACTGCCTGAGTGCTGAAATTTGGCACATGGTATTTTCATAGTAAAAATATAAAAATGGACTAAATCGGGCAATCCCTTCTTGGTGTTGCCATCTAAAAATTTGGGTTTTGACGTATACTGTGAAAACGATGAGTCCTAGACGATTTTAATGCACTGAAAAGTTCTCCAGAATTTGAAATACTATGAAATTTGTTATATTCATTTTTACAGTCCGACGAGCCGTTTATATGTGAAAAGCCACTTAAAAAACCATACTGCAAATTTCATACGGGCATTCATCTAGGGTATCAGAAGAATTGGTCTTAGACCAAATCTAACTTTTCTAATTGTTTTATTGATAGATTGTAGATGAATTTGAAATTCCTGCAACTGTTTAGTGACGGATTCTAGTATGATGAATATTAACAATTATGTGAATAGCTACAATAAAATTACTACTAGCTGTTGCAACATAAAGATGGTGCGTCTTTTGACTTGTTTGGGAGTTAATACTTGTGGAGAATTTGTGGAGTTGCTTAAAGACCTAGAGAAATACTTTGAATGGAAATCTTCATAATCTTCTCAAAAACAAATTTTTAATCAATAAGCTTCATCAAAAAAATTCCAATAGGTTTGGCATAGAACAGAAAATAAAGTTGCATCAGGGATTTTTGTAATCAAAGGCCAGACTAAGGAATATCTGTAGCGTGTTTCCAGATGTACAGTAAGAATATCGGCATATAGCTGATTAGAATAAGCAAATTTATTTGTAAATAAACTCTCTTACTTAAGTAACACAACATAAAACATGTTTGCGAGGATGAAATTTATCTGACATTGTAGAAAATCTATTAAATAACTTAATTTAAATGGAAAAATTAAAATTTTTTGCTGAGGTTAAATTGGTAAAGCTGCAACCCCAAAACGAAATTTGCCTGACCTTGAGAGCACATTTTTCGTGGCTAAAAATTTAAATTTGAAGTGAACACAAACATAATTAAAGTAAAAGATGATTTAAAAAAATACTGAGTTAAATTTTTTTGTGAGTTGTTAATGATTCCAGAAAATTCTAATTTTTTTCTTCTCTAAAAATTTCTTTACAAAAAGGGCTTAATATATCATTATTTATTTCAGCTAACGGTGTATTCAATTTGTAATTATATTTTAATTTATTTTAAATAAAAAGATTTTTAAATCCGTAGATATACAAACTCTACGAAATCTCAGTAGTTTTAATAATATAATTTATTACTTCCATTTAATATTAAAAAGAAGTTACGCATACAATTATTATGTTTTTACTTTGGTTTAATTTTTATTATCAATTGATATATTTACAATTGGTGTAATTACTTTTGGCAGAAAGTTCCAAAAGACATATATTGAACTGATGTTAAATTTTTGTTGTTGAACCGCAATACCGAATGGTACCTTGGTACCGGTTCAGGCCGGCGGTGTAAGCTACTGGGGATTTCCGTTACAAATCCAAACAGCGTCTCCATTGGCGTGAGTTTTGTGCCTGTATGCACTGTGTTGTTGTATGCATGCGCTGCGGTTCTCAACAGGCTGTCCCAGTTTCTGGGTTCCCGATCAACGAAACTCCTCAGATAGGTGGCTAGTGTAGAATGCTGCCTCTCCACAGCGTTGGACTGGGGATGGTAGGTAGTCGCTTGTGTTATATACACAAACCCAACACCAATTAAAATACACACAAACACACACTCCCAATGTATGTATGGTGACCGACATTCCTGCGGAGACGACTCCCAAAAAAACAAAAGTATTAAATGTCAAAAATTTTAAAAGTCCAAAAAATACCCCCGCGACAAATTTTGTCTTCAGCAAAATTTGTCAATGCAACACACTTTAAAAGAATAAAGCAAAAGAAAAATAGTACATTCAGTACGATTTGTCGTGGAAATTACAATATGTATGTACGAATGTACATACATGTCAGTTCAGGACAATTCCAAACCAATATGATGCAGAATACATTGCCAAATTCTGCTTGTACAGTGTACCAAATAATGCACAATTAAATTAAAGTAGTACTCTAGTATATCAAAGCGTATATAATCCTGGCATCATATCATACTCACAGGATCCCCAGCAAAACAATATGCCCATTAACCGAAGCAGTCACATAGCAAAACATAGTTCATACAGGCCGCACAGCCTATATTAAACAGGAACCAAGATCGCCAAATAAAAATTATAATGTAAATAATAAAAATACCTATTTAAATAAAATCAGTTGTAGTTTTTGTAATCTAAGAGGCCACACATATGCTGATTGCCTCAAAAGAAAAATACGCCTTATTGTGTGAACTGTAAAATGTATAACCATGACACCTGCGTGACTGCAGGAGAAGCAACAATAGTTTCCAGAGACCACATAATAATACTCTATCACCAAATCAACGACCAAGAGACCCACAAGATTCCAACAACTTAAGAGTCTATAATGTGCGAAAGAAGTGTGAGTTCTGTGGCCGTCCTGGACATATATTAAGCGCATGTCAACAAAAACGTAAATGAGAAGCCCGGAGTCAAGGAAACGACGTACAGTCAACCCAAAACTCCCCGGCTCGTCTATAAATCTCCCATCGAATAAAATAGGGTCTCCTCAGCAGCCCGATTCCAGTGTCGCTACAGTAAAACTTCCTTTAGACATAGGCCTGAACGGCCAGCTAAACTAGTAGTAGACACAGGCACTGAGGTAAATATAATAAAGAAAAGGTCATTAAAAGATCTTAACACAATTGACCACAATGAGGCATGCACACTTCAGAGCCCATTTGGTACCGGAAAGACGCTGCGAAATTGCCAGGGAAACTTCGTTTTCAAAAATATAATTCCCTGCACGTTTCAAGTCGTAAAGAACTTGTCTGGCCTTTCCGATGATGGACTGCTAGGAAATGATTTCCTAGCAAAAAACTGTAACTTGAGGGTCCTAATAAGGCACTTAGGTTTCCTCGCACTAATCCCGATGAATTTGCTTTGCCATTGATGTTTTGAAACGCACATGCTACATTCTGAAAAAGCAGTCGAAGTAAGAACACTTGCGGAAGAGGTAGTGTCTAAACAGGCTGAACTATCCACCTGCAGGTGTCCTCAAAGCTTCTCAAACGAGAAAAGCTGGCTGCCAAGCTCCAAAAGAGCCCAAGGAATGTAAAAAAGCTGTCTGGGCGAACAGGAGACCGACGAAATCAGGCAGCAATTGGTTACCTTTAAGAAACCAATCTGCATACCTGCGCGCTCTCCAATTGTTGCCCCAAGCCCGTTACACACTCAGAAGAAATGCTCTGTTTATCCCAAGAGATAAGCGGTGGAGTCTTCTTGGCTAACAGTTTACTGTCATCTGGAGAAGAATTAGTGCTGGTTAGTATTCTCGACGCTAACAGTCATCAAGTAGTCAGACATAGCTTAAAGTTACAGCTATATCCAATAAACGACTACACAATAGTCCCATTAACGCGCACAAATGACCACCAAAATACGCACATTTCCATAACAAATACGAAGGAATTATTGAACATAAAAAAATATCCAAGTTAAGTAGAGACGGTAATGAGTGTCTAAAGCCTGCAAAAAGGTGCATATAGCTCTTCCGTCCAAAATCCCGAGGCGTAAATCATTATTAAGCAAACAACGACCATATTACACCGGTAGCGAGTCTCTAAAGCCTATACTAAAGGTGCATATTACTCCACCGTCACACAACACAAACAATTCTACATGGTCAAAGCAATAGCATCGACGCGCATGAGTATATCACACAACCTATGGCAAGACCACACAGGTGCACCAAAGCCGTCAACAAAACAGGAAGCAGATACCGTGCAACATACTAGCCTCAGCACAATAAAGCCTCAAAAGGAATCAAAAAGCCTCATCTACTTACAGGTCAAAAACTTAAAAGGAAGAGTAAGTCAAACCAAGGTTCAGAAGAAAAAACGGCGACATTACATCATGAACGATACCTACACCCGGATTATGAGACTCCGGACGACCCAAAGGAATACCCGCGTATTTATAGGCTAGAGCAAGAACTCAGCCTAGACTCTAATTTGATCGCGGAAGAAAAACGTTCGATATCAGAACTTTTCGAAGAGTATAACGATATCTTTTTCCTCAAAGGTGCAAGCTCACCTATACAAATGCAATAACGCATAACATCCCATTAGTGCAAGATCAAGCACCAATAAATCAAAAAATAGTACCGCTTACCTGAAACACCGGAATGTAATTAATGAGCAGCTAAAAGAAATGCTAGAAAGCGGGATAGTCGAGTCTAGTAAAAGCCCTCGGAATTCACTTCTACTAGTTGTCCCCAAGAAAGCGGGACCTGACGGTGAAAATGGTCGCGCGTCGTTGTCGTCTTAAATTAAACGAAAAGACAATTGGAGTCGCATTCCCGCTACCCCGAATCGAGGATATTCTTGACCAACTAGGTCATGCAAGGTATTTCACCACACTCGATTTGGCCAACGGATATCACCAAGTTCTCGTCGACAAAAGAGATCGACATAAAACTGCTTTCAGCAAAAGTTATCGGCACTACGAGCTCAAGCGTATGCTATTCGGGCTCAAAGGAGCCCCCGCCACATTTCAACGCCTAATGAATTTCGTCCTGACAGGCGTACAAGGTGTTGTATACCTAAAATGGGTCAAAAACGATAATTATAATTAATAATTATCATTTTTAAAAAATTGGAGAATATTCATAAATATTTCATAAATAGAAATAAGCTAATCATGCTCAAAACATGGTTAGCTTATCTCTCTACAAGGCGAAGAAATTGCCATCAGCAATTTCTTCAAATTCCTTTGCAACAAATAAAAATATTTTCCCACAAACGACTTGGGAAAAATAAAAGTTTTAAATTTCAACCCAAGTCGTTTCGATAGAAAAATAGCCCCACGATAAATCTTACCTTCAGTAAGATTTGTCGTATATACGATATGTATGTACATACATACATACATACATATCGGTCGCATAAAATTTTACGTCGGCGAAGACTAAAACGATCAAGTCTTCACCGAAAAAAGCTCTTATCAGCAAATTGTCGCGAGCTGCATACATTGTGATCGCAACAATGTATGCACGATAGCACGACGATGGTTGGATTTATGAAAATATCAAATTTCAATTCCAACCATCGTTCGTCGCGATAATTCTGGGCATGTTTAAACATGCCCAGCGGTAAATAATTTTCTCAGGATAGGAATGCTAATTAAGCACTTTCCTATCCTGAACAATTAGACTTGCGATTAAAAAGATCCAAGTCATGTGCAGTCGGTTTGATACATCTGATCAAGGTACGGGTTCGGGGCGTCGCGCTAGAAAAAAATATTCGAAAATTTTAAGGGAAAATTAAGGATAGTAAAAAAAAAGGGAAAAGGAGTCGGATCGGTGGAAAGGAAAGATTACTGTGTTATATTAGAAAAGTGTAGAAAGCTTCAAAAGAGGTTATGCCAATATTAATTAATTGTAAACAACAGAAAGAAAATAAAAATAAAAAGGTGTTAACAAATTTGTGGATTGTTTCTTTGTGGTGTGCGCCCGACAAATAAAGATAAAAAAAGGTGACTAAGCAGGTAGGAGTACGGCTACGGACAAAACCCTTTATAATATATAACAAAGGCGTCGAATGGTTCGTTTACCTAGATGACATTGCCATCTATGGTAAAAATTTAAGCGACCACAACGAAAAGTTGAGAAAAGTCTTCGACAAGTTGAGAGAGAACAACTTGAAACTGCAGCCAGTGAGGTGCCAGTTTCTACGAAGAGAAGTTGTTTACCTAGGACACAAATGTTCTATCGAAGGAGGCCTACCAGACCCAAGTAAGACGGCCGGCGTCCAAATATTTCCTGTTCCAATAACAGTAACGCAAGTTCAGTCATTTTTAGGACTTGCCAATTACTACAGGAAATTGATTCCACACTTCTCAGAAATTGTACGTCCAATCATAAATTTACTCCGAAAGGATGTAAAATCCACTTGTACAGATAAATGCCTGGAAGCTTTTCCGAGCATAAAAAATGCTTTAATTTCCCCACCACTTTTGATCTACCCCGATTTTTCAAAATCTTTTAATCTTACTACGGGCGCAAGTAACGAGGCCCTAGGAGCTGTTCTTTCTCAAGGAGAAGTCGAAAAGGACCAGCCCATTGTCCATGCAAGCCGGACATTAAACAAAGCCGAAAGAAATTACTCTACTATAGAGAAAGAGCTATTGGCTATTGTCTGGGCTACGAAGAATTTCAGGTGCTATCTTCAAGGCCGGAAATTCATGGTCTATACTGTCCATAAACCTCTCAAAGGTGTTTTCAATGTGAAAGACCCTACTTCCCGTTTGGTGAGATTTCACCACAAATTATCTGAATTCGATTACAACATTGAATATAAACCAGGGAAGTACAACACTAATGCAGATGCACTAAGTCGCATTTCTCACGCATTAAAAGAAGACAGTTCAGGCAATACTTTAACGGTAAAAGCCCGACCTAGTCCACCACACGATGGACTCAGATGTGGAGGAAGACGATTCCACAAATAATAAGAAGAAAAAGAAATCCGCTCACTGCTTCGTCGTGACTCGAGCTAAGAAGCAAAAGGCTCAAGAGACAATAAATAGCTCGAGTGTGGAGACAGAAGAGCACACGAAAGCGGACCAAAACGAAGTTCAACTCACGTAGGCGGTAACACTAATCGCTTGATCAAAAAGTAAGTACTGGCAAGACACCCGAAGTTATTACGAGCCCCACGGAGATCCAAACAATCTTAAAAGATTATCACGATTCTCCATTTGGTGGCCATCAAGGTGTCATAAAAACGTACAAACGCATAAGACGCAAGTATTGGTGGAGACACATGCTTAGCGACATCAAGAAATACATTAAAAAATGCCCAAAGTGCCAGACGATGAAAGCCTCTCCACAATATAAAATGCCAATGGTTATAACGGACATTGCAGAACAACCGTTTGACAAAGTTTACCTCGATATTTTAGGTCCATTAGAAGAGACCACATCAGGTAACAAGTCTTGCTGTTGCGGTGAGCAGACGTGTTTTTGATTGCTTTTAGTCGTATACACTTTTAACATTCTTTTATTGTTCATTTTTGTTTTTTTTGTGTTTTTTTGTGTGTCCACGATGACTAGTTCTCTTATTTGTAATAGCTGTAGGAATGCTCTGCATGCTAAATCTAAAGCATTGGTTTGCGGTGGAATTTGCGGTCATAAATATCACTTGGAATGTACTGGCGTTTCATCTGAGCATTTTTCCGTGCTTGCTGCTGCTGATGGCTTTATTTGGGTTTGTTCGGCTTGCTCATCTCCTTCAATTTGCCACTTGGAAAAGCTGTTGGGTGAACTTACGGATGCTATTGATAGGCTTGTAGCGGCATTCTCAGCTCCTGGGATCGTTGCGGGTAAACATCGTACATTGTCATCTTCTGTGGCAACTTCTGTTGGTCAGTCCTCTGCGGTTGTATAATCACCAGAATCACCAGTGGGGCGCATTACACGTAACTCTTCGAAGTCGTCATCTGTTAAAACATTAGTAAATGGCAGACCTGCAGTGAATATTAATAAAAATTTAAAGTCTCCAAACCACCTGTTGCAGGCAGTAGTGCAACTGCACTCGCAAAGAATTCATTGCATAACATTGCTCACACTGACGTCATTCAACCTCTTGTTTGTGTTTTGCCTGAGAGCAACACAACGATAATAACAATGATAATTCTTCATCATCTGCACCGACATTACCAGCAGTACCTAAACTAGTTTGCGCTTTCGTCTTCCGTGTCTCCTGTTGGCAGCTCATACAACAGCTGACGACGTATCTAAGTATACTGCCTCTAAGTTGAATGTTCCAGTTAACAATGGTTACAATTGCCTTCATATGAACTCATCTATTGATAAGAGATTTGTGTCGTCATTTAAAATTTTTTCTGACAAGCCTCTGGCACAGTCATTAATTTCACCAGACTTCTGGCCAAGCGGAACTGTGGCTCATGAATTTGTAGCAAGAAAAAATTTTTTAGGAGGGAAATCCCATCACAGGAGACCAGGAAGGCATTGAAAATCTATCATCCGAATGTAAACGGACTTAGAACCAAAACCCCTACTGTCTATTTAAACTCTTTTTATCGGACTGTGACATTGTGACTTTCACTGAAACTTGGCTTTGTGCATCAATTTTTGACAAGGAACTTTTTTCTGATGAGTTTAGTCTTTTTCGTCGCGATAGACATCAGGACCAGCTACAGTGCCCGGTTGGGGTGGTGTTTTGATTGCAACCAAGAAAGATTTGCTGGTTGAAACTATTGATGTGAATGGTTCTAGCTCCTTAGAATTCTTATGTGTCCGGATTAAATCTTATGCTTCCTGGTTTTATATAATTGTTCTGTGTATACCTCCGGGATCCAATTCTTCTGTTTACAAGGACTATCTTAGCTGCATCAATTCGGTTTTTGACATGTCGAGTTCAGATGATGGTATGGTTCTTGGCGATTTTAACTTGCCTTCTACATATTGTTTGAGGAGGGCTCTTTTATTCAAACATAGTTTACGTCTGTGCTGGAATACAATACTCTGGTGTGCTATCTTCTTGTGGATTTAAGGAAGTAAATGGTATTCATAATGTTCGCAACAAAATTTTGGATCTTGTTTTTGTTAATGATGATTCCAATGCTTGTGTTACTCGTTCATTGGACCCTTTGATGGGTGAGGTTCCTGATCATCTGGCTATTGTCCTTTATGTCGACGATGTTTATGGTGATACCCCTACTTATTTTTTAGATTTTGATTTTGATTTTGCTAGAGCTGATTTTGAAAAATTGAAGTTGATACTTAGCAATATTGATTGGTGTACCTTGTTTAATGTTTCAGATGTTGTTTCTTGTTTGTTAATTTTTTTATTAATTAATTTTTAAATGTTTCTTTGACGCTGTACCTATTCGTAAAGCTAAGAACTATAGTTCTACTCCTAATTGGTTCGATGACAGTCTACGTAATTTGCTTAATGCGCGTAATAAGGCGTGGAGAATCTATAGTAATTCTAAATCTATGAGTGATTATCGTAATTATTCTTGTCTTAGAAAACAGTTTAAGGAGGAGGCTCAAAAGGCGTATACTTCTTACATAAATAACGACCAAAATAATATTAAATATGATCCTAAGCGTTTTTGGAACTTTGTTAATGCTAAGCGTAAATGCGATGGTTATCCCAACAGCCTGTCCTTTTTGAACAGTTCCAGTCATGATCCGTCTCCTATATCTAATTATTTTGCGGATTATTTCTCCAAATCTTTCAGTGTTGACAATGGCAATGCAAATGATTTTTCTTATGTGTCGTCCTGCATGTCTAATTGTTCTAGCCTAGATGTTAATATTCGGTGTATTAGTGAACATATGTTATGTGAGCATGTTCTTGAGTTGGATTCTTCTTGATCTTTTGGACCGGATGGTATTCCTAGCATTGTTCTCAAACAATGTTTTGATAGTCTGTCGCGTCCGCTTCTTTATTTATTTAATTTATCTTTGTCAACTGGTGTATTTCCTGATGCTTGGAAATCGTCGTTGGTTATTCCTGTTTTTAAAAATGGAAAGAGAGACTTTGTTAGTAATTATAGGCCTATTGCTAAATTGTCTGTTATACCCAAACTTTTTGAAAGGGTTTGTGAACTGCTGAAGTTCGAATGTATGCCATTAATTAGCTCAAAACAACACGGCTTCATTAAGGGTAGACCAACATCAACCAACTTGAAACTTTTAGCATCTTCCATTGCTAATACCCTTGAGATGCGGTTGCAGACTGACTGTGTCTATACTGACTTCTCTAAAGCCTTTGTCAAGCTTTCCCACAGAGTACTGCTGTTTAATCTGTTAAAAATAAGGTTTCCTCCATTGTTGGTTGATCTCATCCTATTTAAGTGGTAGAAGTTTTAAATTGCTCTTCAGAAACGCGCTTTCAAATGTTGTTTATACGCAGTCTGGAGTTCCACAGGGAAGCCATCGGGGTCCCTTATTGTTTGTCTTATTTATTAATGATCTTGTATCTGTGATAAAATTCTCTGAAATTTTAATATATGCTGACGATGTTAAGTTCTTCAAACGGATTCATTCACCGAATGATTGTGTACTGTTGCAGAATGATGTATGTGCTTTAAATTTGTGGTGTAAGCATAATAATTTATTTCTTAATATTCTCAAATGTAATGTTATTGTCTTTAGCGGTATTGTTATTGTCTTTTGCGTACCAGTATCACATAGACAATGTTTCTATAAATGTAGTAGACCACATTAAGGATCTGCGCATTATCTTTGACTCAAAGCTTACTTTTTCTCACCATCTTGATTTTATTATTGGCAGAGCCTTTTCAATGCTTGGGTTTGTTAGACGCTAGGGTAAGGAATTTAATGACCCGTTCCTTGTATGATTCATTTAAGAGGTCTATACTGGAATACGACTGTCAAGTGTGGAGTCCATATTACAGTGTACATATCAATAGGATTGAATCTGTACAGAAAAAGTTTCTACGTTTTACCATTCGTCACCTTCCGTAGATTGATAGGTTTGAGCTTCCACCATATTCTGATCGTCTGGTTTTAATTAATATGACGTCGCTCCATAAGAGGCGCGAGTTCTTATTGTGTGTTTTTATTCATAAAGTTTTGACTGGATTAATAGATTCTCCTGAAATTCTTAAATAAATTTCGTTGAATTTCCTGGTAGAATTTTAAGGTCCCGCGATATTCTTTTCATTAAGAGTCATCGAACGGAACGAATTATGGATTTTATGAGCCCCTCAGTAATATGTGTAGAATTTATAACAAATATTCAAATATTTTAGATTTTAATATTGATTCAAGATCAAAAAGAAATGTGATTCTTTGAAGGAGTTTTTGATTTTATTTATTTTTTATTGATTTATCGCAAAAAAAATTATTTTTTATTTTATACACTATGGTACGTTATATATAAGTCAGATTATATTTATATATGTTGGCTAAATAAATAAATAAAAAAAAAATAAAATATCTTGACTTTCCAAGATAATTTAACAAAATTTGTCGACTGGTATGCCATGCCTAACGCAGAAGCAGTCACAGTAGCGCAGGTTTTCTTTGATGAAATCGTCACGCGCTATCGCATACCCAAAAGAATACTCACCGATCAGGGAACAAATTTTCTGAGTGAGCTATTCAAAAGGATATGTAAGCTTCTAAAGGTAAAGAAGTTTCAGACCTCAGCATACCACCCACAGTCTAATGGAGCACTAGAGCGTGCACATAGACCCCTGATAGAATACCTGCGAACAATCGTAGATGAAAATCCCAAAACATGGGACCAATACCTACGAACCGCTGCATTCGTGTACAACAACAGTGTACACGAGGCTACTAAACTTACCCCAATGGACTGCCTATACGGCTTCACAGCGGATGTCCCATCAAATTTAAAACGGGATCCCGAACCCGCTAACAATCATGAGAGCTATTATCATATACTGAACTATAAGCTCCAAAAATCCAACGCCACGGCACGAAAGAACTTACTGGCACGCAAACAGCGCTCAAAGGGGTACTACGATAAGACAGTACGGTCCCTAACTTTTCATGTAGGAGACAAGGTCCTCATCAAGGATGAAAGCAGGAAACATAAGCTTTCTCAAATCTGGGTAGATTGTTTTCTTCCTCCGAATTGTCGACAGAAATGGCGCTAAAATTCATCATATTTGCCCTCTTCATCCAGTACACAACAGGAGAAATCGCTGACAAACCCTATGTAATGACCCAGATAAATGACTCGGATATACTTTTCGAGGACCTGGGAAATCTCATGGTATATCATGACACCGGGAATGTCCTCACCGAGATTGATTTGGATGAATTAGATGCCCAGATAAGGCTAGCAGACTATGCAGAGCACTTGGTGCATAAACTTTGCATAAACATAACAAACCCAGAAGACCTGTGTAACGTGCAGCAAATACACATACACGCTATAATAGATAGCGTACGAAAGCGCACGGAAACTATAAGGGAACTAGTACCAGGAAAACGCAAGGCCAGATCGCTATTTGACGGAATAGGCAGTGCCATGCACTATTTGTTTGGCACTATGGACAGCAATAACGAGAGAGAAATTTACAGCAGGTTAGAAGACCTTGAATCGAATACACAAGCCCTAGCCGAGCTAGAGAAACAACAAATTTGTGTTGTTAAAAACTACCTTGGAAAAGATTCAAAAACCGCTGGCTATGTTAATAGACAAACAACAAAAAATGGCACAGTAGATAAACGATCTCCACCATGTGGCCGATGAGTTAACTAGGAGGCAACTAAGACAAGAGATTATATCAAGCTTATTGCTCCAAATCATCGAAGTCGAATATCGACAACAAGCCCTTCTGAATATAATAATGGCTAGTAGAACCAACCATATTCACCCACTGATCGTGTCTCCACAAAACTTGCTACAAATATATAGCAAAACAACCTCCAATTGTCCGAATGATCAAAATTGCCTGTCTGTCCTATATCAGACAGCAGGAGCTCAGTCACTCCTTTTGCAGAACAAATTGGTGGTGAGAATTACTCTCCCAATTTTTAATCTGCCCAAAATGAGGCTACAACAGATTCAATGCTATCCTGTACCCAAGTCAGCAAATTATTCATTAATTCCAGACCCTGGATATTCATACATAGCCAATAGCGCAAAAACTCAGGAATTTCTCTTATTAAAAGGCGAGGACATGACAATTTTTAAGAAAATAACAAGCAATTTGGAAGAAAACGCATATGTAGGCCGGCTGACCACGCCTATAATCAAAGCTACAACATCCAACGAATGTGCCATTAAATTATTATATAATCCTTTAAATGAAGTCCCCAAATGCAGGAGCAGAGTAGAAGCTCCCCAAAAGGACATGCTGATTAAATTAAACAAGCCAAATGCGTGGCTATTTTCATTTATCACCTCCACGGTGCTACACATCACATGTCCAGATCACTTTGTGGTCTCGAAACTGGAAGGACAAGGGATACTTGAGATAACACAACCGTTCAAATAGGTGACAAAGTGCCTAAATACGAAGGTCAGAGTAAATATCCACTAAAAATTATTCAACCGAATCAGTTGTCTGAGCTAAACCATTCGCTACTCAATGTAAAACTGGCCGAAATTTGACAAGAATCCTCAAAACCACAGTCTGGGGCAAACTGAGATTTTAACGGGAGACGACATTGACGAGTCTATATATAAGGGCACCCATTCACTGGAAGAAATCCAAGGCAAAATCAACAAATACCAACAGAAATTATCAAGTAGAAACTCCCATATTCTGTCCACAACCTCTCTATCATTTACGAGCCTACTAGTTCTGGCCATAATGATCGTTGTGGCAGTAAAATATCTACACCCTGTTGTCATCAAGATGAGACAACGGAGAAATCAACCACAAGGTAACCCCGGGAACAAGGTAAAGGTGATTAATTACGTTAACACCTACCAGGGGAGGACCTTCCCATGCAAGGCACTCTGTCAAGACCGTCCGTACGTGACGAAGAGTCACATCCTGCCCGAGGTGTTCCTGCACAGGCAGCTGGTGGGCATCCCCTTGGGTGCAGCTGGCTACCTGACTGAATACGGCGGATCTAGAGAGGAAAACTCGATAAAACCCGCAATCCCAGGTGTAAACAATCGTGCCTATGGGATGAATGGCCCTGCGTGAGTGTGTCTTATAACGATGGACTCCGGATACCAGGCGACCTCCGGTTTCTACCTTAGCCTTATCTTGGCATGCCGGCTCTGCTGAGATGGACCAACCTTTCCGAGCATACTCGTGGGACCAAAATAGATAAGCCCGTTTTTTCTGAGGGAAGTGCACCTCTAAATGTACCAAAAACCCAATCCGGGGCTCTTAACGAACCCGAAAATTTCCAGGACATTACAAGTCCTTCATCTGACGGCTATGCGACGAAAACACTCCCCTTAGACGAGGAGGATCTCCTTAGATCACCAGACCATAGCCAACAGGACAGCGGGAATACTGAAGTTCCCACATCCAAAGAGCGCAAGCCAAAGCTCAGTGGCGCGGCCAAAAAAAAGGTTTAAATGGCTTTTAAAACATGGCCACACAGAGGCAGAGGCTAGAAGGATTGCTGCACTTCAGATAGAACAGCGGAATGAGGAGAGTCTTAAAAAAACGGACTCGCTCTGACGACTCTTCTCCTAAAGTGGAGCAACCTAGCGCCAAACGCAGCAAGGCAGCAACGGAGAATCCGTCAAAGAAGCTCGTCTCCCAGCCTTTATAAAGAGGTTGCAGAGAGCGTTCGGGTGGGTATTCTTCCCGCCGGTTATCCTGAGGTGGCACTCAACATGGATTAATTGAAGTCCGTACAGAGTGCTATCTTGAGAGAGAAACAAAGCCCCCTGAAGCCAAGATTCCTGGGCTCCACATTTAGACCAGGGTGGATGGTCATCAACTGCGCCAATCAGGACACCGTGACGTGGCTAAAAGGTGTAGTTGGGGAGCTAAAACCCTGGGAAGGAGCCAACCTTGTCATGGTCGAGGAAAGTGAAATTCCTCGCCCACAAGTTCTTGTGGGATACTTCCCCAACAGCGCTGAGGACCTTACGGACTTGATTTTCGACTACATCGAGGGTCAGAACGCGGGGTTAAAGGTGTCAGAGTGGATTGTGTTACGCAAGACACAAAAACCACACGTAACAGAGCTAACCTTCTCCTTGGACCATACGTCCATGGAGGAGCTAAAAAAGGCTCCTTACACAATTGGGTACAAGTTCGGCTCAGTCCAACTTAGGCCCAAGGGTGTGGCAGTAAAGACTGTGACGGAGGCTGGGGATGGCCAAGGTCAGATTAAAACTCTGACTGATGAGCCTCAGCCATTGACATCAGGAACCAGCAGGCCTAAACTTTCTGGCAAGGCTAAGGCTGGCCCCGGTAAAGCAGTCGGAACTGCAGAGGCTAAGCCGGGGACTTCCGCAAAGAAGTCCGAAGGCACCAAGAAGAAGCCTCCTCCTGCCCGTGCGAAGCAGGGCAAAAAAGGAAATCCGAAAGGATCTCCTATCAAGGCTGCTAGCGGCCATAAAAAGTCATCCTAGTCATGACTAATCATCATCTAAGTTGCCTCCAGATAAATCTCCATCATGCCAAACCGGCATCAGACGTGCTTAGCAGGAGATTTGTCTCGGAGAAACTTAGTCTGGCGCTCATACAGGAGCCCTGGGTACATCAAGGCCGCATTAAAGGACTTCCCACAAAATCATGTAAGTTAATTTACAGTAATGAGCATGAATATTCCAGGGCAGCATTGCTGCTCAACACTAATCTAAATTTTATTCCTCTTTCGCAGTTCATTTCGAGGGACGTAGTTGCAGTAGCTCTCGAGGTACCAACTCCGGGAGGTAGTCACGAGGTAGTAGTGACCTCAGTCTATTTTCCTGGAGATGCGGATACACTACCTCCTACAGAGCTAAAAAGACTCATCAGCTACTGCAAACGAAGAGGAAAGCAATTTATCGTTGGATGCGATGCGAACGCACATCACACGCTATGGGGCAGCACGGATACCAACATCAGGGGTGAGTACCTCCACGATTTTATAATATCTAATAATTTAGAGATACTAAATCGAGGTAATAAGCCAACCTTTATGAACACTATCAGACAAGAGGTCCTGGACCTAACACTTGCCAGTATGTTCATAAGCACAAAAATAAGCAGGTGGCACGTATCGAACGAGATTTCCATGTCCGATCACAGACATATCAGGTTCGATATAGAAGCCGCACTTAACTCAAGTCTAGAGTACCGAATCCCTAAATTAACTAACTGGGAACTCTATCGACAATATCTTAAGGCTGTAGTTAACTCTCCCGGTAGTAGCATTAGCACAACGGAGGAGTTGGACTCAGCCACTACGCAGCTACAAACGGCTGTACTGACTTCATTCGAACACAGCTGCCCTCTGAAGCAAAAGACTTGTAATCGGCAGGTACCTTGGTGGAATAGGGAACTGAGTTTGAAAGAAAAGAAGTCAGAAAACTATTTAACAGAGCTAAGCTCTCTGGTACCTGGGGAGAATATAGAAAGGCTCTAACGGAATATAACATAGAATTAAGAAGATCTAAAAGAAGAGCCTGGCGGACCTTCTGCGATGGCATAGATCAACTGCCCGCAGCTACCAGGCTCCATAAGGTACTTTCGAAGGATCACACGAATGGTATATGCTCACTTCAAAAAGAAGAGAGAGTTGTGAGGAAACAGTCAGGCTCTTATTA
The DNA here is from genome assembly GCA_963930735.1 of Dioctria linearis. NCBI lineage: Eukaryota > Metazoa > Arthropoda > Insecta > Diptera > Asilidae > Dioctria > Dioctria linearis. Next base: position 89,713,340 of record OZ005742.1, read on the forward strand.
GAAACTCACTTCCCCGACTCTACCGGTCCCGTTCAAGGAATAGTTGCTCAGACCCAAATGAGGTGGGCAATTACAGGGTCTCTAACAGGAGTAAGAGCCTTGCGGGAAGAATCTTCACTCCTAACAAGGTTAGATGGGTCGTTGGTACATTTAAACCCTTTAAATCTGCTGGAGGGGACGGCATCTTTCCTGCCTTACTACAGCAAGGGGTTGAAGAAATATTTGTTCCACAAAACATTTTTCGAGCCAGTTACGCTCTGGGGTATATTCCCCGATGCTGGAGAGACGTCAGGGTGGTATTTATACCCAAAGCAGGAAAAAGAGCTAGCTCTCTAGCCAAATCGTTCCGACCCATTAGTCTCTCGTCATTTTTACTTAAATCCATGGAAAAAATCCTATACCTACATATTCGAAGTGAAGTTTTGATTAAATCACCACTTCATTCTAAGCAATTCGCTTATCAAGCAGGCAAGTCTACCGAGACTGCCATCCACACTTTGGTTAAAGACCTCGAAAAAGCTCTTGAAGCAAAAGAGGTGGCCTTATGTGCATTTGCAGACATAGAAGGTGCTTTTGATAACACCTCCTTCGAAGCAATTAAATCAGCTGCCGAGGACAAGGGCTTCGAGCCCCCCACGGTTAATTGGATAGACTCCATGCTTAGAAGCAGGAGGATAACTACTACTCTAGGAAACTGTTCAGTCACGATCACTGCAGCTAAAGGCTGCCCACAAGGAGGAGTTCTCTCTCCACTCCTCTGGTCGATCGTGATTGATGATCTCTTAGAGAAGCTGACCAGTTCGGGTTTTACCGTACAAGGCTACGCGGATGACCTAGTAGTTACGATGCGGGGCAAACATGACCAAGTCATATCCGATGTCATGCAAAAAGCCCCTTTCTAAGGTCCGCACTTGGTGCTTAATCAAAGGCCTCAGTGTAAACCCAAACAAAACGGTTATCGTTCCATTCACGAGAAGATCAAAGCTTTCACTAAAGGCTCCTCTTCTCGATAACACGGAATTGATATTTTCAGAAGAAGTCAAATATCTGGGGGTCACCTTAGATAAGAAACTTTCCTGGGATTCGCATCTGTCTAGAGTGACGGAAAGAGCGATAGGACCTCTCTACACGTGCCGTCGCTTCATTGGCAGAGCATGGGGTCTGAAGCCAAAAATGATGTACTGGATGTACACCACGGTTGTTAGACCCATGGTCACCTATGCGGCCCTCGCATGTTGGCCAAAAACTAATGAAAAGAAGGCTGAGGCTCTGCTTCAAAAAAACACAACGGCTTGCCTGTCTAGGAATAACTGGTGCCATGAGGACCTGTCCCACAGCAGCCATGGAAGCCTTTCTAAACCTTCCACCCTACATCTGCAGGTGAAAAAGGAAGCAATCTCCAGTGCTATTAGACTGCAAAAGGAGAAACAGTTAAAACCAGGGAATCTGGTTGGTCATTTAAGTATCTTAAAACAGATACGCTTTGAGCAAAAGACGACAATATCTGATATAATCACACCCAAGGTGGATTTTGTAAGACCATTCGATGTGGTTTTAGGAAACCGACAGCAATGGCGTTCCACTAAACCGTCCTTTCAACAAGGATCGATGGTGAGGTATACAGATGGTTCAAAAACGAACAGTGGAGTCGGACTGGGCGTATACGGCCCCAGATGCAATATATCAAAGGCCCTGGGCTCTACCCCTACCGTATTCCAGGCCGAGGTATTGGCCATAGAAGAATGCGCCAATACCTGCATTAAAAGAGCCATAAATGGCTCTACTATTAATATTCTCTCGGACAGTCAAGCTGCCCTCAAGGCCTTAAAGTCCTACACCATCAAGTCAGGGATAGTCTGGGAGTGTCTACAAAACCTAAAAGATTTATCAAGAGGAAACAAAGTTATCCTCATGTGGGTACCTGGACATGAGGGCCATAAAGGCAACGAAATTGCTGATGTACTAGCCAAAAGAGGAGCGGAAACTCCCTTTGTCGGACCGGAGCCTCAAAGGCACCTCAAAGTGCTACCTCAAAGCTGCCCTAAATAACTGGGGGAACAAACAAAAATCCCTATACTGGGAAAGGCTACAAGGACTTCGTCAGGCAAAAGAGTTTATCGACACCTCTGGAGGAAAAACAAAAGATCTATTACTTCTCAAGAAAACAGAGCTCAAAATAATTACAGAACTCTTCTCAGGCCATTGCCCCTTGAGGTATCACCTTAACAAGATGGGCTTGGCTGAGACTTCATCCTGCCGCTTTTGCCAGGATGCTCATGAAACCTCGGAGCACCTGCTCTGCAACTGCGAAGCATTGACCAGGCGGAGACTAATCCATCTCGAACATGCTTTTCCTGCACCTAACTACGTACGGAACCTCAATCCCAGAAGGATCCTAGACTTTATTAACAGTCTGAACCTAGAAAGGGAATAAATTCAACGGGGACTCACAATAGATCTTTTAGGTCGCGGTGATTGCGAGGCTGACGCCTACACACCCCTCTACGAATCTAATCTAATCTAACCCCGAAATTTCATCAGAGGGAATTCCTTTAGAAGAGCGAACTCATGCTCCCCAACCCAGTTTAAGGTGAACTAGAAGCCTCGCTAAAACCAAATCGGTTCAAATGGTTTAAAAATGCGACACTGACACTGCCAACATGGCTCAACAAATTTAAACAATGTTGTTCTAACATGGAACAACAATAAAAAAAAGCTAGTCCTGGTAGAGCGTCCAAAGAAAATCTAGGTATATATATATCAACCTATGTATATTTAACGACTTAATAAAAATAAAACAATTGCTACATATGTAGATATAGTATATTAATTATAGTGCAAACAATAAAACGTATATGCACGAAAATGTATTAAAATTACGTAACAAATTAAGTTGAATAAATAAACGTATGTAAAGAGAACTAGAATAGAAATAAAATGATAAAGTAACGGTAGAAATAATAAAAATAGATAGAGTAGTAAAAAATTAAAATGCATTAAATAATAAACTAAACTTAAAAGGAATAAATGAAAGAAAAAAAATATGTATGTTGAACTTTAGATTAAAAAACAAGAAAGTTAGTAAATTATAAATAGAAATAATAAATAAATACCATAAAGAACAATGTCAAAAACATACAAATATAAATAATACATAAATAAGTAAAAGAAAAAAAAACCTAATACCAGTTTACTACTCCTGTCATTATAATAATGAGGAAAGATTAAAAATATTATTGTATACATATTCTTATATTATAGACAATTAACTAAGATAAAAATATGCTAAAACAAGAGCCTTAAAAAACAAAAAAAAACAAAATGTAAAGCCTAGCCGAACCGACCGGAATCAGAGCCGCCAAAATAGCACCCACAACAACTTCCCTGAGAATTATTCCTTTTCAAAGAATTATTCTCTTTTTCTCAGGGGGAAGGATTGTTATGTATGTAAATTATACCCTAGAAAAGTATAAAAAGGGAATAATTTTAGGAGGCATACATACATACATACATACATGTTGGAACATGATTAATAAATAAATAAAATAAATAGGATTAGGATAATCATATTAATTCAACATAAGCCCAAAAAAAAAATCAAATAAAGAACATGCTAAAACAAAGACAAAGGCAAGAGCCTTTCAAAAATTTTTTTTTGATAAGCCGCATCAACCTACGCTAAAAAGGCATTAGGGTTAAATATCACTATAAATAGAAAAAGGCGTAAACTTAAAACGCACTAAATTCAAAGGTAAAGGAAAATAGGTACAGTATTCAAAACCAAAATGGTATATATGTATATGAATTAAAACTAAAATATAAGCAAAATTACTTTATAGAATTAAACAAAAGAAAACGGGGCCTAGATTCAAATATAAATTAGACACAGGAAATAAAATAGAGTAAATACCCACTTAAAATAATAGAAGTGACCAACATGAACCATCCATAAACCAGCCGCTTTAGCCCCTAAGTAGCGCCTAACCGTAAAAATAAAAATAGTTGAGAGCCAAACAAGTACCTAGAAAAACATTAAAATCATATGTGTAACCAATAGAAGTAACCAAAAGGAAGAACATTATCAAAAGCCGAGCAAAAACAACACAAAAAAAAACACACATAAAAAAGAAATCGCTTTACGTAGTTTTTCTTCACAAAAAAAAAACAAAATTATACAATAAAACGAAAAATGGGAGGAAAGGCCGAGTGCCTTTCACCCCACCCCCGGAGTTACATTAGAATGAAATTAAACACAGAAAACAGAAGAGAGATGGAATAGTATAAAACTTGGTAAACCGGGAGCCAGATAATGGAGGGCAAACTTCAGTCCTCATATTCATCTTCGTCGTCGTCACTCCACATAACAGTGGTGTTCCGATTCCCTGGGGGAGGGGTCGCCGTGTACATCTGCACCACTTCGGTCAAGGGATCCGAGAAACGGGCCAGCAACAGGCACATAACCCGTGAACGCCACTGAATAAAGCATATGGTTAGTAATTTGAATAACAAATCAAAGCACTAATAAAAACACTCACCAAAGGCAGTCCAGGATTGTCCTTGATGAGGGTATAAATTTAGCCGGACCAGGTAGAAGCGGCCGCTCTCAGCATTCCCGGCCCAAATGGTCATGGGGCGCTCGCCCCGCTTGCGAAGACGAACCCAGCCGGGTGTTACGTGTACAACACATATCCCGTACAGAACTGTACTTCTTCCCTCGGGACTATAAAAGGTTGGTTGCTCAATTTTTGTGCAAATAACATGATGAATTCCGCTTCAGTTTCAAATATGAACTAGATTAAAATCAAAGCCAAGTAACTCCAGCAACCCAAAGAAAACCAACTTCATCCTGTAAAATGCTTGACAAGCTAAAAAAATAAGATAAGCCATACAATGTAACAAAACCATGAGTATTCCTCTTCAAAGAATACTCATGTTTTTCGTGGGGGGGGGGGGGGGGAAGGAATTGTTACATACACAAACCCAACACTAATTGTAGTACACACAAACACACAATCCCAATGTGACCAATATTCCTGCGGAGACGACTCCCAGAAAAACAAAAGTATTAAATGTCCAAAAAATGTTAAAGTCCAAAAATACCCCCGCGACAAATTTTGTCTTCAGCAAAATTTGTCAATGCAAAACACTTTAAAAAAATAAAGCAAAAGACAAATAGTACCTTCAGTACGATTTGTCGTGAAAATTACAATATTTATGTACGAACGTACACACATATCACAAAAAAAAACCTTTCGCGATAAGAAGTGCGTGCCGCGAAAATACAATATATGTATACGCGCGCCGCAATTTCAAGCGACGGGACGGTGGCTGATGTTTATAAAAACATCATATTACAGTTTGTTTTAAAGCCACCTTCCAACAAAAAATATTCTGGACTTGTTTAATCAAGTCCAGATTAAATGAAAATTTTTCTCAGGGTTGAAATGCAACTATGCATTTTCTAGCCTGACCGACGGCTCTTGATCACGATGAAAATGATCAAAAGCGCAGTCGAATTTTAACACGAAACAGCGTTGATTTTTAACTTGGTAACGGGTCGGTCTCGGTGTAGTTGCTAGCAAACAAAAAGTAAAGATAAAACAGAAAAGGGCTTTCAGATCGGAAAACAAAATAACAATAAAATTATTGATTGTAAAAAATTATTGATTGTAACAAAAAAACAAAAAATAAAAAAAAATAGAGATATACGAGATCGTTGAATTTTCTAACGGTTGCATTTCGAAATAAGTAGGAATAAGTGTAAAAAGAAATAAAAAGATCGTGTGTATAACCAGTAATAAATCCAGGTGCATTGTGAAAGGAAAAATAATAATAAAATTATGTGTAAATGCAAAAAAAGCTCTTTTGGATAATAGCAGCCCGACACTAAGCGAAGGTACGTAACACTTGCAGCTCCTTTATCTTCAACATCTCACAAAAAGCATTTTAGACTTCTCCAGTAAAGTTGCTCCCTGATCCGTTACTAGCTGTTTCGGTAGCGAGTATCGGCTGACGAATTGCTCAAACAAGCCCTGGGCTACCGTGTTCGCTTCGTGGTCTGTTATTGCCACGAATATACAAATCTCCATCATAGACGAGATGCACTTGCCCTTGTGACTGACTGGCAAAAGTCTAACCAAGTCAACATATACTTTCTCAAAAGGTCTTTACTTGATTTCCGTCACTACTAATGGCATCTTGGTGGCTCTGGCGTGCTTATTTTTTTGGAAAATCGTACAGCGTTTAACATACCGAGCTATATCAGCCTTCATTTCCTTTCAACGGTAGAAGCGCTTCACTCTGTTGAACGTTTTGTTCCTTCCAAAGTTTCCTCCAAACCTAGAGTCATGATTATCTCTTAGAATTAGCGCAATTTCTTTTGGACTGGTCACCAGTTTCGGTTCTTGTTTCTTCAGTATTTCTTCGGGTGATTATATCAAGCCCTTCAATACTGTTACCTTTGTTTTGAGAATCTCGCAACGGTGTTTGTTTTGGTTGTTCACTCTCTTTCTATTCCCTAGGTTGAGCGCGAGTTATTGCAGGGCATGGGTACTCCTTGTTATGATAACACTCAGGTTCTTCAACGTGCCTTGAAATTCTGCTTAGGGCATCGGCATTACCATTTTCCTTTCCAGTTTTACATATAATCTCAAATTCATACTCCGATAGTTTTTGGTGAAGTCTAAATATACGCGAAGTAGTGTGCTTCACCTTGAAAACTACCCGTAGTTGTTGGTGATCTGTTACTGCCCACACAATAACCAACATCTCACGTTATGTAGTGGAGTAGTTTCTTCCTGCCATGTTCAAAGTTCTTGCTCCAGAACGGCCCCTAAAGATTCCCAACTAGCATCAGTGATTACCGTAAATTCCTTTATGAAAACCGGATAAATCAAGAGCGGTGGTGTAGTAAGAATTTCCTTGACACGACGGGAAGCCTTTTCACACTCGAGTCCCTATGTGAACTTAACCTTTTTTTTAATAAACTATTAATGGGTGCCAATATTTTTGAAAAATTTGGAACAAATTTCTGATATTAGTTGGCTAGCCCTAAAAAAGATTGAACCTTACGAACAGTTTTTGGTTTCCGTTCAGTAGGGATTGAAAAAATGGGGGGGGGGGGCGTTTTTAAACCAAATGGTATTCGTTTATAATGGAAATGTTTAAAATTGGTACTAAACGCCGTGTTTTCTCTGTCTTTTGGGTCGATTAATACTTGGTGGTACCCGTTACCTAAATCGAATGTGGTGAAGTATCTAGAATAACCCAAACGATGTGCTCAGATGTCCTCAATTAAATGGACTGTCACTAGGTTCGATGATATCGTCGTCGAGTAATTTTTTGAGTTGTTTCTGAAACACTTCTCGATGGGATTCTGGCATGCGATATTGCTTTTTGTGTATGGGGGCTGTATTAGCCATTAACGGTAACTTAAAGGTCTTCGTCGAGGTGTATGCTAATTTATTTATTTTTCTTCCGCAATATACACTAAACCCTTCCTCATCTGTGACCGGAATTTCCAATAGCCGCTCTGTTCTTGGGTTCAACTTAATTCTTCTTTTTCCTAATTAATACATTTCCTTTCGCTGTGTAAGATGTACGTTTTCCCTTTGAGCCTCTGTGTAAGCTGTAGCTTTAAAAATGTTGCGCTGGACTTCCATGCGTGGAATTTCCAGCTCCTTTTTTCTTCTACACTTTCTTGTTTTCTGCTCCCCATCGGTTTAGTCCTATTGATGGGTGCTTCTTGAGAATCTTTTTGATTCGTTCCCGTGCTAAGGGACTCGACCAATTGTTCGAAAGGCCACTCCTCAGCTGTTAGAGCTGGCTGTATATCATCTCCTTTTGGAAAAGTCATCTTTTTTTCATTTGTTTCACAATTTTGGTAACATTCTACTTCTGAAAGATACTATGTGAGGCTATCTGATACCACACCCGCTTTGGATATAATATCGCGCAAGGCTGCGACTCGATTCTTCATTCGTTGCTGAATGTCTTTTGCGGAAGACTAAACTGACACTTCTTTCTGGTGATGATTGTCCGGGTGCTTTTCTGAAACTCTCTGAAACTCTATAATCTCGATTTTCTCCTTTCCAGTGACACATCCAAAAAGGGGTTTTTCTTCCTTTGTTTTCTCCATGCCTTTCACTGACGGTTTCCATTTATACAACCAATGACCGCTTTGCCCTTCAGGAAATCGATCCCCAGAATACCGTCAGCTGGAATCGAATTAGTGTCATAAATGGTGTTAAACTCGCATGGGCTGTTCCACTGCACCTATGCGCAGTGTGGCTTCGCAAGTTCCAATTGAGCTTTCTTGTGCCCCAAACAAACCTCCAATAGGCGTGTTTCCTTTAATACGGGATACTTCAATTATATTACATGTTTGCACCTGTATCTACTAATAATGCTGATTTACCATTTCTTCCTATATCCGATTCTACTGAAATAATGCAGTTATTTAACAAACTTAACTCTATGATACTGGCTTCTTTCTGGGGGGTCTTCATGGTCTTGAATTATTTTAATTGAAGGCAGCCGCTCCCCGTTTCTCTTCTTTATAGCTTCTTGCTCCGCTAGATATTTTTACAAACAGTTTGCGGTATAATGATCGCAGGTTCTACAAATTGGTAATAAAAGTTTTCTGTGTCTGTTTTTAGCTGTCCTGGAGAACCAATTGAAATATCCGCGAACCTTATGCTTTGCCATCGGCAACTAGCAATATCGTGACCATAGTTTCGGCATTTTACACAGTACGTACGTACCTCACTGAACGATTTTCGAGACATATATGCGGTTTTAATAACTTGCTGCAGAGTTTCAAAATCCTACGGCTCCGGGGAACACACTAGATAGTTAGCGTCATCTGTAGGTCGAAATTTCGCACATTTGATGAAGATAGCTTTTTCTTGAGTATTCAATTGATCGTATAGTTTCCTGCTGCAATTCAGTATACGGTACAGTTCCTTTCCAAGCTTTGGTGACCTTACCCCAGAAAATAATGGTATATATTTGAATACGATATCCATAACTTTCCCATGTGCTTCCGCCATGCTGTTCTTGAGCAATCCGTATGCCATACTGCTTCCTGGTTCTTTTGTCTTTTCCTTCGATAAGCTACTCTTACCTGGAATATCTTGCCTATCTTTCGTTTCTCGTGGTTTTTCCCAAAACACAAATTTCATTGGTGTCCACTTCTTACTGACTTCTTGTCTGTATACTTTCTCTTGCGACAGTGGACCGTCGGCTCATAATTCTGTCTCCAGTTCCGCTGCCGCCTCTTCTGTTTCCTTCACTTGCCGTTCCAAAGACAATACTTTATTTATCAGAGCCTTGTTCTTTCTTTTAATTTATTCTAACAATTGTTCTGCTTGGATCTCGCCTCTTTTGATCACATCGAGTGTAGCCGTTACCAGCAAGTCTAATGCTTCGCCTTTCGTACAGGACTTGGCAGCTGTATTCCACTCCTGAATCAATTTTCTCAATTCTTCACTTGATGTTCGTTTTTGTGACTCTGCCGTGAGATGCTCTCCAATATATTCGCAGTCCTGCTCAAAGCTTTCTAACTTCTCCTTATACTCTTTTAACTCCTGCGATCTATCCTCCAATTCCTTCTCTTAAGTTTCGAACCTTAACAGTTGCTCTCTTGTCAGTACGTTACTTCTACCCACCGACATTGAAGTCTGAACCAGAAGATCATCTAAATATTCTCTCTTTTCATTCAAAACCTCATTACATATGACTCCCGATACCTTACTTATTAAAACTTAGCACAAACACTCACAGTCAGCATTAGAATCTACCTCGATCTGGTAATTTCATTAACTTCGAAATTCACTTTCTCTCTAATAACGTTTGTGCTTCATTCCGACAAATTTATATAACGCACCCTAAAAAAGATCTTTCACGAAATTCATATCTTTATTAGAGGCGTTAATCGAATACCAATGCTCTATATAACCTTAAACATGCAAAACTATAATATAGCTACCCCACACCATTGCTCTGAATTCAGCCATTATCTGTACATACAAAACAGACACGCCTTCTCTAAATTTTTTATTTTTCCTTACTCAGATTAACACAATCACAAACATAACAAACCATACTTTACTTGAACCCAAAATTATTCTCGTAAAAAACTAGTTTAGTAAAACAAGTTTAATAGACGCGCGTATCATCATCGCCTAAACCGAACGCGACGTTGAAAAAATTACTAATTATCACGTAGCTAAAACACATCCATTACAATTCTCTTAAAAATATTCCACCTTACAACATTTTTTTATTTTGACTTAACACTTTTTATCTGCATGAAAGAAGCATTATCCTAAACGCAATCAATTACTTTAGCCTGAAAAGTAAATGCAGCAGCCAAAAAAGCAGATTTCCCACAATTAACAAAAATAAGCGAAGCAGCTAAAAAAGCATAACTCCCCAAGAATAAAAAAAAATGGAGAAGTTAAAAAGGATAACTCCTAAAAATAAAAAAAATGGAGTAGCTGTAAAGCATAACTCCCAAAAATAATAAAAATTTAGTAGCTAAAAAGCATAACTCCCAAAAATAAAAATAAATCAATTCTCAAAATCACAATACCTTTTTTTTCACCGGCTGCGCCTAATTGTCCGTGTTCCCTGAAAACTTACACTCGGGAGATTTCAATGATAACGATCGACTTTTACTTTACTAGTTTCTTTCTTATCCACTTTAAAACTTTAAACCCGTGAACAGTATTATGTTCTTTTGCATCTAACTTGTAACGCGATATTACCGCCCGACGATTACTTGATTGAAAACGCAACAGCTTAACTCCAGTCAGTCGCGCACCTCGTTAACTTTGATGCGTAGATCGGAAGTGGGACATTACCCTCACATACCTGTGATGCGTTAATATTCTACTGCCGTTGGCGAAACTGCCGGTCACTGTCATTCTAGTCAGCAGCAGGGGTATAGTAAACAAACCGGCAAGCATCAAGCAGATTATTGTGCAAAATAACATGCTTGGTATTTTTTGCTTCGTTTGTAAACAATCAAACAGCTGTGCCAGTGAAGTAATTAGGCACTTAGCTGTGCCGTGTAGTAATTAGGCAGTCAGTGGTAAACAGCACGCAATAGCGCAGAATTTTGTTATATGAAGCAATACGCTTTGCGATTACCTACTGCTAGTCCACACAATGCACATGCCTGTTAAGGGTCCATGCAGTTTCGCTTTCGCATAAAAGTTCGGGCCACGACATTAGCGGCTAATTTTAAGAGGTTAATATGTTTTTCAGATCAAAAATGCAATGGTCTCCACGATAAGCAGATCTGGGAATAAAAGAGTGCCAATATGATTTTCCAAAGACACCACTACTGTATCTTGATAACACACAACTTGAAATTTTTAGTGATTTAGCTGACTTTGAATTAGCACTTTCAATTTCTTATTTTTGTAAAACTTTTTAATGTTCTGGAAAAATAAAGACTTTTTAAAATTAACAAAAGAATTTTTTACGCCTTTTACTCACAATAAATAAATAAATAAATCTGAACTGTCACACTAAATATTTACAAGAACAATATCAAAAATCTGGTCTACTCTGAAAACTATTTCGTATACGGGATTTCAACGAAATAATTTGAAATTTGGAGTACTGCCAGAAGAATTGAGGAGCGCATAAAACAAATAATTACACCAATAGATATGTCGCCTAAAGTGACAATGCGTTTCTCACTGGCTTGATTACAGCCATACTCGACAGAAGGTGGAAAAGGTGCGAAAATTTGAAAAAGTTTATTGAAAATCAATCAATCCTGGAATTTTTTAGATAATTCAACTTTTATTAGACGAAAATAATTATATGCTTATAAAAATCTATGTGCAAGGGAACCAAAGAGGGGGGGGGTCGACCCATCCCCCTGCGCACGGGCACCAAGTTGGTGAGTGCTCTGCTAGATCTGAAGTCCTGACTAGCCATAACTGATAGCTCACTCCGTGACAGTCGTTGTATACTGGGCGACACGCTAGCACACCTTGGCTAATGGTGGAGAGTGTGGGTTGGGTTAATACGAAAAATCTGCCGCTGTCACGCACTATTTTAGAAAAAAAAGTCGTGCCTATAAGAAACCCGCATACATCATACAGTCCTGAAAGGACTGCTTACCATCACCCACCTGTAGATTTTATGAAACCTGATGTTGTGTACTCTTGTGCTATTCCCCAACTTCCGATATGACATTTCTGGTACGTTAGTTGACAATGTCCCTATTGAGCTTGAAAAACCGAACCTATACAACCTTCATTTGCGAGAGAGGGCTCCGGGAGAGTGAGGAAATAAAAACTCTATCGAACTATTACGTTATAAAGTATAGTTACATTAATCATTGCTCAATAGACATAAATACTCTTCATAATATTTAATTGGAAGGAAAAGTTTTTCTCATTTATCAAACATGATATAAATTTACTTATGTAATGCATATATACTCAAAAGTGGAAAATTTCTTTAATACTTAGTAGGTTAGCACCCGTAACAAAGCAGATGTATAATTCATATATAGCTCAGTTCGACACTGTAATGAGCGGGTTTTTAATTAACATTCTGCTTCCAATTTAGTTGCCTTCACAGCTCTCCAATGCGCATAAACTAAAATAACTAACAGGTTTATTATACACACAAAAGGAAATGGGTCCTTTCAATACCAAGGTGATATTGAAGCGAATGCAACTAAGTAACTTTGTTCCCTACTTAGCTAATCAGGAACCGATATTTACAAAAAAATTGATAGTCGCTTTATATCAAAATGACAGCCTGAATACGAAGGGTATTCGTTCCTCAGTCAGCATATATAATACATATATATACATATATATATATATATATATAAATGTTAGCCTGAATCGCTTATCCAATTTCGAACTAACTAAGAAAATTCATATACGCTATTGCCACATGCAAAGAGATTTAATGAAAATAAACAGTTACGGTTCTCTTCTCCTGGGGTTCTCCCGCAGAGTTTCGCTTTGCCACTATACGTTAATAACTGTTATATATATACTTAGTTACCGAGCAAGTCCCTGGATTGAGCTATTGGTTAAATTTCTAATTGACATTGAACTGAGACATCTAATAATACAGTTACTTGTGAGGCAGATGACAACTACATATATTTTACGAAAGGAACATAGTGCGAGGCTCGTTTTACTGCTGATGTAAGAACCAAAATGAAATCTTGTGTTGCACGTTTGACTGTGGAGATGCCGATCCACAAATTTTAGGCCAATTATATGCCGATGATCCTTTGAACAGTTATAATTATGAGAGCAGCCCGACCGTTGGATGCACACTTTTCTGCAAAGAACCTCCGAATTCGACGCAACACTAAAAATCCAAAAAAATTTGGACGATGCTATTAATTGATGACCACTGTTACAACCCGTCTTGGTGATGGGGTCAGTTGTTACAGCTGTACATCTGGTAAATGTTTTTATAAATATCTTGGGGATGATGTAATTTTGGGAAAGATTCTCGATAAAATGTCCTCATTTATGGTAAAGAAACTTCTCACAAAATCCTTATAAAAAACTTGCATGCATCTGGTGTGAGCGAGATGGGATTGCTGTCTTGGCATTAGATTTTTGAAGTTGGGAAACGAACAGTGGCCCCTTCTTATTGGTGGAACCGTGAACGAAGCAGAAGTCATTGCCGACCGTAGACTTGGAGGACTATATGCCAGCATTGAATGAACATTTTATTACTTGTAATTGACTCAAAACAGAGTCCATATTCTTTCAACGTTTGTAATAGTTCAGTACCAACTCGTTATATACTAGTTTACTTAAAACTGAAGTATTTTTGTTAGAGAAACTCCACTTAAATCGGGGGAGTTAACTGGGATCCGGCTTTCGAAAAAAATCCAGCAACAAGAAAATGTGGAAGCAGAGCAGAATACGTAAGCGAAAAGAATGGAATTGCACTGAAATAAACTGACGGCGAAATTGAAACGAATAAAGGAGTTAAAATATGATCGCATAAAACGAAGCAGATGAAGGATACCCAAATTAAGGTAAAATCATTGTAAATTAATTCCGTGCATCGAAATGTGAAAGCAATTACACATTGCAAGCATTTGAGAGTTTCAATTGAAAGAGAAATTTAGCAGATTTCAAATAGAATTGAGTGAATAAATGGAAAATATACTTTTAGTCCTACAGCACTGACAACAATTTCTCAGTGACACTTGAGCTTGAAATACTGGTCGAATGTCGCGCCAATAGTGGTGACGTAAAACTAAATTACACTATAGACCGAAATCGTTTGGACAGGTTGGTACAAAGTGTTGAAAAGAAAATATGTACATATGCGAATTTTCTAAAGTACCAGGTAACCAAATCATCTTAACTAAAAATAAGCAAAGAATTTAACTAATTAATAATAAATATAGATAAATATTAAATATATGTATTATTATTCCTTTATTTAAGAACTTTTATGAAATTTAGAATGACTCAACAAAACGATGATATACTACGCGCCATAATCGAGATGCTGCAAGATCGACCCAACCGTGATTACATTATTCATTAACGCTGACACGATTATTTCAAAAATTTTATTAGTGTTTCTCACGAGAAATGCCATTTTCATTTTAAAAAGATGAAGGAAATTCTGGATAAAGAATATTTCATTCCAAATCTGCAAAAGAAGGTAGCAAACCGCATACGAGGCTCCGTTAAATGCGTTCTTTCAGAGAGAAAATGAGGAAAGGCCGATGGTCACCTACAACCAATCCCTAAAAGTGACCAACCATCCAGACATACCATATAGACCATCTTGGCAGAAACATTTGGCTATCCCGAGAGGATCGTAGCGGATCATGGAGGAGTATTTACGTCGAACTTTTTCGAGGATATTGCAAAGAACGTCAGATCCAACTGATTTTCGTTACGGACGGAGTTCCAAGAGGAAACGGGCAGGTAAGGTGGCTCCATTCTAGTAATTGCTGCACTGACAAATCTATCTTTGAACGAACCTGAAAGATGGTACCGGTTCGTACAATCACTCCAGCAGACCTTGAACATCACCTTCCAGAGAGCAATACACACTACACATTTTCATCTATTAGCCGGAATAAAGATGCGAACTAGCGAAGACGTCAAGATGATGCAGATAATCGAAGAAGAAAGGAGGGAACAATTGCAGGATCCAAGCAAATAACTTAGAGAAGAAGCGAGAAACGACAAACAGAAAACAAGAAATACTTTGACAAGAAAGAAGGAAGTCCAGATTATATCAAATTGGAGACCTAGTTGCAATTAGGGTTTCCAATACGGATATCCGGATATCAAATTATCCGGATTATCCTACCCATTTTGACTATTAGATTAGCCGGATATTTTTCCTTAATTATCCGATAATCCGGATATATTTGACATTTTTTTTTTCAGGAAAATACTGCTTTCTTTCTAACTGTTCAGCTATTTTCAAAAGATTATACAATTACTTTCTCCAGTGGCAGTTTTATTTATTATTATTATTTATTTATTAAAGTTTCTTTAAATAAACAAATAAGTTGTCTTGCGGATGTTTTTTTATCCAAAAATTATTATTACTAGTTTCATAGCATTTCATATTCTGAAGAACTTTTGAGCACACAAAAAACGTCTAGGACTGATTGTTTTCACAGAATACCTACGTAAAAGATCAACATTTTTATATGGCCCAAATTAGCTAATTTATGAAATTATTTTAACTGTTTTTATGAAAACGTCGCGTTGAAAATTTCAGCTCTCTACGCTGATGGAGGAGTTACCCGATTTGTTCCATTTTCGAACTTGAATTTACTTTCTTTTTTGTTTAAAAAAAGGTCATTTGCAAAATTTCACTTCTCTAAGTACATGCGTTCTCGAGATAGATTATTTAACATATTATTCAATGCATTTCTTACAATAAAGCCAGCATTTACAGTTTCAATCAATTACAATTTTGAAATTTTCAACGCAATAACTTTTTAAGATATTCTTTTTTAAAAACAAAATAAATTTCAATCATATAATATTTTTTTACTATTTATTAAAATGTACATAATTAAAATATTTGAATAAAAAAATTATAAAACACCATGAAATATTGGATTCAAGCTATTTATTTATTTTGTTTTTTGTTATCCGTATATCCAGATTACCCGGATATCTTGAGTTTTCAGTATTCGATATCCGGATAGTCATTAATGTCGGATAATTGGAAACCCTAGTTGCAATTGAGAAGGTACAATTTGGAACTGGATTCAAGGTCCTCCTAATTTTCTCGGCCCATGCAAAATCACAGCAGTAAAAGCATTCGATTGATAGAAATTGGAAAAGGAAGAAAACCACGATGGCCCGAGTAATAGGCAGTGCAGTGCAGACAAATTGAAACGCTGGCCGGAGGATGAATCAGACCTAATAGAAGATGAATAAATCACTGTAGAAGACGAAGAAAATACTGTGGAAGATCCTATAGAAGACGAGGAAAATGCAGCAAGACTCAAAAAACCTCCATTAGATCCTGATGAATAAGCAGGAGAGGCCGAGTCTGGTGTGAGCGAGTTGCGATCACTGTCTTATATTCTAGTCACACAGAACGATCTAATGAATTATTAGTACTAACTATTCATTAAAATGCCGTGCTCGAAAATTAGATGATAATGAAGTACACTAATGAAGTGTTTTCTTCCTTCATTGTAGCTATAATGAGGAAAAATGTGCTAGATTTGGCATATAATTTTGATATGGAGCTCGCTGTGCATCTGCTGATTGGAAAAAAAGAACAAGAAATGCAAATAACAAATTATATTGTCAAAATTCTTTTTAATATAAAGTTTTTCTCATTTGTAAATAGTTAAATTGAAAATCAAATAAATAAAAACAAAGTTTTTCGCGTTAATTTGATCCATAACGCTTCTTCAATAACATTATAAGTTTATCAAAATCAGATTGACAGTACAACTTAATTAAAGAAATGGTTGTGTGCCGCCAGTTTATAATGCATCATTATAGACTAATGAGTCGTTAGTTATTTCTTCATTAAGAGCGCTGTGTGTCTAGGGCACAAGCTTTTAGACCTTGGAATTTGGGAAATGAACAGTTGCCTCTTCTTATCTGTTGAACCGTGAATGAAGCAGATGTAATCGCCGACCGTGAACTTGGATAAAACGCCAGCATTGAAACAGAGCCTATATTCTATCAACATTTGCAATAGTTCAGTAATCATTATATATTAGTTTACTTAAAGCTGAAGTGTTATTGTTTGCGAAATCCCACTTACATACATATATGATGTATGTTGGATATGAATAACAAAATGAGCTAAATTCTCTTTTAGAAAATTGCCAAAATATTTCCCATACGCGAAAAATTATCAACTGAGTTTGCGCAAACTATAGCAGCACAAAATCAGAGGCAGTGGATGAAAAATAACATCCAATCCAAGGAAGCGTATACGACGCCACTAAACATACTGTGAGAAATGGAAAGAAATTTCGAATTATTCGGGATGCCTGAAAAAGTAGTAAAGTTGGTTTTCATTATTTATTGTAAAATTATTAAGAGCTTGGAATTACCGAAGTGAATAACACTCTGTTTCACAGAAACATGTAATTAAATTAAATAGTGTAAGAGGGCAAGCAAAGATTAATAGTATTGTAAAATGTTCATATACACAAGATAGAAAAGTGAAAGAAATTGAAATGCTCCTTTGTGCGTATTTATGTGAACATAATTTGTCGATTTCGGATAGGAAATATTGAAGTGCAATCTGTTCATAAAATAAAATGTGTATGTAGGATGGCGACTATGATAGTAAAAAAGTGTTACGCGAAGAGAAACAAAAATCTAGTTTTAAATTTAATTCAAAATCAGCAGATAAACCTTGCGTTAAGTTATTATCTTGCGTTGCTTGA
The DNA here is from genome assembly GCA_963930735.1 of Dioctria linearis. Lineage (NCBI taxonomy): Eukaryota > Metazoa > Arthropoda > Insecta > Diptera > Asilidae > Dioctria > Dioctria linearis. The sequence goes on from OZ005742.1 coordinate 89,731,257, forward strand.
ATTGTCCACGATAATATAGAAGTGGAAGATGCTTTTTTATGTTTAATTGAAGGCAAAAATTCTTCTGCACTTATAGAAAGCTACTTATTGCACCCTTCCTAGAGAACTGAATTGGATTTACTTCCGATGATGCAAATCTCATGATATGATGCAAAATCAAAGTTTTGTTTGTTCTAAATTAAAAATGAATTTTCCTAATCTTATTTTTTATGAAATGTATGCCTCACTCATTTCACCTAATAATATCGTATGCTTATTCAAAGTTGCCTCTATCTTTAGAGAGATTACTTCGCGATATTTTCAGGTTTTTTCATAGCAGCCCAAAGACGACTTTTGAAAAAGTTATGATATTGCTTGCTTTGAATTTTCCTAACCTTATTTAAGAATCGGATGTTGATGTTATGTTTCGAACTGTAAGAAATTTAGGAAAAATATCTACTTAGACATAAGTGAATTTTGGCATATAATATGTTCATTAAGAAAAGGTGATAGTAGTTTAGCGTTCCCGTTACAGTTGGACGCATATTATCTGTAATAATTTTCTGTGTACCAAGTACACACCAAATTTGTTTAAAAGGGATGATTGTTTTCAAATACAATACTTAAAATGGTTAAAAGCCTTTTGTACTTAAAATTACGTTTTGTATGTACTTATATTTTAGTCGAACACTCCAATAACTACGAACGGGATAAGGGTACGTAAACACTGAGGCGAAGCGAGGTTAGGCTAGGCACTTGAGCGAGGTTAGGCTTGGCACTTGAGCGAGTCGAGGTGAAGATATACCTCGAGGTGTAGTGTTCACAACGAGCATTCAGTTTCTTGGTAAATCGCGAAGTGAGAACATAAATTATGCCATCAGATTCTGAAGAAGATATTTTGTGTTTGGCAAGTAATGCAACTAACTATATTGCATTTTTCATATAAGTGTACTTTCTGTTGTTTTACTTGACTTGCCACTCGATAAATACGAAACGCCTGGAATTTGGTAAATTTCATTATCTATGTGATGATCTATGGGCTGATCCTGAGAGGTTCTTCCAATATATGAGAACACATTTCCCAGATTGTAAACTTGAAGAAGAACTGCATTTGTGTGGAGAACATCCCCTACCTCTCTAAACTGGTGGTGATTGGTCCACTGCTGCCAAGGTAGTTGATATCGAGAAGGAGAAATGGTCAATTTCAACCTTGTCGGCTTTTAAAGCCCCGCGTCCAGACGGAATTCTGCCTGTCCCTCCGAATGCAAAGAGCGTTGTGCTGGCTCCACACATCGACTCCATTTTCAGGGCATGTATCCCTTTTGGATATGTCCCGCAGGTGTGGAGGAAGGTGAGGGTTGCCTTCGTTCCGAAGCCTGTTAAGGCTTCTTCCAGAAGAGTTTTGCACCCATAAACCTCTCCTCATTCCTTTTGAAATGCCTGGAGAGGCTTATGGATGAATATGTCAAGGGAGTAGCCCTAAGGACTTCTCTCTTAAACACTACACAGCACGATTACCGGAGGGGTAGATTTATGGAAACACCTCTCCATTTAATGGTTACTGGATTGATCGACCAAATGTTAAGACCAAGATACTTAACTGTGGAGGTGGGCAGCCTAACCTCTCACAATGTGCTGGTGGAGCCCTTTGGAAACAATCTGCAACTCTCTCCTCATGTCAACCATCTTGAAGCTGACATGGTGATTGCACGTACATGAAAAATTTAATGCAGTTACGAGGGTCTTCGCTCATTCCAGGATAGCCTTTGGCCTCAAATAGGCCATGAGACCAAGGGTCGTACACTGGATGTACACCTTGATCGTTAGACCCTTTTCAAACTTGAACATAAAATAATAGAAATAACTGTAGATCTACATAATTGCAAAATTGTTCACCTTTGTATATAAGACAATAAATCTGACTGTAGGTATACGAAATTTCAAAAGGTCAAAAACTGCATACCATAAAAACAAGTAAGCAATAATTGCTGGAAATAATTATTAAACTCTTGCGCAAAGTAAGCAATTGCCCCCAATAATTATTGAATTCGAGACAAATATTGCTTACTACATAGCACCTTAAGTTCATTACACTAAGTTGCTTAGTTAGTAATTTTTGAGTATTATAAAAGCAGTAGTAATGTAAGAAGTTGTTAAGTTTTAGTAAAGAACTTCCCAGCTCTTGAGCCTAACCAGAGGTCCATTTCGCTACGCCGAATCCCCAGCACACGAGCTAAAGAAAGATTGGTCCTTCGAGAATAACAACCAGAACAGGCCATGGACACTTCAAAAATACAGCAGCTTTTGAAAGATCAAAAGCAAATTGCTGGGATTATCGAGGATACGCTAGTCAACATGAAGAAAGATGGCCTTATTCGAAAAACACCAGCGTACATTGCAGATAAAGAAAAGCTCTTTCTACAATACTGGACGGGATTTAAATCTAGACACGAGATTTTGGCAAAGAATATTTCAACCGATCGCAGTTATATAAAAAACGACTTTTACGGTCAAGTAAAGTGTTATTATGAGGAAGCTATGCAGCGTATCAGTACATATAAACAATATGCAACCGAAGAAAAGGAAGAAGACGATGATCAAAGTAAGAATTATCAAGATGCAAAACCTGCAGTTGGAGCTTCGCCAATAGATGATAATATAAACCGTGACATGACCGAAGAAGAAGACGACTTTAAATTATTTACCCCGAAAAACAATATTGAACAGATAGGCACACTCAAAAGACAAAAGTTGAAAATAAATTCCATTAGGAGAATACATGGAAAGAAAAATAGCCCTCACACAAAAATGTACTATGAATATAAAATATGGAATCTACATGAGCAGTTCAACAATATAACAGAACTACACGAAGAAATTAACGAATTCGAGAATGAATTTAATGACCCGTACTTCCAGTCAGGTGATTACGAGAACTTGGAAGCAGCAGTACAAGAAGTAATGATATTACTACATGAGCTACAAAAAACAGATGAACCAAGTGAAACGCACACAATTGAAGATGCGGGGTTACGGCTACCACTGCAAACAATACCTTCATTCGAAGGTAATTATAACAACTGGTCAGCTTTTAGAGATATCTTCTCAAAAACAATTCATTGCAACAAACAGCTGTGCAATGCAGAAAAGCTCCAGTACCTTAAAACGAATATAAGGGGCGAAGCTGCAAAAATTATAAAGCACTTGGAAATTTCCGACTAAAATTACCAAGCTGCATGGGAGCTAATGAATGAAAGGTGCAAGAACAAAAGAGTTTTATTGTTCAGTCAACTTGAAGAACTTTTCAATCAAAAGCACCAGAGCATAGAAACTCCAGGCGGACTTACGCATATTCACGTTGTGAATGCATGTATGCTACACACAATTTAGGAATTAGCACTGATACCTGGGGACCGATCATCGTTTTCTATCTTTTGAAAAAGTTAGATAGAGAAACACGACGCTGGTACGAGCAATCCGTTAAAGAGCCACGAGAAATCCCAGATCTTGATGAATTTTTAAAATGCATCGAGACCCGCTTTCAGTCTTTATAGAATTTTTAAGACCAAAAGAAAGCTTATGACTCTTACAAGCTAAGCGTGACGGCAAGTAAAATGACCAAGACATTTCATGCACTCGAAGTCAGATGTAAATACTGCAATGAAGCTCACTCAATCTACAAATGCAAGAAATTTGTAGCAATAGACGTGAACGAGAGATGCAGATTTATAAAGCATAATAAGTTATGTCAAATTATGTATCACAAAGAAGACATCAAGTGCTTAAGCAAACAAGGACGCAATAAATGTAAAAAGTATCATTATACTTTATTACACACCCACCAATCAACGTTAGGACAAAGCGGTGAGTTAAGCCAACCAGTATCCTCACATGCGACATCAACAAAAAGCACGCAAGAAAGCATAGAAGAAACCAAGAGGAAAGTACAATGTCAAACTACAGAAACAAGTGATGTTAGCTACTGCATTGGTAAAAGCACAAACAGCCATCGGTACTTATGAGCTACTTCGTGTACTAATAGAACCAAGATCACCAGCTTCATTTGTGACAGAACAAGCAGTACAAACACTTGGGCTACCAAGAAATAAAGTTGAGATCGAAATCTCAGATGGAGGAAACACAACGGCAAGCACATCAAGAAGCCAAGTCTTGCTAAATGTTTCACCTCGATTTCCCTCTAGCTACAAGTTGGCAGTAGAAATATTAGTACTACCCAACTTAACACAAATGTTACCCTGTACACCAATATCACCTGGCGAGTTATGGGTGAACCACAATTTTATATTGGCCGACCCAACCTTAAACACACCTGGGCCAAATCATGTGCTACTGGGTGCAGACGTATACGGATCTATCCTACTCGAGGGTATACGGAAAACAAGAGATGAGTTGCTAAATCAGAATAAAATGTTTGGTTGGATTGTGACTGGGAAAATCGAAACTCAAAAGACAACTGTGCAGAAAAATGTAATTAGCATGGTATCAATGGTCAAGCTGAACGAACAACTAAAAAAATTCTGGGAGATAGAGGGATTACCAACAAATTCCAGCCTATCAGAAGAGCATAAAAATGTCCAAAAGCATTTCAAAGAATCACACGTTCGAAATTTCAATGGGACATATACAGTGTCATTGCCACTAAAAGAAAACGCACACAATCTTGGCGACTCCCTTAAGATAGCTATGGCCAGATTACTTCAACTTGAAAAGAGATTCCGGAAGAGTGTGACTTTAAAAAAGGAATATAGCAAATTTATGTTGGAATACCTCAATCTGGGACACATGAAGCAAGTTTCACCAAACGCGGATGGTATCACCTATTATCTGCCTCATCAACCAGTAATCAAAGAGGAAAGCATCAAGTCAAAATTACGAGTCGTGTTTGATGTCTCCGCTAAAACCAATACCGGACTGAGTCTAAATGATATAATGTACATCGGACCATGCTTGTAAGAAAACCTATTCGACATCCTACTACGTTGGCGGACACACAAATATGTGTTCACAGCCGACATCGAGAAGATGTATCAGATGATACAAATCGATGATGAACAAAAAACCTGCAAAGAATACTGTGGCGGTTTTCAGAAGACGAACCTATTAAGGAATATGCTCTAACGACGGTTACATATGGCACAGCCTCAGCACCGTATTTGGCAGTTAGGACATTGCAACAATTAGCAGTTGATGATCATAACAGATTCCCACAAGCTGTAAACGCAACTCTAAAAGACTTTTACGTTGACGATTTAATGTCTGGAGCAGATTCAATTCAAGAAAGTATGACCAGTATACTCGAATTAATCATGTTTCTAAAAGCACGGGATTCAACCTAAGAAAATGGTCAAGTAATGATATAAACCTCTTCAAAACAATTCCAGAAGAATTACGGGAGAAAGACCCAATTCAGATCAGCAACGGAGAAACAATTAAAACCTTGGGACTATATTGGACGCCTGCAACAAGCACGTTCTATTTTAAAGTCAATCTTTGTGATCGTAAACAACAAACAAAACGAACCATGCTGTCAGATATCGCCAAACTGTGCGATCTCCTTCGATGGCTTGCACCGATAATGATAAAAGCTAAAATCATGATGCAGGAACTCTGGATGGAAGGAAACTCATGGGATGAGAAAGTACAAACAGATGTATCTCAAAAATGGGATAAAATTCAAGAAGGAGCTCCCACAAATTGAGTCAATCTCCCTTCCAAGATGGATACAGCATACCCTTTCAAATCAAGAAATAGAACTACACGGGTTCTGTGAAGCATGCGAAAAAGCGTATGCTGCGGCAGTCTACAGCAGAGTTATTAAGCAAGATGGAACAATTCAAACAACACTACTAACGGCTAAAGCCCAACTAGCAACCATAAAACTTAAGAAAACATTTCCAAGGCTGGAATTATGCGGTGCAACACTCTTGGAAAAATTGCTACACCAGGTTAAAGTCATCATGCATTTTCAACACGTTACAACATACGCAGGAACATACTCAACAATCACATTAGCTTGGATCAAAGGAGGCCCCTTTGTCGCAAATAAGGTAGCTGAAATCGTAGAATTAACAACACCTACCATCTAGTATCACGTTCGGTCAGAGCATAACCCTGCAGATGTGGCATCTAGGCGAATCAACCAATCAAGACTTCTTGGCTTAAATTTATGGTGGCATGGGCCTACATGGCTAATGGAACAAAGAGCTTGACAACAGAGAATTTTTACTAGCAGCCTACAAGCGATTCATTGCAAGAAGAGGCACGTGCACTGACATCTATAGTGATAACGCCACAGCCCTCGTTAGTGCTAATAAAGTACTTAATAAAGAAAACGTGAAAAGCGCAGCTTCATATCTAGCAAATAAAGGAACGACATGGCACTTTATTCCCCCGCAGCTCCTCACTTCGGAGGAATTTGGGAAGTCGGTGTTAAAGCAGTTAGGTATCATCTGAAGATAATTATAGAGGAAACCACACTTACATATGATGAAATTTCAACTTTACTCTGTCAAATTGAGGCTTATCTCAATTCAATACCCCTGTGCCAAATGACGGACGATCCAACACACAAAAAAACACTCACTCCAGGACATTTCCTTGTCGGAGAAGCACTAATTGTGCCTCCAGATTCAACGGAATAGGAGAAGGAACAGCACAGTCTCTCTCTATGGCAACATATCCAAAAGATGAGTATAGTTTTGTGGTAAGCGTGGACGAAGGACTACCTTAAGCAGTTACAGGAACGGTAAAAATGGAAAAGCAAGACTAGCAATGTTAAAATCGGACAATTTGTACTTATAAAAGACGAGGGTACACCTCCCACAAATTGGCCACTTGCAAGAATCACAGAAGTACACCCAGGATCGGACAACTTAGTGAGAGTAGTAACACTAAAGTACATAGGTGAAATTTGTCCCTTTCCTGTGGGAAGAGAAAAATAGCTGTTCACTCAATGAGCACGCAAAGAAGGAGACAGCCAGCTCAAGATGTGCATACAGACCAGAGGTCAGTTAAGAGAATGAAAGTGAGTAAAGTGAGCATTTCCTTCGCAGATCAGTTAGCCGGTGAAACTAGACACTAGGAAACATAGCTTCATCAAAACCAACTAAAATGTTCAACGCAGTAAACAACGCATACGTCAATGTCCCCGCACTAATAGCAGCAAATAGGAATGAAAACAAAGGCCGTTCAACAGCAGACAAGCAGGACAAAAGAGGCACCTGCACAGACACGACATCAAATTATAAGGCACAAGTACATAAATTTCGGTGCAACCATATGCAACGTAACCGTAATTGTGTTCACATTTACCTTGTAACAACTGGGTACACAAATTTAGTACCTATAGAAAAGCAATTATAGCCTTGACTGGCTTACGAAATGCTCTATAAAACACAGTTACCTAACTTCTCGAAAACATACTATTCTGAAGAGTATAGATGCCCGACTAATCGTGGAGGACGGCGCACGACAATACACCCAACTATACTCTGTCTCCTGCTACTCCTATTTGTGAAAGTAGGGCACTGTTCCTACAACCTAACTCAACCGAAAGTAGGTTTGTACGTTGAGCAAATGGGCGATGTCCAACTTAAGCGAGGCACCTTCAGAACTAAATTGAGCTTGTCCTCAGTAGAAATAAGAAATGATAGCAGCATGTTAAAACAGACAATGAATCAAATAAAAACCCTCTCTGACGAGATATACCAAATATCCGACGAAACACATTGCCAAGGGTTAATACATCATCTTGAGGAAATCCACACGAAAACGCAAAACCACAGAGAAATGTTGCTATCCGAAACAAATAAAAGGGTAAAAAGAGGAGTTCTGGGGAGGCTATTAGAGACGGTATTCGGAGTCAACGATGAGGTGTACAAAAATATTGACGAACTAGATCATAACCGAAAGCTCCTACTTCAAACGATCAACTATCAAACGAACATCATGCTTACAACTATCGCAACAGCCAACGAGACAGAAGCAAGAACAGTGAAAAAGCTAAACACTTTCACCGATAGGTTGAACCAGGGATTGACAGCAATTAAAAAGATGCAAGCACAATGGTTCGCAAGGTCCGATACAAACAAATTAAACATACACTTCCTCGCAGCTTACCACGCTACAGCTAGAGGAATTATTAGAAAAATATCACAGGATCACTAGCGCGTACTTCGATTATGGAAGCTTAATAGACTTCCTGAAACCTGCCAAAATACCAGAAATACGAACCAAAGCAAAGGAAATCTACCATCGAGTTTAGACATTCTGCCATTTGTTATATATTTATAACTTGTTACGTACCTCGGGACTTCCTGGGTATAATTGGTATCCAAAACACTCTTTTGCTTCTTTTTTTTTAAAATCAGAACATAAACTTTATTTACGTTAATAACCGGAATTAAACATAAACTTATTTACTTTAATAGTCGAAACTAGAATATAAACTTATTTATTCTTTTTCCAAAATTTCATCACAAACTCTTCATAACTTTTATTTTTTCTTTTGGGCCTAAACTTTCGCTCGCTAAACACTTTTTCACCGATTAATTTTCTTTTAGTTTTTCGAAAACCGAAACCGCCGAGGTAGCAATGCCAAAATGTGAAAACCTACTCAACTCTTGATCACATTCATCGTGATCAAGAGCAATTGTTCAGGATAGAATATGCTAAAATGCATTTTCTTATCCCGAGCTAATTTTTACTTTTTTAATTCTGGACTTGTTCAAACATGTCCAGATTTATTTGCTTCGGACGGTGGCTTCAAAAAATGTAATCCTACACTTCAAAAAACAACAGCCACCGTCCCGTCGTTCAAAATCGCGGCGCGCATATACATACATCGCATTTATGCGACGCGCATTTCTTTTCGTGGGAGCTTTTATCGTATATGTACATACATATTAAATATTTCGCGGCAAATCGTACTGAAGGTACGATGTGCTTTTTGATTTCGTTTTTTAATTTTATTATTTCCACTGACAAATTTTGCTAAAGGCAAAATTTATCATGGTAATTGTTTGCATGATATTATTTTTAAGCAAAACGACTTGGGTTGTAAACTGAAACTTTTGTTTTTCCCAAGTCGTTTTATGAGAATAAAATGTATGGCATGTGAGGAAAATTCCTGATGCAATTCCTTCGCCCATTTAAGAGATAAGCTAACCGTGCTTTAAGCATGATTAGCTTATTGAATGATTTGATATGATTTATTCTTTTAAAATAGCCAATTTTAGGTCTTGAGGGTTTTTGTTGTATATGGGTTTTTTTTTAACTCAAGCTTATGGAAACCTTAGGCAATGATACTGATTTTGCGATATTTCAGGGCTTCCAGGATTTTTTAATAAAAATCAGGTTTACATATATATATCCTAATCTCTAAATCAGGTTTATATATATACATATCCTAATCTAGGTTTTAGATATATAACATTCCTTCCCCCCGCGAAAAACAGAATTATTCTTTGAAGAGGATTAATTCTGAATTCTGCGTGGGTGTATATATTGTATGGGGTATTGCATTGAATTAAAATGAATTTGATATCTGCCTCAGTCAAATAAAAAAAAAAAATCGGGGTGCAGGTAGAGTCGGGATGATATTGCAATGCATCTTGTACCGGCTTGGAAAAGAGAGAAAAAAATTAATTGTGTGGGATTTGTGTCTTTGGCCAAGATAAGTACATCATGCATTCTAATTGCATCTTGATAAATTTTTTGCTAACGTTTGGGGTTTGGCCCTTTATATTGGGCGATTATTTCAGTTTTGCTCATATTTTGTCTCAAAATGGAATTCTGTTCGTTGATTACTCCGCGTGCCCCGTATACCAGCCCCGTACCCAATTGTATGTGGTTGCTGGCCACTTTCGTACAAAGTGTGGCCCCTCGGTGGCGTGGGCTGATCAGGCTGCTGCCGAGAAGAAATGGACGCCCAGATGTATGCATCTGGGGTGTTCCGGCCGAAGCGGATATTTTTTATCAGGTGGAGCTATGCCTGTGGCCCCATGGTGGGAGTTCCTGGGTGGTTATGGGTGAGTTTTTAGATTTCAATAACTAATTCCCTTATTAATTTTTTAACTCTTTTCTTCTAGGAGCGACACTCGCGCTATCCGGGGAGGTAGGGTGGTGTGCCTGCCCGAATCGTAGGATGCACACCAACTACCTGGTGCACGATGTGACAACCTGGGTAGGTTCTTCCGGATCTGAATTGGATCAACCAGGTGCAGCGCCGAGTTTCGCCTCTGAGGAGAACTGGACATTTCGTCCGTTCCCGCCCAGGAGGGCTGAGATCTGCCTGGAGAGGCACCTGGTCATGTCCAGGAGGACTGGGTCACTCCCGCGCTTCATGGTGCCTAGACTTGGTAACTTATTTTCACCTTTTATTTGGACCTCATTTTCTAAGTACTTTTTTTTCTGTTTGTTTTAGAATTTGGGTGTTACTTAGATTCCCGCACCGCCATAGTTTTTCAATTTTTCTCTTTTTCTTTTTTTTCTCTTTAACTTTTTTTTCCAAAAAATGTGTAAGTTTTGTTTTACCCTATATTACTTTTTGTATTTCTTATTAAAAATAAGAAAAATATTTTTGGCTAAATGGTGCAATACAGTTGTTCATTTATTGATTAAAATTTTTTTTTGTGTTCTGCCTTATAGATTTTAAGTAAAAAAAATGGACTTGACAGTTTTTGGGCTCGATCATCAATTTCTCTATGACGCTGATTTATATTTGGGTTTGGGCAAGTCTAAGTGGTGTTAAGCGGCTTTAAGCTTAACGAGTTATTATTGAAGTCTTTGGGAAAAAAAATTCTATTAGCTTGTAATCATGGAAAAGTGTCAACCTACATTCCATGATTATGAGAAGGAGTTGGCCCCTGTTTATAGTTCTATACTTCGTTCTTTACCTACGGTAGCTATAGCTTATTTAGGTAGGTTAGCAAAGGAGACTCAAGTTCAAATTCAAATAAAAATTATTTCAACGCTACACAAGTAAGACAAATCTTATAGTTATGTGTAGGTAGGATAATGGAAAAAAATTAAACATAAACATTACTGAACTAAACTAAACTTACACAATAAGATATATAATATCTAAATTAATAATGATAAATACAGTTTGCTTTATTACTATGAAAACATATCAAATGTACCGTTATGCAGATCTTAAATATTCCATTAAATTGTTCCAAAAACTATGATTGTTCCTGCTCCTTCTAAGGTGCAGAGGAAGAGAGCTCCAGAGTCTTGTGGATTGAATAAAAAATTGACGACCACTTGAAAGACAAGTGGACCGAGGAATGTTTAGTGAAAAAGTTCTTACGGATTGAGAAAAATCCAATCTAGTATACAGGTAGTCAGGTTGCTTGGTAATCATCAAATTACGAAGGAATAATATCGCGCGATATTTAAAGTAAATTTCCAACGTGCATCCCAAGATTGTATTTAAATATCCCGAAACATGGTCGTATCGCCTCAAGCCAAACACATACCGCACGATCGAGTTAAAATCCACATTGAGCTTACGCAATGAAATTGAATCAGAACCACGAAAAACTTCACATCCATAAATCATGAGGGGAACAATTAACGATTTAACTAACATAATCCGCGTGTAAACAGGAGTAAAGGCCGCAGTGACAGAAAGTTTACGCAGCGTTCCATAAACTTTGCAGATAAGCGCGTTAATGTGATTCGACCAATTTAACGTACGATCCAAAATTATTCCAAGATTCTTTACTGTACTACTGTAGGGAATAAATACATTGTTTAGAATAACATTCGGAAAGCAGGAAGTGTCTAATTCACTTTTATAGATCACGATAGCATTTGATTTAGAGGCATTTAAGCTCAAACTATTATTAACAGCCCATTCCAGCACATCAGCGAGGTCTTCGTTCATACGGCATATGGCATCCTCCAGCAATCCCAACGGGCTAGAAATGTAAAGCTGTATCTCATCAGCATACATGTGGTAATCACAATTTCTCAGAACCATTGTAAGATCGTTAATAAAGATTGTAAATAATAAGGGACCCAGAATGGAGCCTTGAGGGACTCCACTCCGCAGAGGTAGGAAGCCAGAAGCAGAACTAAAACAGACCACACTCTGATGACGCCCGGAAAGGTAAGACCAAACCAACGTGCATGCAGAATTAGAAAAATTGAAATTAAAAGCCAGCTTACGTAATAATAATATGTGGTCAACTGTGTCAAAGGCCTTGGAAAAGTCAAGGAGGACGAGTGCCGTAACTGTCACTATCAATTGATTTCCTAATATCATCTGTTATATTTAGCAACGCTGAGGTGCAGCTACGCTTGGATCTAAAACCCGATTGAAGATTAGATAGGAGGTTCTCCTCATCTAAATAACTGGTGATTTGGGTGTGCAGGATTTCCTCAAAGGCCTTAGAGAGACAAGGCAGTATGGAAATAGGACGATACTCCGTTGAACTACGAGACTTCTTGGGAATGGGAATAATTTTAGAATACTTCCAAATAGAAGGGATCGTAGATCTTAAAATAATGTTGTTCAAAAAGTAGGTGAGATTTGGGAGTATAACAGGCAAAAGAACTTTTATAAATTTGGGGTGTAGGTCATCCAGTCCAACAGCGTTAGATTTCACAGACATAAAAGCAGAATAAACGTCTGCCTCGCTAAGTTGACTAAAAGCAAACCCATCAAATGGTTCAAGTATATTTAAATCACTAGCATAATCACTGACAGTATAGCCAGGGCCATTTGAGTTATTTGAAGCAGAAACAAACATCTGGTTTAACTCACATGTGTTTACAAATACGGTCGAACTCCTAGATCGCCCAACCCCAATACTTCTAAGATTCTGCCAGAGTTTTTTGGATGAAATATTGCTTTTAAATTTTGAACTATAATATTGAAACTTGGCACGGGATATTTCATTATTAACTGTAGCCGTTCAAACACATATAAATAAAATAAAATATTCGCATCACACTCTCTAGAACACACAATAAAACATTCGTTCATGTAGGACAGTTAGATTAGAATAGGCAGAAATACTTTTAAGCTCTTATCAGATTAGCAGTTCTGGTATAGCAGTCGGCAGTGAAGCAAGTTGCCTCTGTAATAACTTGAAATTAATAAACTGTTTTAATGTATTATAATGTGGTTTTAGTAATTAACAAAAGCCCCACATTAATGGTGACCCCGATGTGATGTGAAAAGAGCTAATTGTGCATTAAAAAGTGTCAGGTGCTATAAAACAATATCACTCAATAAACACATGTGAACCTGAGCTACTCATCAAGCTCGAAGTAATTATAAAAAAAAAATTTTCGAGTTAAATCATCGAAAATCGTATAAACTACAAGTTTTATGATAAAATTACAAAAAGTTCAGCAGTTCAATGAACACAAAAGGCTATACCAGAACTCAACACCTGGCACACAAGCACATGGCACGCCATCAGTAATAAAATTTGTAGCATCGCAAAAACAAAATAACGAGAAATCATAGAAATATCAGCAGCAACAATTAAAAGCAATAACTGCAGTACACATTTGGGATTTTCAACGCTAGATGATTATTTTGCGACCAGATAAAAATTGAATTTTAAGCCCCCCAAGTAACAAGAGCGCAAACAAAGGAACAATGAGGAAATAATCAGAATCTAAGCGGCAAAGTGGACTTAACAACAATGATAGCTAAGTTTTAGATAAATAGTTTCAATTAACAGATTAATTGCATTATCAAATTTATTTTAGTTGATTAATAAAAAAAAAACCGAAATAAAGAAGAAACTAAGACTAATTCGAATGGTAACAGCTTTTGTAATATTGGTTCATAGGTGAGTACTTCAATTCATAAAACAAACTAAAACAATATCAACCAGCAATATCATTAATTGGTAGTAGATTATTGATTACTAGATAGGTAGATGATCGTTGATTACTAACGAATATGGTCCACTGAAAAAAAAAACTATAACAATATATATATTTAAACACATTTATTTTTTTATATTATATATATTTATATTACTTTTTGTTGCATAAATTTGGTAAACATAATGATAGAAGACACGAAAAATGCACAAACAAACACGAATCAGCCTATCACTAGTGGTAGTAATGCTCAAGGTAGTACTGATAGCTCCGAAGCTTCGTACGATTCAAATTTATTATTAGCTTCATTAAAAATTCCACCTTTTTGGAATAATAGACCAGATTTATGGTTTTTAACAATTGAAACCCAATTTCGTATGAGAAATATAACCACGTCAAATACGAAATATGATTATATTGTATCCTCTTTGCCTCCAGAAACGATGGAAATCGTTGCGGATATTTTGTTAAATCCACCTCCGACGAACAAGTATGAAAATTTAAAAACAAATCTTTTATCACGATGTAGAGATACCGAAGAGCGTAGTTTAGATGCGCTTTTCAACAAAATGGAATTAGGTGACGCTAAGCCGTCAGAGCTATTCCGACAAATGGAATCTCTGGCCCAGGGCAATAGCCTTATTAATAAATCGCTTTTACGCAAACTGTGGTTAAACAAACTTCCAATCTCCATTCAAGCATGCGTAATTGCCATCGAAGGCTCGCAAACTCCCGAGGAAGTTTTCTCAATTGCTGATCGCATTCATGACTCGACTTACACACCTAAAGTAGCCGCAGTGAGCACAAGTCATCTTACAATAGTTCAAACGAGTTCTGTTCAACAATTAGTAAAAGATTTAGAAACCCGGTTAAGCCGGATTGAGACCAGAATTTCCAAAACTCACAGAAACTTTTCCAGAAATCGTTCCAATCCTCAACACAGAGATGCAAGCAATAGCCGACATTCGCCCAATAAAACATGCTGGTACCATCGAAAGTTTGGTAATAAGGCTAAGAAATGTATACCACCTTGTGAAGATTCGAATTCTAATAAAAAAAACTAATTGAAGCAACTTCGTTTGCGGCAACGAAGACCTGCCCTTCCTCACGCCGCTTATACATTTTAGGTAAGAAAACTAACATGAGATTCTTAATTGATACTGGCGCCGAAGTATCCATTGTACCTAAAATCTCATTTTACAAGTATGCAAACAAATCGGACACAACGTTAATGGCCGCAAACGGTGCGAAAATCTCCAGGTATGGTGTTAAACATCTTCCTTTAGACATAAACTTACGTCGCAACTTTGAGTACGCTTTTATAATAGCTGCAGTCGATTACAAAATCATAGGTGTGGACTTTCTCTACCAGTTCAATGTGCTTGTCGACCTTAGAGAAAGAACACTGATAGACAAGAAAACATCCCTCAAAGTGGCATGTATTTCACGTATGTCTACCTCTTGCTCACCAAAGCTTTATCCTTTGGAAGGCGAATATGAATGCATTTTAAACGAATTTCCGTCACTCAAAGCACCACCCAACTTCAATTCTGAAGTCTGTCACAACGTAGTACATCATATCTATACTGAAAGACCTCTTCCCTCTGCACGAGCTCGGAGATTAAATCCCGAAAAATATAAAATAGCTAAAGAAGAATTTCAAACGATGATCAGATTAGGAATATGCCAACCTTCCTCTTCCGCTGTCGCTTCCCCTCTCCATATGGTCCCTAAGGAAGGATCCACCGATTGGAGACCATGCGGGGACTACAGGCAGTTAGACACTACTACTATTTTCGACAAATATCCTTTGCCGAATATTCAGGATTGTACAATTAATCTTCACGCGTGTACAATATTTTCCAAAGTCGACCATATAAGAGCATATCATCAAATCCCGGTTGCACCAGAAGATATTTATAAAACTGCCGTCATAACGCCATTTGGGCTTTTTGAATTTTTGCGGATGCCATTTGGTGTCAAAAATGGTGCGCAAACCTTTCAACGTTTTATAAATGAAGTTCTCAGTGATCTAGACTTCGTTTTCACATAAGTTGATGATATTTTAATAGGTAGTAAAGACTCGATGGAGCACAAAAAATATCTCCGTTTACTATTCTCTAGACTTCAGAAATATGGTATAAATGTAAACTCAACGAAATGCATCTTTGGCTTCCCGGAGATCGAATTTCTCGGACATCTGATTTCAAAGAATGGAATCGCCCCATCCCCAACCAGAGTTCAAGCAATTCAAGATTTTCCAACACCCTACACTTTCAAACAGCTTCAACGATTTCTCGGAATGGTGAATTTCTACAATCGTATATGGGGAAGCCCATATAGCTGAAACTGCACCTCCGCTATACGAGCTTTTAAAAACAAACAAACAAGCAAATAAATGCGCCAAAGCAAAATTCTTCTGGCAGCAGGAACACTTCAGTGCTTTACTAAAAATAAAGTCTGATCTGAAAAACTACACGTTATTAGTACATCCTGACCCCTTCGCAAAAGTTGGCATATGGGTTGACGCTTCGAGCGATGCAGTAGGCGCCGTTTTACAGCAAAACAATGGCAGCAATTGGCAACCATTACGCTTCTTCTCAACAAAGCTGAAGCCAGCAGAAAAGAATTACTCAACTTTCGACCGAGAGCTACTAAGCATCTATTTAGCTATAAAGCGTTTTAGAGATTTTGTGGAAGGTAGAAATTTCACTGTATTTACTGATCATAAACCATTGACCAATGCTATATCTTCGAAAACCGAAAAGACACCAAGACAAACAAACCAACTAGACTATATAGCTCAGTTTACGAACGATATACGCGATATTAAAGGTAGCCAAAGGTTGCAGACACTTTATCGAGATCAAACATAGCCACTATAAACGTTAAAAAAATTGATTTTGACATACTTGCCAAAGAACAAGCCGAAGACGATGAATTACAAACTCTTCTAAGTAAGAATGAGCATGATCAAAAATCATTTTCTTTCATTTTGAAGAAAATTCACATACCCTTAGAAAATCTTGATATCTGGTGTCAGACTTCGACCACAGTCAATAGGCCTTACGTTCCTGAAACCCCGCGTCGCATTACTTTCAACATAATCCATGATCTTTCTCATCCAAGTATCAGAGTCACACGAAGACTCGTTGTTTCAAAGTACTTTTGGCCCGCAATGAATAAGAATATAAACCTGTGGACGAAAACTTGCATTCCTTGCCAGAATGCAAAGATCAATCATCATACGATATCGCCTCACGGAGAATTCAAAACACCGACTGGCAGATTTGAGCATATACACCTTGACCTGGTGGGCCCCATGCCACAGTCCAATGGGTATACCAACTTATTAACAATAAAAGATCGCTTTTCTTACTGGCCCGAAGCTATTCCGTTGAGAAGCACAACCACAACCGTTATTGCTAATGCTTTGGTACATAATGGGATATCAAGATTTGGCGTTCCAAGGAGAATTACCACAGATCAAGGACCACAGTTTGAATCATTACTATTCAAAGAACTTTCAGAAATTCTGGGTAGTCACCGCATAAGGACCACCACGTATCACCCACAATCGAATGGTTTTATAGAACGCTTCCACAGCAACTAAAGGCAGCCATTCGAGCATCGGATGATCCAAGAAATTGGTATAATTTTTTACCCTGGATTCTTCTTGGCATCCGGTCCTCCATCGTCGAAGATTTGAACATAGCACCCGCTCAATTGCTATATGGACAACCATTACGTCTCCCTGGCGAACTTGTAGTGTCTAATACTGTACCTGATCAGAGCATTACAACCACTTACGCGAAGAATCTTCAAAAAACGCTATCGACGATACGACCTACAATAAGCAGAATTCGAAGACAAACTAAAATATTTGTCCCACAAGATCTTAAAAATTGTTCTCATGTATTTGTGATAGAAGAAATTTATAAAGGTACTTTAAATCACCCTTACAGTGGACCATACAAAGTAATCAATAAGACAGATAAATTCTTTAAACTTCTAATGAATGAAAAGAATGCACAATTTCAATTGATAGACTAAAACCTGCTTACTTATTAAATCCAGAAGTACTCACCAATGATAGAATAACTAGAAATAGTTCAAAATCCAAAATTTTATTTTAAAAAATATAAAAGAATTAATTTGTAATCTAGTTTAATAATAATTGAATAAAGAAGTAACGAAATGAATTAATAATTTAACTAAACACATTGAATTTTGCTAATTACAGATATAGTATAAAGAAACATTTAAAATATCATTAAGATAAGATATGTAGAACCTTTTTATTGAGGGGGAGTGATGTAGCCGTTCAAACACATATAAATAAAATAAAATATTCTCATCCCACTCCCTCGAACACACATTAAAACATTCGTTCATGTAGGACAGTTAGATTAGAAGAGGCAGAAATAGTTTTAAGCTCTTATCAGATTAGCAGTTCTGGTATAGCAGTCGGCAGTGAAGCAAGTTGCCTCTGTAAAATTAATAAAGTGTTTTAATGTATTAGAATGTTGTTTTAGTAATTAACAAAAGTCCCACATTAACTGCATTACGAGCGGACCGAAAAAGGTCCCAGCAATCAGGTGTACGCAAGCGACGCCATCTACGATATGCATTATTTCTTGGCAATATCAATTGCCTGATTCTTACCGTAAACCAAGGTATTTGGGTATTGATAATGCGACGATGTGTAACGAAGAGCTTGTCAGCCGACAGATATACCTACATTCACTTGTACCTGAATGTAGATACATACTGCATCCGACACCTCTTTGTTACAAAATCATATCCAGGATATGTGTGGGTGGCCGCACAGCAAATATGCCGCTAGCGATCAGCTGGCTTGGGGTGGTTCTTGCCACCCACATCCCTTCAATGCTTGTTAAGCTGTGCAAAATCGTCAACATAACTGATCAGACAGACGGACGGACAGAAAAAAAAAGATCTAATGCAGGCTTCCTTCTCTTGGTGGAACCTGAAAGCCTAAAAAGAAGAAAATTGATTTTATTTATATGCTGCAAAAAGATGGACAATAGAAGACCTCAGCAACGCCGAACAAGTGTCAATTCGCCCGGAGAGTTTACAGCGCTGGCAAATGAGCGATTGAGAGAGAGTGAGAGAGCTGAAAGGGGTCTCTGATGTTGTTGAGATTCCGGCTTTGGGTAATGTTGGGCCCAATCGCCCCCATCCACACTGGCTAAGCCTCCAAAGCCGTTTCGAAATGCTCAGCCCCATTTTGTACGTGTTTTACATCTATTGCCGTGTGTGTGTGGAAACGACCTCCCTCCTGTCCGCAACCATCCCCTTTATGGAACTACTTACTCCATCGCGCTGGATCCGTTACCAACCTGTAAATAAAAGAAAAAAGCAACTTGGAGAAGGGCGGTCAAAGATGACCAAACTAAATCACCCAAAAGAAGAAGGAAGTCGTATCAAGGAACTCAAAATATCATCAAGTCCAAATCAAAATAGTTTATTTATTTAAGATATTCAAGCATATGAATCACTTACGAGGGAGGAAACCCGATCACAAAAAGACTAACAATGTATATGTACAAAAAAAACTAAAGGAAACAAAGTCTCCGGTTAATATTAATCTAGATCTGAAGCCTAACGACTAGCCCTAATAAGCGCTTTCCTATTATATGACTTATCGAACCCTGTCATCGACGCCTAACCTTAGATGTACGCTAAATGGTTTTAACACTGTAAAATTAGAAACAAAAGAACACAAAGCAAATAATAATACTTAGAGAAAACTTGAACTAACCTTGTGGTCCTCTATGGACTTACATAACACCTGATTTAATCATATTCGGGGTTTCCTCCTTTACCAAAAGGGTTCGACACTGGTTTTCCAACTATCTGCTAGCTGCTTCAGGACTACGTTGAAGTCTGAGTTCACCTGATCTTTGTTACGTGCAAGGAAACTTTTCCCCAAATTTTCTCTCAGATTCGCCACTACTATGGTATATAAGCCTCACCAACGCACAGGTAAGTATTTCAAATAATGCAAATTATATGTGCACAGCATTAAAACTAAAATTTTCTTTCAGTTCACCAGTAGAAGGATCTTTAGTAAAATCACTGTCGCACAGGTAAATATTCCATTTAATTCAAATTATGAGTGCACAGCAATAATAAACCAAAATTTTCTTTTCAGTTCACCAATCGAAAGATATACAAGAAAATCACTGTCGCAGGTAAATATTCTAATTAATGCAAATTACGACTGCACAGAATGATTCACTCAAAATTTTCGTTTCAGTTCACTAATAGGAAGATCTACATAAAAAAATCACTGTCACAGGTAAATATTCTAATTAATACAATTTAAGTAAGACTGCGCCACATTAATTCTAAAATTTCCTTTCAGTTCACTATGAGAAAGATCTGTAGGAAAAATCAATGTTGCACAGGTAAATGATTTAATTAATATCATTTGTGAATGTGCAACATTAATACTAAAATTTTCTTTCAGTTCAATATAAGAAATATCTATAGGAAAATCACGGTCGCACAGGTAAATATTCCAATTAATAAAATTTACGACCAGAATGAATTAACTAAAATTTTTCTTTCAGTTCACTAATAGAAAGATCTACATGGAAAATCACAGTCGCACAGGTATGTAATCCAATCAATAACATTCATGAATAAAAAAAAATCACTGTCGCACAGGTAAGTTATCCAATTAATAAAACTTAAAAATGTGCAGCATTAACACCAAAATTTTCTTTCAGTTCGCTATTAGAAAGGTCTTTAGGAAAAATCACGATTGCACAGGTAAATATTCTAATTAACACAATTTATGAATGTGCGACACTAATAACAAATTTTTCTTTCAATCCACTATTAGAAAAATTATTAAAAAGATCTTTAGGTAAATCACGGTCGCACAGGTAAGTAGTCTAATTAACACAATTTATGAATGTGCAACATTAATAACAAATTTTTTCTTTCAGTCCACTATGAGAAAGATCTGTAGGAAAAATCACTGTTGCACAGGTAAGTAGTCTAATTAACACAATTTATGAATGTGCAACATTAATAACAATTTTTTTCTTTCAGTCCACTATGAGAAAGATCTGTAGGAAAAATCACTGTTGCACAGGTAAGTAGTCTAATTAACACAAGTTATGAATGTGCAACATTAATAACAAATTTTTTCTTTCAGTCCACTATGCGAAAGATCTGTAGGAAAAATCACTGTTGCACAGGTAAATGATTTAATTAATATCATTTGTGAATGTGCAACATTAATACTAAAATTTTCTTTCAGTTCACTATAAGAAATATCTATAGGCAAATCACGGTCGCACAGGTAAATATTCCAATTAATAAAATTTACGACCAGAATGAATTAACTAAAATTTTTCTTTCAGTTCACTAATAGAAAGATCTACATGGAAAATCACAGTCGCACAGGTATGTAATCCAATCAATAACATTCGTGAATAAAAAAAAATTACTGTCGCACAGGTAAGTAATCCAATTAGTAAAACTTAAGAATGTGTAGCATTAAAACCAAAATTTTCTTTCAGTTCCCCAGTAGAAAGATCTTTAGGAAAAATCACGATTGCACAGGTAAATGTTCTAATTAACAAAATCACGACCAGAATAAATAAACTGAACTTTTCCTTTCCGTTCACCCTGGGTTATTGAGAAATCGGATCCCATCTGCGGCCCTGATCCCAGTTCGTCTTGGACGAGGGAGGACTGATCTACCGATAGACGTCGTCTACCAACTCGCCTCGCACAATGAACTGACCAGGAAGAGGTGCAGCGATTGATTTATTGGGTACCGGAATGTTCGGCGCGAGATTACGACTTCGTCGGTGAAATGCCGCTACTTATCGATATGTGTTCTGCTGAATCCAGTCGCAACACCCCGGAAATTCCCCCCAATCCCAAGAGTGGAAATCGCTTCGTAACAGATAGAATTCATCTATCAACTCACTCAGGATGACGGAAATCCCGCGGGATGCAGCAAGCGGGTTCAAGCTCTAAGGAAATTGAAGAAAGCACAGGAAAGAAACATCCTTCAGATGAAGGCTAACCCAGAAGGGGTTAGTAACAAAGACTGGGACCAACTAATCTTGTTAGTTCAGAGATAATACACAATATATAAAAAAAACTACACTCCCCTGAGGCTTCAGCCATACCAACCACCGCTCGGAGACCTTTTAATTGGAAGAAAACTGAAGAAAGGCAGAAAAATAAAATCCTTCAGGTGAAGGCTAACCCAGAAAGGATTAGTAACAAAGTGAAAGAGGTTTATCACCCACCACTGAGGAAGTAGTAGGAGGGTTTGCGATAACCTGTAGTTCACAAGTGAAGCTTGCCGGATGCCTTCTTAGGGCTACCGAGATCTAATTAACTTTGATCAAGACTTAATATCCTGAGCATGGAAAATTCCGATCGAGAGACCCTTAGCATTCTGCAACCGGTACGAAACACGCCCGATTCGTTCTACAACAGTCGCTTTTATGAACTTAGGTGCCAATTTGGCCGCAAAGCGATCAACTGCGCTACTTTGCACAAAATTTCGGACATACACAGTCTGTCCAGGTACAAAAGCTCTTTCTCGAGTTCGCAAGTTGTAACCAGCGGCGTACTTTCGATACGCCTCCGTAAGACGGAACTTTACTTCATCGCGCAACAGCTGAAGCTTTTGGTTGACAGGTATACACTCAATAGCTCCAACGGAATCTGCCTTTAAATCTCGCAGAAGTTGATATGAGCTACCGCTTGTCACCGGATGTCGACCGAAAAGCAAGAAATATGGCGAGCATTTAGACGACTCATGCACGACATTACGGATGGCGAAGCCAATCTCGCTCAGATGTTCGTCCCAATTTCGATGCTCTGTGCCGACGTGGGCGCGGATCGCTGCCAGACCTGACTGATTGACACGCTCTGAGGCGTTTGACTGAGGAGAGTAGGCTGGTGAGAAGATGTGTTTCACCCCGTAACGGTCTAACAGTTGAGCGAATATTTTTGCAATGAACTGGCTACCATTGTCTGAATGTACCATTTCCGGAACCCCAAACATTAAGAAGACTTCTTGCTCCAGAAATTTGACGACCCGCGAGGCTGTGACCTCTGGCATTGCTTTCAACAACACGAACTTAGATAAGTGGTCCAGTACGATGAATATGTACCTATTACCACCTCGACTACGCGGGTATGGACCTAAAAAATCACAAAAGAGGCGTTGCCATGGCAGCTCGGTAGTCCGTATCGTGCCCAGGGGAGGTCTTGAAGACACATTGGTCGGCTTGATCAGTTTACACGTTTCGCAGGCGTTTATGAATTGTCGTACTTCTGAAGCCATGCTCGGCCAGTAATACTGACGACGTAGTTTCTCCAAGGTTTTTGCGAAACCGAAATATGCTGCTATAGGAGGACTATGCTCGGATTTTATTAAATCGCCAGTGAGACTATCAGGAACCCATAGCTTCCACTGAACCCGATCCTCTGACACGTTGTTATTTGGAAACGAAAATGAGATATATACCTTACCACCGCTAATTCGTAAGTTCTGAAAACCGCTTGGATTGGAAGTGATCCGCTGGATTCTCTCCACATACGTTTTCTCATGGAATGCGGGAGACTTCAAATCAAGCGAACTGACTTGCGCAGGATAAACTAACTCGTCTGTGTGTTGTTCCGCTGCCTCGTCAGCAAATGACCTGGAAAGAGCATCAGCCACCACATTGTCCTTACCTTTACGGTATTCAATGTGAAATTTGAAGGCCTGGAGTTTGAGGCTCCAACGAGCCAGCCTGCCGCATAGATCCCGTTGGTCCATGAGCCATTTGAGGCTAGCGTGGTCAGTAATGACCATGAACTCCAGTCCTTCCACATACGGCCTGAACCTCTTTATACTCAATACGGCGGCCAGACACTCTAACTCGGTTATGCTGTAGTTGCGTTGAGCAGCGTTCAGCTTCTGTGACATGTAAGCGATGGGATGCTCATCCCCATCCACAGAACGCTGAAACAAGACGCTTCCAACCCCTGTAGTGCTAGCGTCGCACTGAATGAAAAAGAGCTTGGAGAAGTCAGGATTCGCGAGCACTGGGGCGGTCATCAGACACTGTTTTAACTGTTGGAATGCCAGTTCAGCTTGTTAGACCCACTCGAACTTGATGTTTTTCTTTAGAAGGTCCGTCAGAAGACTAGCGATGGTAGCGAAATGTGGAATGAACCTCCTATACCAGCCGCATTCTCCGAGGAAGCTACGTATTTTCTTGACAGTTGTTGGCCTTGGCAAGCTCTGAATAGCAGTGACCTTTTCGGGATCAGCCCTCAAACACCCATCCCCAACTACAAAGCCAAGATATCTGACCTCTCTCATACAAAACTTACTTTTCTCCACGTTGATCGTCAGGCCGGCAGCGCGAAGCAACGACGCGACTTCCGCCAGAAGCCTTAGGTGTTCGTCAAACGTGGAGGAAGTAATGAGTAAGTTGTCAAGATACACAGACACCCGGTCATGCAGTTGGGATGACCTTGCACATCAGCTTGCACATTGTCTGTGGAGCGTTTCAAAGTCCAAACGGAAGCACCTTGAACTGGTATAGGGGTCTTCCCGGCACTGCGAAAGCCGTTTTGTCTCTTGATCCCACAGCGAGAGGGATCTGCCAGAACGCATCCTTTAAATCTATGGCAGAGATGAACTTTGTCTCCTGGAGTCTACTGAGGAGTCCATCTATAAGAGGTAACGGAAAGGCATCTGGGACTGTTACGGAATTTAATTTTCGGGCGTCCAGACAGAGGCGCACTTTACCGTTAGCCTTCTTAACTAGAGTGACTGGTGACGACCATGAACTTTGGCTCTCCTCAATGACTCCTAGCGACAGCATTCGGTCGAGCTCATCGTATAAGGATGTCTGCACTGCCGGAGACACTGAATAGAAACGCTGTTTAATGGGTTTCACCAGACCAATGTCTATCTCATGCTCTACCAACGTGGTGAGACCCAAGCCTTGCTGACTGAAAGGAGGTGATCACCTCCTGCAAACGTTGCGAGTCGTATTCTGAAAGATCGTGGTGTTACGAACAAGAAGGTGAGGATTTTGGCAAGGAGTGAAGCTCACTTACCATGACAGGTCTTAAGCCGAATGCTTTCCAAAAATCGATTCCCAGGTACAGGTGTTGCTGAAGAGAAGGAACTATGTGCAGTCTCATCATGCGCGTCTTTTCCCCATATTTTACGAGGACCCGTATGTGCCCCAGGACCTTTTGCTGCCGCCCATCAGCGGTCGAAACTGAACACGGCATCGAGTGGAACGAAATCCCCATCTTGCTCAGGAAATTCTCTGCTCCAGCCCCGAGCACGCTCACATTTGCACCGCTATCCAATAAACCTCGTATCTTTCGTCCCTGAATATAGACATCGGCGTAAGGACGAGGATCCCAAGGATCCTTTTCATCAGATACTACTGTTTCGGCAATGGCAGCCTTTATGACTCTACGCAGGCTGAGGTACCTATGTGTGCGTGGGACAGTCCTGGAGGAAATGGACCCCGAATCCGATGGGAATTCGCTGACACAAAACGATGCATCCTCTATATCCGAGGTGGAGATTGACGAGCTTTCATCCGAGAAGGTGCAGCTACCTCTTTCTGAGGGACAGTGTTCCGAGTAGGTGGTAAAATTTGGCGTTCTTTGCGTGCTGGGATTCTCTGTCTGAGTGGAAGAGTTAGACATATTTACTTTGAGACTGCTAACAGGTTTAGAATTCAATCTGGGTTCGCAAGTTTTGTGTTTTGGGAGCGCTGCAGCATCGCTGACAGCTCTACGCCGTGGAGTTAACGGTAGCGGTCGGGCTCGGTGTTGGTAGCCGCTTCTTCTGTCGTGCGCCTGAAGGTTTGGCTTGGAGTCAAACGGCGCTGACCACCTACAAAATTTTGACCCCTGCCTTGGTTTCCCGACAACCAAGCTCTACATTTCGTTTTAGTTACCCCCACTGCATAGCAGAAGACCCTCTGTGGCCCTAGTGGACAGTTGACGTAGACATGACCTTCCGCCGAGCAATTCCAACATGTCACTAGAGATCTAGCGGGTCGGTGAATGTCTCTCGGAGCACTAATTTTAACGAATCGCGGTGGAACTTCAATGGCGTCTATTCGATTGGACAAAGTGTGATTCAAATACGATGTATCTGAGTAGATTTCATGCACTGCTCGTCGCGGTGCGACTAATCGCGGAGAGCCTATATCGGACCATAATTTTTCAAATCGGTTACACAGGTCCCTCAAATCTAACACGTTATCAGTCTGATAAAGGAGTAACGCCTCCTGTAAGGCAGGTTTCATGTTACGTCGCAGTATTTCCACCAGCTCTGCTTCTGGGATCGGTATGCTCATTTTGGACACTAACGCGTGAACCGCTAATCGAAAATCACTGAAGGACTCGTTCACTCCTTGCCTCCTTGACTCAACTAGCTTGCGAATTTCGTAGTCAGTTTCCTGGCTGCGGAATTCACGTAGGAGTGCTGAACGTAACTCCTGCCACGAGTGCGTATGCTGATTTCGCAGATACAGCCAATACCAGTTATCCGCTTTCCCGGTAACGAGTGTATGAAACCCAGCACACAATTCGGAGGCGGATACTTGTTCTAGTACTGCCAGAGATTCTACCCGAAATATGAACTCTGTCACATCCAGGCCGGATGTGCCATAAAAATTCAACTTCCAGCGGAAGACAGGACTGTGAGATACGCTGTTACGGTCCCTGGCTGCTGGCTGTCGAGTATGAGTTGGAATGTTAAGCGGAGAAACAAACGAACCCGATAAAGGTGGTACACGAGACCCAGTATTATTTTGTCTCGGCAACGGAAGTACTCCCGTGACTGGACCTCTATTCATACTTTCCAACCGATCGTTGATCGACGGAATACGTGACCTTGCCGACATTGGGTCAGCAAACGTGTGTGGTATTTCAGTGGGAGCTGCTTGAGCCCTCTGCTCTTCGAATATTGAAAAGTCCAGATACGACTCGGCAGGCTTAGTGTGGACGTTCCCCAAGTTAGGTCCTGGTAAGTGCCCCGCAGCGCCTTCGGTGGTCAAAACTGTTTTCGGCTTAGCACCTGTCAACGGGTTAGCCCCTTGACTATCTGTGCTAATCACAGGAACTGTGAGCGTTGTGCCTCCAGCGCCCTCAGCCACGGACTCTGTCGTAGGCTGAGAGGCCTCGATACGGCTCAGGATATCCTCCAAGGTCTGGACATAAGCTTGCGCGTCAGCCTGGACAGAGGGAGACGTGTTACGCAGCCGCTGGGCTCTATAGAGTACATGGAGCACCTGACTGGTATAACGCGTACGATCTTCGACAGTTCGGATGGGGTCCGAACTCAGGTCACGATTCAGAGCGTCGACTCGATTGATAATATAGTCTAATTCGCGCGCTGGATTTTTATGAGCGTGAGACTTAAAGGGTGCTCTGCCGGATTCCAACTTCTCGGCCTCGTACACCTCTGTGAGCTTACGGCGAGCATTAGCGTCAGCAGATCTAATGTTGCGTACCGCGAATTCGACATCAAGCTCATCCGGTGATAAGAAGAAGAAGTCCATCTTGGTCTGAATCTCCTGACAAATAAAACCACGAGCAAAAAAATACCCGCGAGGTAATGCTCTGGTGTTAATACCAACAGACAATTCACCCGAGAATTATACTGAATACTTTAATAAAAGGACGCGTCTATAGTAGTGCCAAGAGTAGTTCAACTAGCGATTGCACCCAATACAACAGGGAAACAATGATGTGACTACTCACGATAATTGAACTGAAAATTCCGCCAAGTATGGTAAACAAAAAAAAACCCAAAATGCGTTTAACGACTTACTATGATACTGCGACCGGGAATTGTGCCAAATATCTATGTATATATGAGCAACCACAAAACCTTTATGATAAGGCCAAAGATGATGCGCAGAAAAATTGTGCTAAATGTATAAATAAAAGGAAAGAAAAAAATGCGTTTGTACTAATGTCGCGATAATTCAGACGAAAATTGTGCAAAATAAAACTAATAACAAAAAACGTGTCTATACTAATGAAAGAGAATATTCACCTGAAAACTGTGCCAAGTAAGGGTGTAAAAACAAATGTATAAATGTGTTTATGCTAATGCTGAAGATAATTCAGCAAAAAAAAAACATCGTGTTAGATATATATATATATAAAAAAAACGTTTATAATAATGACGATGAGAATTCCTATGGAACCGTGCCGATACGATTAAAAGAAGCACTACTCTGATTTGAGATTAAACGTTCTGCGTGTCTTACACGAGCAATCGATTTATACTATGCGTATTACTAACCTTCTTCATTTAAGAAAGGGGGTGTCGGTATGACGGAGCAACGCGGAAGGACAGCCTCCCACACACCACAACAACAGAAACAAAAATCCTATTTTCCAGCCCAGCTGGACAAAAAAACCAAAACTCTCTCTCTCTCTCACTTCGCCGCCGGACATTGTTCAACTATGCACTTAAGTCAGTCCATACTAGCTATTGTAGAAAACTAAAATTGTGGACCCGGAGCCTGAAGAGCTGCCGTCCCATGTTAGGATGATCAGGACGAACACTACTTTACCAAGGATAAAATCGGGAGGGATGAACATCGTTCATAAACTTGGCAAGAGACTGAAGTCAATAGATCAAGGAAAGGTGGAAGGTCGGTGATTAAGTGGCTGCTGGTACTCGAGTAAGAAGCCGTAGCGGTGATTTATATAAGAAGATAAATCTATACGGGACAACCCAACGAAAATTAAAAATCGATACAGGACAACCCAACTAAAACTAAGAATCTATACGGGACAACCCAACTAA
This sequence comes from Dioctria linearis, assembly GCA_963930735.1. Lineage (NCBI taxonomy): Eukaryota > Metazoa > Arthropoda > Insecta > Diptera > Asilidae > Dioctria > Dioctria linearis. The sequence goes on from OZ005742.1 coordinate 89,759,968, forward strand.
AATTAAAAATCGATACGGGACAACCCAACTAAAGCTAAGAATCTATACGGGACAACCCAACTAAAATTAGAAAAGAGATAATACGGGACAACCCAACTAAAACTAAAAAGAGATAATACGGGACAACCCAACTAAACTAAAAAGAGATAATACGGGACAACCCAACTAAAACTAAGAAGAGATAATACGGGACAACCCAACTAAAACTAAAAAGAGATAATACGTGACAACCCAACTAAAACTAAAAAGAGATAATACGAGCTTCTTCTCGGAACCAGCAGAAGTGAACGGAAATAAGATCCATAACAGTATGCATCGCATACAACATTCATCAACCACTAATCGACTTAGCCTCCCATCACTAGAAGTTAGGGAAGGTCAATGGGGAATGAAGTTGAGATGAAAGGCGAATGTGAGTTGTCAGTAACTCAGTGGCTGCCAGCACTCAGGAGAGAAGCAGTAGCTGATTGTATATATTAGTATCATCAAAATAATTAACAGGCAGAAGAAAAAAAACATGAATGCTTATATATGCTAAAGGTGACAATGCAAACCTCAAAGCAGCTTTTTTTTTTCTTTAAAAAACCCCAAAACTGAAATGGCTCACAGCCCAAAACACCATAGAAATTTAATAATAACTGGCTTCTCCCTGGAACCAGCAGATGTAAGCGGAATTAATTTCAAAAGCGTACGCATCGCATACAACGCTAACAGACCACTGCAAACTGAACAACTCACACTTCCATCAAGGAGCCTCCAGAGGGATTACTGAATTTAATAATAAGGGAAGAAGGGTTTTAACGGAAAAAAACTCTGGTGCGAAGTTGCACGCTAAAACCGGTAAGCTGACACCAATGCCCAGACAAGGACAGAATCAAAAGAAGAACATCGTTCAACAACTTGCCAGGTTTGGGTCAGCTGACCAGCTCGTCATGCAAGTAAAACTGACAAGTGGTCGTCATCTCGGCGTCCACGAACCGAAGCTTGGCTTCAAAAGTGGTACGCCTCGCGCACAAGGCTCGCTTGTTGCCGAGGAAATGAGCATTTAAACCAGGAAACTGTTAAATTTAAGGTATAAATTGACTTAGACTTGACCGAAGGCAGTTTACGATCGCACACACAGCCAGAACCATGGTCGAGTGACCCAGCCGCGATACAAAGGTCGAGCCTAACGAGAGCCAAAAAGAAACTGTCATGAAAGTAATGCACTCCACGGAAGCAAGAAAAGCTCTGCGTAGACCCAGCACCTTGTACCCGCCAGGAAAATCACTTGCGTCAGCTTAAAACATACTGAGGTCTTACAAAACAAAGAAAGGTTCTAATCGTGATAATAACACAAAAAAAATTGAGAAATTAACATTGAAATAGCAGTTGCATTCTAGTCGAGAGAAGCTTGACTAAATGCGAAGAAAAAAAACCCGAAGGTTGGGCGCCATTTGTAACGACAAATGGGCGACCAGAGATAGAACAAATAAAAATAAGAACTTAAAGCAAGAAAAAACCGATTGGGCGCCATTTGTAACGACAAATGGGCGACCAGAAAAATAAAAAATTAAGATTTTACAGCAAAACCTGAATTCAAAGTTTGTATAGGAATGAGTAATATTGATTGCACTTTAGTCAAGAGAAGCTTGACTAAAGGCCAGAAAAAATCCAGTTGGGCGCCATTTGTAACTACAAATGGGCGACCAGAAAAAAAAATCATTAAAAATAGTAATTGCACTTTAGCCAAGAGATGCTTGACTAAAGGCCAAAAAAAAAACCAAAACTTGGGCGCCATTTGTAACGACAAATGGGCGACCAGAAAAAAAAATCAAAAATTAAACGAGAAATGGTGCTTGTACTCTAGCCAAGTGAAGCCTGACTAGAGACCAAAAAAAACCCTTGGGCGCCATTTGTAACGAAGAGCTTGTCAGCCGACATATATACCTACATTCACTTGTACCTGAATGTAGATACATACTGCATCCGACACCTCTTTGTTACAAAATCATATCCAGGATATGTGTGGGTGGCCGCACAGCAAATATGCTGTTAGCGATCAGCCGGCTTGGGGTGGTTCTTGCCACCCACATCCCTTCAATGCTTGTTAAGCTGTGCAAAATCGTCAACATAACTGATCAGACAGACGGACGGACAGAAAAAAAAAGATCTAATGCAGGCTTCCTTCTTTTGGTGGAACCTGAAAGCCTAAAAAGAAGAAAATTGATTTTATTTATATGCTGCAAAAAGAAGGAGAATAGAAGACCTCAGCAACGCCGAACAAGTGTTAATTCGCCCGGAGAGTTTACAACGCTGGCAAATGAGCGATTGAGAGAGAGTGAGAGAGCTGAAAGGGGTCTCTGATGTTGTTGAGATTCCGGCTTTGGGTAATGTTGGGCCCAATCGCCCCCATCCACCCTGGCTAAGCCTCCAAAGCCGTTTCGAAATGCTCAGCCCCATTTTGCACGTGTTTTACATCTATTGCCGTGTGTGTGTGGAAACGACCTCCCTCCTGTCCGCAACCATCCCCTTTATGGAACTACTTACTCCATCGCGCTGGATCCGTTACCAACCTGTAAATAAAAGAAAAAAACCAACTTGGAGAAGGGCGGTCAAAGGTGACCAAACTAAATCACCCAAAAGAAGAAGGAAGTCGTATCAAGGAACTCAAAATCTCATCAAGTCCAAATCAAAATAGTTTATTTATTTAAGATATTCAAGCATATGAATCACTTACGAGGGAGGAAACCCGATCACAAAAAGACTAGCAATGTATATATGCAAAAAAAAACTAAAGGAAACAAAGTCTCCGGTTAATATTAATCTAGATCTGAATCCTTACGACTAGCCCTAATAAGCGCTGTCCTATTATATGACTTATCGAACCCTGTGATCGACGCCTAAACTTAGATGTACGCTAAATGGTTTTAACACTGTAAAATTAGAAACAAAAGAACACAAAGCAAATAATAATACTTAGAGAAAACTTGAACTAACCTTGTGGTCCGCTATGGACTTACATAACACCTGATTTAATCATATTCGGGGTTTCCTCCTTTACCAAAAGGGTTCGACACTGGTTTTCCAACTATCTGCTAGCTGCTTCAGGACTACGTTGAAGTCTGAGTTCACCTGATCTTTGTTACGTGCAAGGAAACTTTTCCCCAAATTTTCTCTCAGGTTCGCCACTACTATGGTATATAAGCCTCACCAACGCACAGGTAAGTATTTCAAATAATGCAAATTATATGTGCACAGCATTAAAACTAAAATTTTCTTTCAGTTCACCAGTAGAAGGATCTTTAGTAAAATCACTGTCGCACAGGTAAATATTCCATTTAATTCAAATTATGAGTGCACAGCAATAATAAACCAAAATTTTCTTTTCAGTTCACCAATCGAAAGATATACAAGAAAATCACTGTCGCAGGTAAATATTCTAATTAATGCAAATTACGACTGCACAGAATGATTCACTCAAAATTTTCTTTTCAGTTCACTAATAGGAAGATCTACATAAAAAAAATCACTGTCACAGGTAAATATTCTAATTAATACAATTTAAGTAAGACTGCGCAACTTTAATTCTAAAATTTCCTTTCAGTTCACTATGAGAAAGATCTTTAGGACAAATCGCGATTGCACAGGTATATATTCTAATTAACACAGTTTATGAATGTGCAACATTAATAACAAATTTTTCTTTCAGTCCACTATGAGAAAGATCTGTAGGAAAAATCACTGTTGCACAGGTAAATGATTTAATTAATATCATTTGTGAATGTGCAACATTAATACTAAAATTTTCTTTCAGTTCACTATAAGAAATATCTATAGGAAAATCACGGTAGCACAGGTAAATATTCCAATTAATAAAATTTACGACCAGAATGAATTAACTAAAATTTTTCTTTCAGTTCACTAATAGAAAGATCTACATGGAAAATCACAGTCGCACAGGTATGTAATCCAATCAATAACATTCATGAATAAAAAAAAATCACTGTCGCACAGGTAAGTTATCCAATTAATAAAACTTAAAAATGTGCAGCATTAACACCAAAATTTTCTTTCAGTTCGCTATTAGAAAGGTCTTTAGGAAAAATCACGATTGCACAGGTAAATATTCTAATTAACACAATTTATGAATGTGCGACACTAATAACAAATTTTTCTTTCAATCCACTATTAGAAAAATTATTAGAAAGATCTTTAGGTAAATCACGGTCGCACAGGTAAGTAGTCTAATTAACACAATTTATGAATGTGCAACATTAATAACAAATTTTTTCGTTCAGTCCACTATGAGAAAGATCTGTAGGAAAAATCACTGTTGCACAGGTAAGTAGTCTAATTAACACAATTTATGAATGTTCAACATTAATAACACATTTTTTCTTTCAGTCCACTATGAGAAAGATCTGTAGGAAAAATTACTGTTGCACAGGTAAGTAGTCTAATTAACACAATTTATGAATGTGCAACATTAATAACAAATTTTTTCTTTCAGTCCACTATGCGAAAGATCTGTAGGAAAAATCACTGTTGCACAGGTAAATGATTTAATTAATATCATTTGTGAATGTGCAACATTAATACTAAAATTTTCTTTCACTTCACTATAAGAAATATCTATAGGAAAATCATGTTCGCACAGGTAGGTAATCCAATCAATAACATTCGTGAATAAAAAAAAATCACTGTCGCACAGGTAAGTAATCCAATTAGTAAAACTTAAGAATGTGTAGCATTAACACCAAAATTTTCTTTCAGTTCCCCAGTAGAAAGATCTTTAGGAAAAATCACGATTGCACAGGTAAATGTTCTAATTAACAAAATCACGACCAGAATAAATAAACTGAACTTTTCCTTTCCGTTCACCAAAAGCAAAAAACAAACTCTAAAGACTAATTTTTAAATAAAGAGGAATCACGACTAAATTTTTCTGCGACCGTTCTCGTTCAAAGCCAAAAGACAACTCCCCGACTACACGCAGTCTCCCTACATTGCCAACATTCTTCTCAGAATTTTTTTGTTCTTTTTTCAAGCCTGCTGCAACACATTGCATGATGGCATCACGCGAACTGTTACAGCTAGGCGAATTGCCGTTTTCGTCGCTTTGATGTGGTTGACTAGCGGTAAGTTTTAAACGAAAAATTGTATTTTGTGTTCATTTTGCACATTTTAGAATTTTTCGACTGAAAATATTCTGCTGTTGTTGTTGTTTATTTTAGACCTGGACTTGTATGCGGGTATGTATGGATATTTTTTTTCCAGGAATTTTTTTTTTTAATATGAAGAAGTAGCATAGGGCTACTTCTTGTAAATATATAGATTTTATCTTCTATTTTTCCAGGAATTTTTTTGTACTATGGAGAAGTAGCATAGGGCTACTTCTTGAAAATATATAAATTTTATCTTTTCAGGAATTTTCTAATATGATGAAGTAGCATAGGGCTACTTCTTGAAAATGTATAAATTTTATCTTTTCAGGAATTTTCTAATATGAAGAAGTAGCATAGAGCTACTTCTTGAAAATATATAAATTTTAACTTTTCAGGAATTTTGTAATATGGAGAAGTAGCATAGGGCTACTTCTTGAAAATAAATAAATTTTAACTTTTCAGGAATTTTTTCATCGGGAGAAGTAGCATAGGGCTACTTCTCGGAAATAACTAAATTTCATTAAATTATATACTCTGGGAAATCAGGGGGTTTTCTCTACAGACGTAGAGAAGCCAAACAAAAGTAGCGTAAGGGGGTATACGCTAGAGATGTTTCAGTAGGACATATTTATCGAAAAGGTGTTTAATAAGCCTCGTAATATAATCAAGTTGTTCATCAGGTGATGTTAATGAACGAGTGAAAGTCCAGTCAAACGTTTGTGCCTCCTCAAAAAATTCATAAATGTTAATATCATTAAAATCTCTATAAGAAAAATTTAAATCACTTACAGATTTAGAACAAAGGTTGTAAATTCCCAAGATTAAGTGATGTTTGGAGAATGCAGATAGCGACATCTGATTAAAAAACAGCATCTGATTAGGGTCAGCAACAATGAATAAATCCAATAGGGTTGCCGAAGTTGAAGTGAAGTGAGTAGATTCAGAATTATACACAGTCAGGCTGTATGTGCTCAATATCTCGCTGTATGATGACGTAGTAGCATTAGGGGTAGACATATTAACATTGAAATCACCTGTAATAATAATATGTTGATAAATATGACTCAACTCAGATAGGACTGCCTCCAAAGGAGAGAAATCCATAACATTGGGAGGTCTATATACGACACCAAGTAGACATTTTGCTGCATTAACTAAAATTTCAACAAATATATATTCTATAGGAAGATGATCTGACCGAGCCACAACACGAGCACGAAATTAATCTTTAATGAAGATAGCAGTCCCTCCACCAATGCGGCCGACACGATCATTCCGAAAAATCATATAATTATTTAAATCTAAAAACTCATCAGCAATGTGCGATTTCAACCAAGTCTCGGAAATACAGATAATATCAAGAGAAGAAACGCTAAAAAGATAACGAAACTCATCAATCTTGGGATACAAACTTTGAGCATTTAGATGACAAATTTTAAGACCACTGCACTGATTACACATGATATCCAGCAGAACGCGTGAGTTGTTCAATCCACCAGACTCAGCAGAAATGGCATTATCCATTATCCAAATAAAAAAGAAACAAGATATGAAAAGTAGCAGGAACAATAACACAAGCTATACATATAGCTAGAAGGAAAAATAACATAGTGTAATAATTAAACAGGAAAATTAAACTCAATTGTAAAATACGTAAGAGTAAAATAATAAAAATTAACCTAAAAACGCGAAACAAAAAGAGTTCATGAATTTGACTGAGAACTTCAATAAAAACAAAGAGCAAATTGATAAATTTCAAATAGAAACATAAAAAAATAATATAAAAATAAACAACACTTAAACCTAATCTAAAATGGAAGAATAATGAAGGCAATACATTATTAGGTGGAACGACACTAATTGCAAAAACACTGAAAAGAACATTTCTATTTCCCACCAACGGTGGCTGCAAGTTGTTTAAGCATAAACAAACTAGGAACAGGTCGTGCATTGCAGTTGGCTTCAGTCTCACAAAGACAATTCCATTACGAGATGAAACCAAAAATAAATGTTTCTGCTTCCTCAAATGCTGAGCCTCTCGATACACAACGTAATTCTTTTTAGTGAGGCTCTCATGAACAAAAATTCTTTTACCAGAATCGAATCCAATGTCACGTAGTGATAGCCCTTACTGTGGAAGTATAAGTTTAGCACTGACAGCTTTTAAAATGCTAGTTTTGTCCCGAGTTGAATTTAGCTTGATTATAATCGAACTATCCGGATTACTTTTGTTTTTAGCACGAAAAATCTCCGGTACGGGGGGAGTGGTGATGCCAATAGATTCACATAGGCTGTTAAATATATTTATTAAATTTTCGTCGTCTGTACTGGGAACACCATTTAAAAAGATAGATTTAGAATTAAGCTGTCTTTCAAGAGAATCAATCCTGTCCTCAAAAATCGTGAAAGTGTCAGTGAAATGTTCTGTGCTATAGCCTAGTTGTTTTGTACAAGAGAGGCGCTGGGCCAGATGGATCTGCGGGCGTTGCTACCGGCAGACCGTTTGTATGCTGGCCAGCGCCTGACGTTGGGGTTTTCATGAGGGACCCGCAATTGTCTTGGAGCAGTTTCTTATTACCGGTCGGTCTATTAGGGCTCTTATACCTTATCTTCTTAATTTTAGGTTTAATTTTATTTTGATGCTCACCATCGCATCGCCGTCATTTCGACTCATGGAATTCAATGAATGGGCTCTGGTACTATCTTTATCTGGCCCTCGTTTTATGGGGACGACAGTCTAGTCTTTAATGGGATCCAAATTTAGGTTCGCGCTGTTTAGCACTACTTCTGAACTGGGTGTGTTGAGGATTCCTATGTGGACTGCCTTTAACCCAGCTGCGAGTAAGCTGTTTGCTAAGCAGACTCCGTCGTCTATTTCTTTTGACAGACTGAGCATTTCACCCTGCAACTGCAACGGAACTTTGACTACGATCTGAGACCTTGCTTGTACGCCCACAGGTTCATTTAAATTCACCTAATGCTGTCCAGTCTTACAGGATCTTCGGTAAGCAAGTCACCCTTATCGCGTTCTTGTAAGTCACAGCCGACTTCTTCTCACTGAGAAGCTTTGAGAACACTTGGGGTATAAGGTGTGTCCCCGTCGGGTTTAATATCTTCTACCAGTGCCTCTTTGTTAACTGTGTTTTGTGAACACAGGTTGTCCGATGCGGTTTCTAATGGAACAGCAATCTCTTCTGGATTGGTTTCCGTGGGAGGAAATCGCAGAACCTTGGCAGGTCCCTCAACATTACAGTTTTTCGCTAGGAAATCATTTCCAAGCAAGCCGTCGTCGGAAATACATGGGATGTTTTTACCACCTGAAAGTTGCAAGGAAATTTGCTTTTTAACATGAAGTTTCTTTGGCAACTTCCTAAGGTTTTTTCCGGTGCCAAAGGGGCTTTCAAGCGTTTATTTCTTGTTGGGATTTATTAGCTCGCGAGATTTGAGAGCTTTTTTCTTAACTATACTGATCTCAGCGCCGGTGTCCACTATTAGCTGGGCCTGACCATTTAGACCTATGTCTAGAGGATGTCTGGCGGTGGGCACACACTGACGTCGGGCGGCTGAGAACACCCTTATTTGTTGCTGGTAGGGTTTATAGTCGAACCGGGGAGTTTTAGGCCGACTCTTTGTCGTTTCCCTGCTTTTTATCCTCCCATTTTTGTTTTTGTCGACATTCGTCGATCTTGTGTCAGCGGCGCCCACAAAAATCACATTTTTGTTTTATACTAAAGACTCTTGGATCTTTGGTATTGTTCGTGTCTGTCCGTGGCGGACTGTTAGGCGGTCCTCGTGTAAAACGAGTTGTTGACTGTGCTTGGCTATTTCGACAGTCGTGAATATCATGCCCTAACTCCTGCAGTTAGTGCAAGAAGGGGTGTACTTGCGTTTTAGACACTCCGTGTAGGTGTGTCCCCGATTCTGGCAGAAATTACAAGTGATGTGTTGTACCAGATTTTGTGTATCCGATTGTCTAGAATCCCTTCGTGGAAATGGCGGGGGTAGCGGCTGAGGATGTACGTATCGGGGATTGTTAAACTGTCGGGGCTCTTCTGCTCGTGGTGATGCATACATGGGTGGCTGTGCTGCTTGATTGTAAGGAGTTCGGCTAAGAGCTCGAACTCGAAGACTTGGGTCTACTGGTGCCATTGGATATGGCTGTGGCGTTAATGGCGTTTGGACGAAAACTGTGCCTGCTTGTAGCTTTTCCATATCTAAAGCCTTTTGTATCAGCTGCTGTAGATCATTTTCTACCAGAGTGAGGAGGTACTGGCATAGGTGGGGATTGTTCACTCCACTTTTGAGGGCATTCCTGGCGAAGTCCGCCAACTGTGTCTTCACAGCCGTGCCTGCCGTTGCAAAGCATCAGCAACTGCTTCATTCTTGTTGTGAAGGCAGTGAGAGTATCCGACGGGTTTTGCCTCATTGTGATCAATTTGTTGACCAATTCTTGATATGACTCTCGTGGTAGATAGGTTGTTCAGACCTTCCTCCACCTCACTGAAAGTAGTCGGAACGTCCGAAGCAAACAGCTGATAGGCATCGCCACGAAGTCTTGAGGGCAAAATGGTTAAGAAGGCAGGTTTTTCTTCCTCACTTATACAGTGTAAGGCCTGTTTGCAACAGCCAATGAATTTGTTCAAGTCAGAACACATAGCAAAGATGACAATGCAATTTACGCAGCAATCAATAAATTGCATACATCGGTCAATAAACTATAAACCGATCAGCATGCAAGCACATTTCTGCTCAATAGGTCACAAACAAAATATAATTTGCTGAACCTTGTATTACATGTCTTAAGAAATTATTATTGTTATTGTTAAGCTAAGCATTTTTCTGATTGTATATAAACGGTGTTAAGATATTAATAAATCAGTTGCTAATTACCAGTTAACGTTTAAATCAATCACCTTGTTCACCCCCCACCAGATGTAAGGGAACAAGATAAATTAAACATTGGTCCTTCGAGCAAAAACTGAACCGCGACTATTTCATCATTTCAAAGAAGGCATAAACAGTACCTATTGAGTAAACTCAGAGGTGCCATACTACCACCGATATACTACCATCATCCGCATTCACGATTCACCAGCCAGAACAGAACCTGAAGAGCAAATTAAGCGACACTCATCAGGAAAAAAAACAGCATCAGTAAGCGCTGAAATTTAATTTAAAAGTATAAACTTCTTGCAGAGAGAGAACCATCGTCATGGAAGAGTTAGCCAACAAACAACTTGAAGTCGGTGATCAATTGACCAAACTCTTGGATAACCTCCGAAGAGAACCTAAGAATTGGAGAACAAAAGAGCTTATCATAAAAAACAACAGTAATACAAGAAACTTTGGGAATTTCAAGCCCGCTATGAAGAGATTACTGCGTTTAACAAACCTGAGCACCAATACCATACGGATGCTTACTACGATCGGGTAAAAGAAGCAGCAACACTCATAAAAAGAAAACTTGCAATCTAGGAAGCAGATTTGGCAGATAAAGCGGGACACTACCCCGAATGATGAATCACGCCACTCAAACAAGCAATTTAGCTTGCACTAATAACCAGCGAGAATGAGGATGAGGTCCGTCGTAAACGAGAAAGACTGCACATTGCAGCTTTCACGGAACCAGTACATCAAGTTCCCAATGACAATGAACCCAATTCAAGTCGAATACTCAGTGAGAATTGGAAAAGCATTCAACAACTGCATGAAGAAGTTCTGCTATACTGCGAAACAGACGATTATGGAGAAGAAGAAATGGAGAGCCTAATAGAGCTTTTTCAGCAAGCAAATATAATTACAACAATGCCATGATATCTCTCCAAGAGAAACAAACGTCTCTTCAAGGCACTCCATCTGAAAATGATATCAGATTGCCAAGACAATTCCAATGTTTGATGGAAAATATGAGGCATGGCGAAACTTTCACGATATCTTTGTGAAACTCATACATGATAACGAAAAGCTATCACACATAGAGAAAATGCAATACTTGAAAAACGCATTTAAAATGTGAAGCATCAAAGCTATTGTGCCACCTGCAAATATCTGATTGCAACTACGCAAGTGCTTGGGACATATTAAAAGAACGATTCGAAAACAAAAGAAAGATTGTGGCCACTCAAATTCAGCACATATTATCGCTACCAAAATTTGATATTGCGTCTGCAAGTGGAATAAGGAAAATGCACGATGCTATAAAAGAATGTCTACATGCGCTAACCAATCTAAACATCGATTCTAGATCATGGGCACCAATTATAGTACACATATGCATACAAAAATTTGACCAAGAAACACACAGGCTCTATGAACAGACCTTACAAAAACCAAAGGAGATTCCGACATTTGAAGTTCTCTACAGATTCCTGGAGTCTAGATTCCAATCGCTTGAAGCATTTGGAGACAATAAACGGCGTGAATTGCCTCAAAGGTGGAAATATGATAAAATACCAACAAGAAGCATAACATATGACAACTGCCATTCGAATAGAACTCAGCAGTGTAAATACTACCAAAATGATCACGCGATATATAATTGCAATGATTTCCAGCAACTCGAAGTACAACGAAAAAGAGAGTTTATAAGAAGAACTAAACTTTGTATAAACTGCTTAAATCATGATGAACAAGAGAAATGTTTAAGCAAACACAAATGCAATATCTGCCGCAAAACTCACCACTCTTTACTACACGAAGTCTATCAAGATAACAATTCCAAGGGCAGTATCAACAAAAACATACAAGTGAAACCGCTGATTGAAGCCGCTAAAGTACAAAACCATTTAGCACAACAAAATAATAATGTTCTTCTGGCAACAGCATTAATTAGAGTACGATCGGCGATTGGAAATCTAGAAACAGTGGGTGCACTCATTGATCTCGGCTCACAGGCATCATACGTGACACGATATTCTCTGTCACGTATGATGCCTTTTATCACTACCCTGAATAAAAATATTTGCCCACATAGCAGGAATAGGGGCAGCTAACGCAGGAATAGCTCATAGCAAAATTCATATGGAAATACAACCAAGAATTTTATCTACATTTAAACACCAAGTCGAAGCTCTTGTATTACCAAGGCTCACTAGCATTCTACTAAACAAATACCTAAATCTGGACATACCATGGAAGAATATTATCATGGCATACCCAAATTTTGACAAACCTGGGCCAATTGATGTTATTATAGGGGCAGGACATATACGGCTCAATAATATTAGAAGGAGTACGAAAAAATCATCGCGGACTGCTGACACAGAATACTGAATTGGGATGGAATATATCAGGACAAACCCATGCCAATACAATGCGACCGAAAATTATCAGTATGATCTCCAACGTAGAAATAGATGACCAGCTAAAACGATTTTGGGAATTAGAACAGGTATCTACAGAATATCAGATGTCTAAGGAAGATCACGATTGTGGAAAACACTACCAAGCAACTTATAACCGAAACCATGATGGAACATACACAGTTAATATTCCTTTTAAGGAACCATTGGTAAACTTGGTATTTTCAAGGAAAATAGCTCTAGCTAGATTACTTCAGATTGAAAGAAAATTCAAAACCGCAAGACATTGGAAAGAGAGCAAAAATTTTATGATGGAATACATCAAGTTAAAACATATGGTACCTGCAACTTATGCTACCTTCCACATCATGCGGTGAACAAATTAGATAGCACAACCATTAAATTGCGAGTAGTTTTTGACGCCTCAGCAAAAACTGCAGGAGAAAAAAGTTTAAACAAAAGAATGCTAAAAGGGCCTCAGCTTCAACAAGACTTACCAGCTATCCTATTACGATAGCGCAAAGACAAATACGCATTTACAGCTGATATAGAAAAGATGTACAGGCAAATAAAAATGGACGAAGAAGATCAAGATTTGCAGTGAGTACTATGGCAATTCTCACCAGACGATCAAATACAGGAATACAAACTAACAACAGTAACATATGGCATATCGTCTGCACCATACTTAGCAATTAGAGCTATGCAGCAATTACTAAGAGACGAAGAACATTAGCCTCCAAAATCGTCCTAACAGTTTTTTATGTAGACGACATGATGTCCGGAGCAGATACTGTTCAGGAAGCGGAGCGATTACGGAATGAATTAATTAACTTATTATCCGCAGGTGGATTCAAGCTGCGAAAGTGGGCTAGTAACAAACAAGGTTTGTTAAAAGGAATACCCGAGGATTTAAGAGAACAGAATATCCTTGAAATAAAGGATGGAGATACCATCAAGACCCTGAGTATCCATTGGGCTCCAAAATCTGACACTTTCCACTTCAAGGTAAACCTACCAAATAAGGCGATGGTAACCAAGAGAATCTTACTATCAGATATAGCAAAGCTTTTCGATCCGTTGGGATGGCTTACACCTGTAACAGTAAAGGCTAAACTTATGCTTCAACAACTCTGGCTACAAGGTGTCACCTGGGATGAAGAACTCCCCTCTCAAATTAAAACAGACTGGAATAACTTCAGAAACGATCTAACAAAAATAGAAGAATTAAGCATTCCCAGATAGATTTGTCAAACCCTTCACACAAACCCAGTCGAGCTACATGGTTTCAGCGATGCATCTGAAAGGCCATACGCGGCAATGATTTACATCAAGCTGACTTCCCAAGCCAAGATTCCAACAGTCACATTACTTACAGCGAAATCAAAGGTAGCTCCCGTGAAATCCAAGACAACAATACCAAGATTAGAGCTGTGTGGTGCATTACTACTTGCAAAATTAATGAAGAGCACATTGAAAACCATGAAAATCGATAACACAAGGGTCTTTCTATGGTCAGATTCAATGGTTGCACTATCTTGGATAAAGGGAAATGCAGGCAAATGGAAAAACTTTGTCGCACATAGAGTTGAAGAAATACAATCACTATCTAACCCAAACCAATGGAACTACATCAAGTCGGACGAGAATCCAGCAGAGTGCGCCTCAACAGGATTAAGTCCAACCCAAATTAATTCTCATAGCTTATGGTGGACAGGTCCAAGGGGGCTAAAATACCCCAAGGAACGGTGGCCACAAACTAACATAAAAGCTAGTGCAACTGCACTGGAAATAAAACCAATATATACAACACTTACAACAGTGATATCTACCGACGATATAATCGAACGATTTTCATTTGCAACAAATTCATTCGGAATTGTCGAAATACAAAGCAAAGAAGTCAAGCCTTAATAATCAGCACTTCCGAACTTGAAGAAGCAAGAATGCAAGTAGTAAAATTAACACAAGCAGTGCATTTTCACAAAGAAATTGAAGAATTAAGAGCAGGTAAAGCACTCAGTCCCAAGAATAAGCTTTTGCCACTCAACCCAGTGCTAGATAAGGCAGGGATCCTAAGAGTGGGAGCACGACTTGAAAACTCAACACTCACTGAAAGTGAAAAACATCCAATAATTTTACAGCACAAAAGCCATCTGACTAATCTTATAATTCAGCAGGCTCACATAAAAACACTCCATGGGGGTAACCAAAGTACACTGGCATATGTCCGACAACACTATTGGATCCCAAAGTCACCAACTATCATACGAGAGACCTCATTCATAAATGTATAAGATGCTTTCGATTTAAATCAGAAGTAACTCAACAACTAATGGGCGACCTACCAGCCGCAAGAATAAATCCATCTAATTCCATTCACTCACACAGGCGTCGACTACGCTGGCCCAATTCATTTAAGAGCATCAAAGGGGCGTGGACATAAATCATATAAGGGATATATAGCCGTTTTTGACATCCATTGGGATCTACTACTTCAGCATTTAAAGGAAAAAGGACGAACGTTATCCCATGAAATGAAATTCCTAAAATATCTAGATATCAAACGAAAAAGGCGAAATATATTTGGCAATATACTACAATACGGTTTTGGAGTCCATAAAGATGTGTATACAGACATTAACACTCTTCGTCAAAACCAACAAATTTTACAACAAGCAGCCCAACATAAATCAAGTCTAATGCTCTCTACTATAGCCGCAGTTAACGACACAGAAGCCCGCGTAACTCAAAAAATAAACATGTTTACAAACGAACTAAACAAGGCTCTAGAGGAAACAACAAAGTTCAAGGATGGTTGTCCCAAACTGACACCAACAGGATTAATATCAATATCATAGCCGCATATCAACTTGCCATAAACATCTTCGGTGACCTAGAAGAACATTATATCAGACTCGCGAGGATTATCATGTGTTCAAGCAGCATAACATACATACATACAACAACGCATTTATTCCATACAATAATTTCCATATAATTTAGTCATATAATTTGTTCAATTTCTTTCAGTCTTGCATTTCTTCAATTCAAAGTCAATAATTTTGTATATTCAGCAATTATAAAAAATATTCCATTAATTGTAAATAAGATCAATTCACTCGATTTGGAAATGTCAGCATTTTTTCGCACAAATAAATTTTTAGCAGTATTAAATTTCGTCTGGAAATTCTTTCCGGCGCGACTAAAAATGTACAATCAATCGCTTATTTGTAATAATCAGCAAACTGATCATATAAAAAGCCGATAATGGAAAATAAAGCATGCATTAAGTTTTGATTCTGAATAGAAAATTGTGTTTTTACTATACGTCGTCTCTACTTCATACACCGCGCTAATTATAGGCAGTGTAATCAGCAGTTCAAACAGTGTAACGGTCCAAGAACCCTTGCACAATTCCTCAAGGTACTGGTCCATGAACCAGTGCAATATCTAAATTACGACAAGAGTCCAAGTCCAAGAACATGTACTCTAGCGGAGAACAAAAGTGTTCCTTCGCTATACAAACATTTTGGTGACCCCGACGTGATACAGGCACAGTGCTGTATCATACAATCAGCCATTTCAAGAAGACAACTTTCAATCTTTTGTAGACGACAGCCTTAATCAACATGGATCAATTGGCAAACCAGCAACAAGCAAATGGCAAAGAGACCATAATAGAGAATTACAGGAAAGATTCCTCAAGCCGAAAGATCTGCCTTACTTCAAAGAAAGATTGCGCAGACTACAAGAGGTATGGGATAAATTCGAAGATGCAGACAACATTATAAGAACCCAGCATGGAGAAGAGTTGCAGCATCAATACTTCGTGAAGGATTATTATAATGCTGCCAAAGAAATCTGCGAAGCTTACCAAGAGCAGATGGCGACTTACATAGATGCATTGGAGGCTGGGTCAACGCCGATAACAAAAAAGAACACTAACACGAAGCTTCCTATTATTGAGAAGGAAACGAGTGCACCATCGCAGTCTCTGGATCAAAATAAGCAACAAGATGCACTCAAGATAGACGCCCAGTTTGAACCAGACAAAATGATTATCTCCCAAGAAGTTCACAGAGTAATAAGGAAACAAAAGGGAGTCATGCAATCTTTAAATCGACTCCTCACCAGCCTTACCAATGAAGATCAACAGCAGTCTCCACAGTATTATGCAGTGAAGTTAAAGACAATCACTATTGGGCTCAAATCGAACAATACAACACTTTGGTATGGGAGCTAACTGAAGACCCAGCCCAGGTTGGATATATCATCGAGAATTACCTTGAATGGGAGGAACGCATACAGCAGGCAATCATTTCGCTTACACAAAAAATGAACAATTTGCACCTGCAAGCATCCAAGACGAGTTCAACAGATAACGCAAGCATTAAGCTACCAAAAATAACTTTGCCTAGTTTGGATGGTGACTACCTAAAGTGAATACAGTTTCGCGACTTATACGGACAACTAATTCATTCCCAAGGCACAAAAAATGTTTTACCTGACCAGCAGCTTAAGTGGTGAAGCAAGAGCATTAATACAGCATCTTGCAGCAATTGTGAACAACTACGATACAGCCTGGGATATTCTTCAATTACGCTACGAAAACAAAAGGTTGCTATGTACAGCACTTCTCAATGGATTCTTAACGCAACCAAAACTTCAACATGAATCAGCAGCTGGATTTAAGAATATTCATGATGTCACAAAGGAATGCATCCATGGTTTGAAAAGCTTGGGGATTGCAACAGAATCTTGGAGTCCATTACTTGTGCATCGGAGCAGCAAGAAGTTTAATAAAGATACTCATTCACTTTACGAGCAATCTTTGGAATCGCCAAGAGAGCTACCCACCATCAAACGGCTATTGAAATTCTTGGAGATGAGATTTCAAACATTGGATCCATTGGGAAGAAACAAACATACATCTGGGCATGGCTGTCGTGTAATACAGAAATCATTCACGAGGAATTCAAGATCATCAGCCCTAACTGCGTTATATGCAAGAAAAACCACCCTCTGTACTCGTGTAAAGAGTTCTTATTGCAACATCCAACAAATCGTTGCAGCATTTTGAAAAAACACAATTTGTGTATTAATTCCATGAAGGAAGGCCATTCAGTCACACGCTGCACTTCGAAAAATAACTGTGCCAAATGCTCCAAAAGGCACAATACGCTGCTACACGTGAATACGACAACGAGACATGTCAAGACTGACCAATCTGCATGGTCAAGTACGCAACGCAATCCATCGAGCAACAAGGAAGTGATGCGATCTCCTGTGCAGAGTGATACCACTGCACGTCACACAGCAACCAGCGACATAGTAGCTGATAAGACAAACCTAGCTGCCCGCACTACTCAACTTGACTCCACCTATGTACTGTTAGGAACAGCTTTAATAGAATTGGTCAACCAAGAAGGAGCTGTAGTACAGTGTCGAGCTATTCTTGATTCCGGGTCGCAACTAAGCTTTATGACGGAAGATCTAGCAAAGAAACTGGGTGTCAGACAAGTTACAGAAGTAATGTACATCAGTGGGATTGGAGAGCATGCCCAAAGGGCACAACATCGTGCAAACGTGCTTTTATGCTCAAGAGTAAACAATTTCTCAACTCGATTGGAAGCATTTGTTCTACCAAATATTACGGCATATCAACCCGACCGTATACTCGATATCAACTCTTGGCCAATTCCATAAAATATCCAATTGGCAGATCCAGAGTTCAATCCGACCAGGCATTGAGTTTTTAATAGGTGCTGAGCTATATTACGAACTATTGTCCATTGGACAGATTAAGCTCTGTCCAGACCTACCAACATTGCAAAACACTGCATTTGGATGGATCTTTTCAGGAGCGATCCGAGGAAAGAAACCTGCTTTAGCGAAATATAGCATTTGCAGTGTATGAACTGAAAATATCTTGGAGAAGTTTTGGAAGCTAGAAGAAATTGATTCTTCGGACGAATGCTCAAACCTAACAGCAACAGAACAAAAATGCGTAAACCATTTCCATCAGAATGTCAAAAGAAGCAGAGAAGGAAGATTTATAGTGAAATTACCATTTTTAAATGATTCAACGAAACTAGGAGAATCCAGGGACATCGTATTAAAAAGATTTCTGTCACTAGAACGAAAATTCAACAGACACCCTACGATAAGGTCGCAATACGTCGAATTTATGAATGTATATTGCAGACTCGGGCATATGAAGGAAATAAACCCTACTGAGATCACCAAGCAACATTATTTCTCACCACACCATTGTGTACTAAAGCCTGACAGTAACACCACCAAGCTCAGAGTGGTGTTTGATGCATCGGCAAAAATTTAATCTAATATATCGCTAAACGATATCCTACACAAGGGTCCCACTACCCAAGATGAATTATTTTCGATTCTCATCCGATTCAGGGTACCAAAATTCGTGTTCACGGCTGACATCGAAAAGATGTATCGGCAAGTTCTACTTGATGAAAACGATCAAAACTACCAGCTGATCCTTTGGAGAGACAATCCAGATACACCTTTGAAAACCTTCAGACTTTGCACAGTTACATACGGATTAACCTCAGCTCCATTTTTGGCAACAAAATGTCTGCATTCTTTAGCAGACATGGAGAGAGAACGGTTCCCATTAGGCGCAGAAGTTTTGAAAAGGGACTTTTACGTCGACGATGTAATGACCGGATCTAACAGCTTATCTGAGTCCAAGGAAATGCAACGACAATTAAAGAATGTACTTCAGTCCGCGGGCTTCAATCTGCGGAAGTGGTGTTCAAATCACCCACAATTACTTCAAAACATTCCGAAAGATGAACTTGCACTAGAGCTCAACTTTAATGAGGAATAGGAAGAACACTTCAAAACGCTTGGCCTGAACTGGCTATCAAAAACAGATGCCTTCGCAATAAAAACAGCCTGGCAAGACACCAAACGGATAACCAAGCGAAATATATTGTCTGACATTGCCCACATATTCGATTCTCTAGGCTTCGTGAATCCCGTGACGGTAACGGCAAAGATTTTCATACAGAAACTATGGTCGCTAAAGCTGGACTGGTATGCAGCCATACCCACTGAAATGCACACAACCTGGCTTAAGTTTCGAGAAGGTCTAAGCAACTGAGCGATATCAACATTCCAAGACATATTGCCTCAACTCAACAGCCAAGTTCAGTATAAATTCATGCGTTCTCCGACGCATCTGAACGAGCCTATGGAGCTGCAATTTATGTCAGATCAATATCGCAAGATGGGATAGTCGTAGTACGATTATTATGTACCAAGTCCAAGGTGGCACCCATAAAAACTACAACGCTACCGCGGCTTGAGTTATGAGCCGCTAAATTAGCTGCTCAATTGACTCAACATGTTGTAAGACATATGAAGTTGAATAGTAAAAGATCTACTATTGGACAGATTCAGAGATCGTTCTCGCGTGGATTAATGCAGAGTCTTCTTCATTTCATACGTTCGTCGCCAATAGAGTAGCTTCTATTCAGAGGTAAACGAACACAGAGCAATGGCGACTTGTGAAATCCGCTGAAAACCCCGCACACCTCGTATTCCGTGGAATACCCCCAGATAAATTGAAGAACTGCAACATTTGGTTTTATGGACCACCATTTTTACATGGCTCAGACCAGATTTGGCCGTCTAATTATTCCAAAGTGGACACTGATCTGGAAAAGAAAAAAATCTAAGATTGTGTTAACCGCCTCAAGAGAATGCTCACCATTCAGCAGTGCCATCAAGCACGGAAATTCAGTCAAGAGGCTGCAGAGATTAATGGCATAATCTTAAAAGAGGTACAACAAGAAGGATTCATGGATGATATCAACCAACTAAATCGAACTGAAACGGTTAACAATAGTAGTTCATTAAATAATCTCGCACCCTTCATTGCCGAGGAAGGTGTGATACGAGTAGGAGGAAGCCTAGAAGACTCAAATCTATCATACGAGTCAAAACATCCAATATTGCTGCCTTGTGCTCATCCAGTCACTAAGCTACTAATGACAGACATTCATAACAGCAACCTTCATGGTGGCCGCCAAACCTTACTGGCACTTACACGACAAAGGTTTTGGCCAAACAGGGGGAAGACTATTGCTAGATCGATCGTGCTGAACTGTGTTCGCTGCAACAAGGTCAAGCCCAAGCTCATGACTCAGTTAATCTGAAATCTCCCCACTTCAAATTAAGAGGGAAACGCCCTCAAAAGTCATATATCGCAGTACTCTGCTGTTGCGCTACAAAGGCGACGCATCTAGAAGTGGTGAGCGATCTGTCGAGAGAAGAATTTCTCGGGGCACTTAAGCGCTTTATAGCGAGACGAGGGCATTGTCTGAACTTATATTGTGACAACGCCACAAACTTTGTAGGAGCCAGAAATCAGCTGAATGAGCTTCAAGACATCATACACTCAAATAGATCTCAAGAGAAGATTACTTCAATGTGCCAGGGAAAGGGTATGGAGTTCCATTTCATCCCACCACGCGCCCCACATTTCGGTGGATTATGGGAAGCAGCAGTAAAATCAGCAAAATCGCTATTATACAAGGGTGTCGCTGCAGCTTCTCTGACATATGAAGAGTTAATTACACTCACATCTGAGATCGAAGCCATAATGAGCTCGAGGCCAATAACCCCGTTATCGTCCAATCCGAATGATGTGACAGCATTTAACACCCGGACACTTTCTTGTGGGGGAGCCCCTGACATCAAGAATTGATCCACATTCAAGTACACAACGAATACCTATGTGAGCTGCAGCAAAGACACAAGTGGAAGCAGCAATCCATGAACGCTCACCCTGGCATGATGGTGTTAATCAAAGAAGATAATTTGCCTCCCCTCAGATGGCAGCTCGGCAGGATTGCCCAGGCAATTCACGAAAAGGAAGGCTTGGTTCGAGTTGCTGACGTCAAAACCACGTCTGGAACTCTTAGAAGACCTATACATAAACTCGCACCTTTGCCAGTAGATGATAAAGATGACGTACGAGTGAATGAAACACAGGAAAGGTTTCCGAGACGCAGTGCTGACAAAGATCAAGAGGACGCAAGTCCAGGACCTGCCAAAATATCACGACGTTCGGCAAGCTCTGCACTCACCACGCTCTTATTCACTTGTCTCATACTGCCGATTCTAGGAAATTCACCAGTAGAAATATCGCCGTTTAAATCTCAGCCGGGCATATATTTCGAAAACTTAGGCTCTACCCATTTGATCCCTAATGAGTGGAATCTAGTGGTGTACTACGACAGGGACAATTAGCCGCATTTAGCGAGCAAATTCGGGGCAACATTTTTTGAATATTTTAGCCAGGGAGCAATTTCACTAATCTCATTTCTATAGGTGTCTACACTAGCGTGGAATGTGTCATTAAGGGCGTTATTCCCGGGCAGAAATTTGGCCAATCTGTCTACGTGAAGTATTTTTCTTGTTTTACCACCGGGGAACTCCACTCTTTAGAGGATATTGTTTATGCAAGATAATATCGTACCGGGCCCTCCCAGTTTCGCTGAAGCTTGGGACTCTTTCCTTTCCGACGTTTCGGGTTATATATCCACACCTCTTCGCCTTCTGCAAACTTGATAGGGTGGGCCCTAAGATCAGATTGATTTTTCATATGCTGAGAACAGAGAGTTAGGTTTTTTTGATCTTGGTGGTGAGTGATTGTACTAATTTCTCAGCATATCCCCCGCGGTTCCTATCGAAGTCGGTGAAGATCTGGGCACAGGGCCGTAGGTGATATCAGGGTGAGCCTAAGTTCACGGCCAAAATTGAGAAGCGCTGGCGTGAATTTGGTGCTATCATGTACAGCGGAACGGTAAGCTAGAAGGTTTAGTGAGAGGAATTGATCCCAATTCGACTGGCTGCTATTGACAAACTTCGAGAGGTATTCAAGTAGAGTTCGATTGAAACGCTCTACCATTCCATCCGATTGAGGATGGAGAGCAGTCGTTCGAGTCTTTTCGATTCCGAAGCGTTGTAGTACTTTTTGAAAGATATCTGATTCAAAGTTTCGCCATTGGTCCGAGTGCAACTGAAAAGGCATACCGAATCTGGAACACTTTCAACTAAGCCATCCGCTATTGTTTCCGCCTTTTGGTCGCGTGCTGCGAACGCTTCTGGGCACTTTGTAAAATAGTCCAACGACGTACTTATTGCCTCTTTCGGTTTTAGGTAGTGGTCCTAAAACGTCAATCGCTATTCTCTCGAATGGGGCCCCTACGTTATAGATTTGAAGTTCTCCGCGCGTTTTTCTGGAGGGACCTCTCTTAGCATGACAAATGTGAAATTTTGCGCACCATATTTCAACGTCTCTTTGCAGAGTTGGCCAAAACCAGCGCTCTTTTATTTTGTCTGTTGTTTTACGAATGCCACAGTGACGTCCTTCTGGTTTGTTGTGAAAATCATGCAGGATCTTACTGACATGACTTGTTGACGCGACTTTCAGAAGGAACTGTTCATCACCGTGCCACGTAAGATGGAGAACGTTATTTGCTAGGCGTAATGATTGCCATTTTTGATCTTTTACTATCCAGGACTTTACTTCTTTTAGAACAGGGTCCTTATCTTGCTCAGCGGCCAAATCTATTATAACTTCCGAAGATATAAGATTTACTGTACCTCCCTGCTCCTCTTGCTCTTTTTGCTGGCAGTGGTTGCATTCCTGACAAGGGCGTCTCAATAGAGCATCCGCGTTAAGATGTTTACTACCTGCCCGGTGTTCGATGCTAAAATGGTACTGCTGCAATTTCTCCAACCATCTTGCTAATTGCCCGTCTGGTTCTTTAAAATTCAACAGCCAGCGGAGAGAAGCATGGTCAGAGCGAATTCTGAATGCTCGACCAAAAATGTAATGGTGGAAGTGACTAGTCGCTCGTACTATAGCTAGCAGTTCCCTTCGAGTCACGCAATAGTTTTTCTCGGACTTACTGATTGTCTTGCTATAATATTCCAGCACGTTCTCCGTACGGTTTTGAACTTGGCTAAGCACGGCTCCAAGCCCGGTTTGACTACCATCAGTGTCCAAAATAAATTCGCCTTCGAGTTGAGGGAATGCCAGGATAGGAGGAGAGATTAGACGAGACTTTAGATCATTAAAAGCTTCTTGCTGATCTATTCCCCATTCGAATTTTCTGTTCCCCTCTGTCAACTCCGTTAAAGGTTTCGCGATTGTAGAGAAATTGTGCACAAACCTCCTGTTATAGGAAGCGAGACCAAGAAAACTTCGAATATCCCTCCTGTTCTTTGGGGCTGGCCTAGAGCTAATTGCTTCAGTTATATCTGGGTCGGTTTGGAGTCCTCTTACGGAGACCACGTGTCCCAAATATTTAACTTGTCGGCGAAGGAGGTGACATTTGTTTGGGCTTAACTTAAGTTTGGCGGCACGTAATCTGTCGAACAGTTTCGTCAGATTAACAAGGTGGTCGTCGTAGCTACGGCCATGGACAACTATGTCGTCTACGTACACTATGGCCGTATCTGCACCCAAGCTTCGAAAAACAACATCCGTCAGACGTTCACATATAGCTGGTGCATTACAGAGGCCGAACGGCATTTCATTAAATTCCCACAAGCCATTGCCACCACGAAACGCTGTCTTTTCCCTGTCTTCTGGGTTCATTTCCACTTGCCAATACCCGCTCTGCAGGTCAAGCGTAGAAAACCACGTGGATCCTGCGAATGAAGTCAGGGTATTGTCTATTCGAGGAAGTGGGTCAGAATCTTTCTTAGTTATGTCATTAAGCCGCCTGTAGTCAACGCAAAATCTAGTTGTTAAATCCTTCTTTTTAACTAGGATTACTGGGGAGGCCCAAGGGCTGTTAGACGCTTGTATAATGCCGTTCTCCTCCATTTCCCGTACTAGTTGGTCGACTTCATTCTTTTTTGCTAGGGGGAGTTTACGAGGTGGTATTCTAAAAGGATTCGCCTCTCCCGTATCAATCCGATGCTTCGTAATGGTTGTCCGCCCAGTATTGCTAGGTCCCGTGGAGAAGATATCTCTAAAGTCCATTAGTATGCCAATAAGCTTTCGTTTCTCGTATTTAGACAGTTCCTCCTCAACTCCGACGAAGATTTCTGTAAGGACATCTGTCCCTGCATCACAATCTAATGTTTTCACAGTTGAAATGGAAACAGGCTCAAGCTGTCCGATAAAAGTATCGCGGGGAACGAAAACATCACTTGTTGTCAAACTGACTAGCCTTATTGGCACTTGACTTGATTTCGATTCAATTAAAAAGCGGGCTACAATTACACGGTATGGTAAGCTTGGGCCCTCGGGCAATACCCCATTGCAGTTTACGGGAACGATCGTTTGGCTACAAGCAGCTAGCAAGACCTTCTCTGGAAGGAAAATTCTCAGTTGCCCATAATCGGGCTTGGTCAAGGTAATAGTCACTTGGCCGAGCTGAAGAAGGTTTCTTGCGAAATCTGAGTGGCATTGGTTCGGATCAAGGAAGTCCACGCCGAGTATACACACAGGCTCTATGTTCGCGAGCAATACGGCGTGTAGAATCTACTTTTCTTGAGGTGGATATCTACTATTAATTTTCCTAATACATTGATGCTATCTCCAGTAACACTTCTTATAACAATATTCGTCTTCTGAAGATTGTTTAATATGAATGACTTAAAAAAGACGGATGAACGATAGATACGGTCGCTCCAGTATCTAAAATAAAGTCAGAAGGCTTACCGTTTATCAGACCTTTGATACTGTTACTTCTACGTTTGCTTGGTAGCGACTATCCTGAGATATGTTGCTCGACCCTTCTTGTGTAGTAGATGGCAGATTTAATTCCAGGGACTTAGCAAGATCGTCAGCATTTCTTGGGGCAGAAGAGATGTTCATCGACTCCCGCCCCCCTGAGTCGATGTTGATGGGTTTCCCGAGTTGAGAGAGATAAGAGAAGGAACTTCGGCACTTGATGCTCGCCTGAAAGAATCAAAAAGCCCAGGTGGATTCGAAATTGTGTTAGTACTAGGTCCGCCGGAAGATCTTTGACCATCCAGTTCTGGACAAGGCCGAGTATTTCTTGCGTATCTTTTGCGTCGTCCATAATTATATTGAGGAGGCTGTGCTTGTGCTAGATGTGCTCTGAAGTACCTCGAAGTGCTTATGCTGGGAGATAACTCCTGGGCGGCACTAATAGCTTCATGTAAGGTTTTGGGTCCTCGAACTTTAACCAAGGTCCTCAACTCGTCTTCACGAAGTCCCTCCAGGAATCGCAGAGCTGCCGCCCTATCAACAACATCTGGAGGACAGGAGGGAAACGCAGTCGTGGCTAATCTCTGCAGCTCCAGTGCAAAGTTGGCAAACCTCTCCCTTACGCCTTGAGTTCTTCCGCAAAACTGCACTTGACTCGAATAAGAGTCCACGCCAAATCTCTGCTCCAGTATTCCAACCAATTCATCGTATTGAATTTGATGTCCAGGAGGAAAAACACTCAATACGGACAGGGCATTACCTCGTAGCTGCGTTACCATGGCAGCAGTCTTTTCTTGTTCTGACCAATTGTTATGGCGTGCTACTATTTCAAACTGCATGCGATAGTTGGTAGACATCGTATTTCGAGTGGTGCATAAAGGGGGGTTTTGAGAAATATTAGTGCTAGGCAGCTGAGGCAGGTTGCAGTTTGGATAACGCAGCTCAGCCGCGTTGAAGGCTGGAGCGACTGGCCTATTACGGGGAGGCTCTGAGCTATGGCGGGACCCGATAGTTAATGAAGGATGACTTGGGTAAGTGGAATAGTACCAGGTTGGCTGATTATTCAAACTTGGAGTCCTTTGTTGGGGCTGGTCATACTATTGCACCGTCGGAGCTGACGAAAATATAGGAAAATGAGGTGGAGCAATTGTAGGCATAGTAGACAAACGAATGCTGCCAGGCGTTTCAGAAGTAGTCGTTGGAATCAATGACGTGCGGATTGGACGAAGCAGTAGCTGTACTCAGTGACGCCGTTGTCGATGTTGTAGTACCCGCTGGGGATGAGGTATATGTCGGAGAAGAGAAGTCCTCAAACACGCGATTGACAAATGCTGTCTTGTTCAGGGTTTTCTCTAAATCGTCCACTTTTTTTCAGAGATTGGCAATCTGTTCAGCTAATCCCGACTCTATTACTGCCATAGAGGAAGACTGCTCAGACGCTCTTTACCAACGAGGCCGCAATAACCTTCATCTCCTCTTTTAGTTCCTTCAACTGCTCAGCATCCATTTCACCTAGTCTAGGGCTACTATAAGGGACAGTAGAATTAGACTCACACAACTGTGACCGATAATCCGTTACAGTCTATTTAATTAAAGAAAATGTAAAGGCGTAGACACGCAGTAACAATTTCAGATACGATTGTCCTTGTATTTAAACACCATTCGAGCTTGGTCCGTTTTCTATAGCAGAAATAAAAATGTCGGCTCAAATTGAAAGTAACAAGAATAATAATAATTCAATAATTCAAGGTATGAGCTAACTTGTAGACTAAAATTCAAAATTGGGAATTCTAAGCTCAAAATTACTTAATTTCTAAATCAGAAGAGGTTGAATTATTTGTAAAAAGAAATGTAATATGTATATAAAAAAAATATGAACAAAACTCGAACTAAAGAATTAGGTACGATCTTGTTGAGACCTTCCGTGTTCCGAGAAGTCCATAAATTTAAAAAAAGAAACGAGTAGATATGCCTTATTAACTAATTAAAACTTCCTCTACGAGCGGTTTTCTCGTTTTTCTAAACGTATTCAATCATGTATTTTACACTTAAGTTCTATTGCAAAAGAACTCTTTTCGCTTCAGGAAAGATGTTATTAACGACTAAATAGCGATCCGTCTGAATTCCCAGTACTGTTACTAATATGAATGCGAAACAGCACTAAAGACTCAACACCAAGGACAGCACAATTATTATGCCTCGCTTACTTCTTAATTATTTATAGTTACGCCGGAAACAAAAAAAAATCAAAAGCTTATGAATATAAAATATTAACGCTGAAAAGAGAATCTCTATGTAACTTAATGTTCCTAAAATTTAATAACTAAAAAATCAAAAATGTAGAAATTCATAAAATTTTAAATGAAAGAAATGTAAAGCTGCAAATTAAAGATTTGTTTTTATTTTTATTTGTCTTATAAATTATCAGGATGGGAATAAATATCGGCAGGGATATTTCCTACTACCCCACACCTGACACCAATTGTAACGATTATTTTATAGTTTTAATAAAATAAAATTGCTCCGACCGAGCGTTAGGGAGCAATCTGTCCGTCATTTGTCGACTCGATCGTGTTTGTGATTTTATTTCCACCACGGATAAGCTGTAGATCCAAAGCGCTCCCACAATTGTCGTGGGATATTCCTGTTCGTGTCTTTACTAGAATTTCCCGTGTGTACAGGAAGAACGGGAGCTTTACCAATGTAATTATGATATTAAATTTGCTCAAATTATGAAATGTACTAGAATACGACGGGTGCACATAAAGTTTTCCAGCAGTTATTTTGGAGACAATTTGTGAATAATGAATAAAAAGGTGGACTAGAGGAGTTTCGACAACTGACGAGAGAACTGTTCGTTTATCTAACGAGAAGTCTGGTATCTGCTGATGGATTGTCAATTGTCAGCCGTGCAACCAGTGCAAAACAAATGTACCAGTTGAGATAGCCAGCTGTGAACTCACAAAGTTCATTTACCTCCGGGCGTTTAGGTTAGAAATCTTCTATGAAAGTGGAGCTCGACCCTGAAAAGTTACCATGGATGGACGTAAAAGATTGTTCAGGTTGCTCTATCACACCCAGCGCCTTCCTGAGGTTACGTTTCCTGTCAAACACTGAAAGCTGAGTTCACCGGTGTTGTATTTATAGCTCAAATGAGAAATTCAGATTAACCAGGACTTATACAGGTATATAGGAATGTTTCGAACAAAACCTTTCTTGCTACTCGAGTCTCACCTGTGCTGTATACAATGTTTGCCGTTTATTTCGCTGAGAATAATGTAGAGACAGTTGCACATATATAGTACTATATCCAAACGCTCCTAACATTCACGAGAGTTCCAGGATAGGATACAAATATACATGCGCTTTGGTACGAAATAATTAAGTTAACAAAAAGAACAACGCCCTTCTACGCCCCGCGTTTTTACATTTTGCTATAGAATCGCGAAAACTTACACAAGATCCCAATAAATTTTGTTGTGCACCGGGAACAGCCCGTGAACGCATAAAGGCGTGACTGCATGTGTGACTGCCACTAATTCAGGAACGCATTAATTGTCGATTAATTTTCCACTTATATCTAGCCGTAAGTAAGGGCGGCTGAGGTTCTTATCTATTCTTCCAGAAAAGTGCGCACGGACCGACGCTCGACAATTAAATAAAAACCGGTAAGAAATAACCTTGGAGTGATAATGTTCCATAAAAATTTGGGCAATAAATATACAAATTTTCCAGAGAAGACGAGAAATAAATAGAATCGGATTTATGACTGTTGCTACTTATATGAAAACCAATCGTCTTAGAAGCGGGATTCGAGGATTCCGTTGGATGACCAGTCCCGTTTCTTGGGTACATTCCTCAAATTTTCCTCTTTTATGAAGTAATACAGTACATACTTTATGTCTGATTAAACTGGTTTAATGCGAAATTTAAAAAAAAACAAATATTCCTTCGATTTAACATGAGATAACAAAATTATTACTTTTCCTTTACTATACTTCAAAAAAATTTCAGACAAATTTTTAATCAACTGAAAAAAAAACGTGGATGCTGTCGCCTTCAAGATTACTGCTCGACTTTTTTGATCAATCCAAAAAGGAACTCTTTCTCCTCCTAATGATGTACGGTCTTCCTGGGGAAAAAAATGTATGCTGCCACGTAAGTGGGGCCAGAATTTGCCGCATTTGGGGCAGCCGCGCCATCTCTTAGATTTGTGGGTCCTCGCTCTGACGCACTGCTTTGTCTCCTTCATAAGCGTCATAGTTTACGCGTAGGACTCTAGCAGGCTTTGTCTTCATCGCGGGGAAATCTAATGATTTTGCAACAATATAATTTGCTGAACCTTGTATTGCACGTATTAAGAAATTATTATTGTTATTGTTAAGCTAAGCATTTTTCTGATTGTATATAAACGGTGTTAAGATATTAATAAAGCAGTTGCTAATTATCAGTCAACGTTTAAATCAATCGCCTTGTTCACCCCCCACCAAAGGTAAGGGAACAAGTTAAAGTAAACGTTGTTTGTAGTTCACGACCTAACTGTGGGGCATTTTTACACGAAAACGGAGGAACTAGTTGTGCCGTGAGCTTGGCCACCTTTGCATAGTCTACCATTGTGATTATCTTTTCACTTGTAGGTTTGTAGGGTAGTATGCTTGTGCCTTGTCGAGTTTCAGGGCTGGTTTCTGGACTAGAATCCGTGAAGGATACTTCTAGCCAGCCACTAAGCAGGTTGTTTGGTCAGAGGCATCGCTACTAATACCACTGACACTTTCATCTCCCTCAGCACTTACAAGTACACTGGCTGTGGTCTTATCTACCTAATGAACGTGAAAGCCCGGCGAATTCGATAAGCTCCTGTTTGAATCGCTCTGTATCTTTTTTTAAATTTCTCGATTTGTGTCAGCCTCTGCTCTCTGCGTTGACTTAATCTGTGGTCAAGAGCGTCGCAGTGCGTGACAGTGAGCTTATCGGATTCCCGTGCTTTCTCTAATAACTTATCCAGACTCACTTTATTTGCTACTGTGGGCCCTGTTAAAACGGTACCACTTCGAAGGCGAACTCCAGCGGCTTGTTGCGGTTGGGGTATAGATGAGTTGTCCTGGCTACCTGATTCTGTTTGGCCTACCTCTGGGGTGTTGTCTGTACCTTCCCGGAGGTGATGAAAATTTTCATCTGGGGATTTCTCGGCGTCGATTTCTCGGTATGGAGTCGATGGGTAATCCTGCCTCAGATGCCGGAATAGAGTCTTCCTGGTACATAAGCGTCCCGCGTTGTCCAAAAGGGGGCTTCCAGCCTTCTTGGAGTATTCCCTTTTGGAATGTTTTTTGCTACTAGGGGGGCTCCTGCCGTCTTAATTTCCTTGGCTGAAATTGAAAGGGGGGCTTTTTGTCGACTTCGAGATCCCTTTTAGTCCTGGAACGAAGTTTCTATTTTCTGGTGTTTCTGTTTGCTGCTGGGGGCCTAGGCCGACTTATTATCCCCTGGATATGGCTGAAAGGGGGGCTTAAAGCCTTCTTCGAAGTCTCCTTCAACCCAGGAACGATGATATCTTCCTTCTTGAATGGGTGTCCGTTGTCCTGACTTCTTCTCGGTGCTGGGAAAGAGCTTGTGGTCTTTGGTGTTGAACTCAAGTCTGGAGGTCCAAGTCTCTTAATGCTGTCTTTTCACTCTTAATGGGGTGAACGCTTGCTCGCCTGGAGCAGAGGCGCCTATAGATGATATCTACCCCGAGCGTTGGGGTGACGTGGCCTTATAGCTTGGCTGAGTCAAGGGATCCCCGTAGGTTCTTGGAGGATCAAGGCTTTTCAAGCGTTTACGATTGTTTTTACTTGATCAAGCTTCCTTGATCCTACCGGCTGCACCAATTGTTATATATTTATAACTTGTTACGTACCTCTGGACTTGCTGGGTATAATAGGTATCCAAAACACTCTTTTGCTTTTTTTTAAATCAGAACATAAACTTTATTTACTTTAATATCCGGAATTAAACATATACTTATTTACTTTAATAGTCGAAATTTAATAGTCGGAGCTAGAACATAAACTTATTTATTCTTTTTCCAAAATTAGTTCACAAACTTTTTATAACTTTTATTTTTTTTCGCCTAAGCTTTCGCTCGCTAAACACATTTTCACCGATTAATTTTCTTTTAGTTTTTCGATAACCGAAACCGCGGAGGTAGCAGTGCCAAAATGTGAAAACCAACTCAACTCTTGATCACATTCATCGTGATCAAGAGCCATTGTTCAGGATAGAATATGCTAAAATGCATTTTTTTTTTGCCATCGTCCCGTTGTTTCAAATCGCGGCGCGCATATACATACAACGCATTTACGCGACGCGCATTTCTTTTCGTGGGAGCTTTTATCGTATATGTATGTACATACATATTAAATTTTTCGCGGCAAATCGTACTGAAGGTACGATGTGCCTTTTGATTTCGTTTTTTAATTTTATTATTTCCACTGAGAAATTTTGCTGAAGGCAAGCTTATGGAAACCTTAGGGAATGATACTCATTTTACGATATTTCAGGGATTCCAGGATTTTTTAATAAAATTCAGGTTTATATATATATATCCTAATCTCTAAATCAGGTTTATATATATATATATCCTAATCTAGGTTTTATATATATAACACATTCCACAACGCCGAAATTGGATAGAATTCGCAGCAGAAGAGATTAAGGTATTAGCAATCTAATAAAATGTACAGCAATATCTCAAAAAATTATCAGACAATCAATACGTGGTCCTAGATCTTGATTTTTTTTTTTTTTTTTTTTTTTTAATATTATTAAGCCAAGCTCAGGGGATACCCTATGTTGCAAAGCACAGCATGGCAGGAAGGAGATAGGGAAAGGATTAGGGGATGTGAGGAGAGTGGCGGAGGTGCCGATGTATGTCGCCCTTAAACTTCCGCAGATTGTATGCCGGAGGAAAAACAGAAGATGGTAAGCTGTTCCACATTCGCACTGTTCGGGATAAAAAAGCATCTCGGAATTTTACTGTACGGCCGAAAGTAATTTGAAGGGTTAAAGGATGTGCGCGGTTTGCAGCGCGAGTATTGCGTGCAGGAATCATTCTACAAGGGATTAGACTAGATATTTCATCAGAACATTGACCATGCATATAGCGATAAAGGAGCGAAAGGCATCCAACATTGCGGCGGTGCTCGAGTGAGTCGATATGACAAGTTATTGCCAAATCGCCAATGAGCTTGAAGGCTCTCTTTTGGACAATCAATATCCAATGAAGCTAAGGCTGTGCGACCAGCCCCGGCCCATATATGGGAGTTGTATTCCATTCTAGGTCTAATGTAGGACTTGTAGAGGAGCGCTAGATTTGACGGGCTGAAATATTTCTTACACCTTTTCAGAAATCCAAGACATTTCGATGCTTCTTTGGCAACAGAGAAGATGTGATCTGTCCAGTTTAACTTACTGGAAATATTAATGCCAAGAATGCTTAGTGACGGTGAATCAGAAATTAATGCTCCATCAAAATAAACGGGTGTGGTTAAGTTATGATCTTGTTTTAATCAGATGAGACAGCTTTGAGTCTTAGATGCATTGAATTCGACGCGATTCGCTTTGCCCCAAGCGAGGATACTGTTAAGATCGTTATTCAATGATCTAGTCATGCAATCTCGTTTAACACATGCGGCATTCCCCCTGGATTCCCTGGAGGAAGCGAAATCAAGAGTACTGTCATCTGCGAAACTATGGATGGGATTGAAAGTAAGGGAAAGCAGATCATTAATGAAAATTAAAAAGAGAGTTGGAGAGATAACAGAGCCTTGAGGCACACCGGCATTTATGGGATGCGGTTCAGATGTAACGCCATCTAATACAACACGTATTTGGCGACTAGATAGGAAACTTTCAATCCATAATAGAAGAGGAGGGGAGAGACCAAGTGCTTTAAGTTTGGCTAAAAGGGCTGGATGCCAGACTCTATCAAAGGCTTTTGAAATATCTAGAGCAACGATTTTAGACTCACCAAAATTGTGAAGACTACGGTTCCAACGTTCCGCAAGAAAGGTCAGCAAATCTCCAGATGAGCGTCCAGCTCGGAAGCCATATTGGCGATCGTTGATGAGATGATTCGTTTCTAGATACTTCATTAATTTTGAGTTAATGATAGATTCAAAAACCTTTGAAAGAATCGAAGTGATCGCAATTGGTCGATAATTTGAGGGATCGCTACCCTCTCCTTTCTTGGGAATAGCCTGAACGTGAGCTAGCTTCCAAGCAGTTGGAAATTTTCCTGTCGAATAAGACAAGTAGAAGAGTTTGCGCAGAGGTTTAGCCAAGGATGAGGCGCAGCTTTTAATTAACAGGGGCGAAAAACCATCAGGACCTGCGGCTTTGGAGACGTTGATATCCTTAAGGACCCTGAACACATCCCTCGTACGAACGTGTATTGGCTCTTGTACACATTCACACGGGCGATACAAAACAGGTGTTTGTGAAGTTGGTGGAAGACGAGAATTTGAAGCGAATCTAGCAGCTAAAATATTAGCTTTATCCAGGGAGTCAACAATCACTTCACCATTATTAAGTAGTGAAGGTATAGAGGAACTGGTGAAATTGTTCCTGATGGTTTTGACCAGGGACCAGAAACCTTTGCTACCTTTGCGGCTTGTCAAGATTCTTTGTCTAATATTCTGGTCAAAAAGAAATTTTTCTCTCTGGATAATGGACTTGCAGGTGTTCCGTGCAGTCTTGTAGACTTGTTTCATTTCTGGACATGGATGCAATTAATAGGCGCGAAAAGCAGACTCTTTCGCTTTTATAGCTTGGTTGCACTTATCGTTAAACCAGGAGCGATCATGCTGTTGTTGAGACCTGCTGTAAGAATACGGAATGTATTCACGCATGCCAAGATTTAGTATATTACTAAATTGTAATGTGCATTCATCAACATCCCTCGAAGCAAAACAGACCGACCAATCGATACTCCTATTCTAGGCATAAACTACAACGCACAGTGTTACTTAAGTTTAACTGAGATGGAGTTGGATTGTTACGTAAATGCCAAAAAACATATGTTACTATGCACGCCAAAAGTCATACGAAGCATCGAGAATCATCTCAGTTGCATCATAGATGAACTATATCACCGATACGTAGTTAATGAATGTCCAATCCGACAAGTCAAACTAACAAGCGTTCTATGGAAGCACCTTCACAAGATCAACATCTGGTTATTTGTTGTCAACAAACCCACCTCAGCAGCAATACAGTGTAATGGAAATCATGAGGCCGTCCTTTTAAATGGCACTAGAATCATCAGAATTACGCAAGAATTTACAATAAAAACAAAACGAAATACACTCATATCGGATTTCTCATTGAAAACACCAGTCATCGCGTCCTTTATAAAACCTGTGCCAATCAATGTCTCCCTACCAACAATTGGCAGCTTTACAATATCGACACACATGGAACCAGTTATAAAGACGTCCGGCCAAATCTTCCAGGCATTGGAAGCTGAAGGCGACAATCTTCATGTTGAGGGAAGCTGCGAGATCATTCATCACCACATCACCGGTGCAAGCATCTCCACCAACACAATATTTATCATAGCAGGGATTATCACAATCGTAAGATATAAGTGGAAGCGAAAACTCACATTATTAGGTCCTGAGGCAACACCCATAGAGGACGTGGAGAGCATGTCAGAGTTCAATCTTCCTCCAATCGCATCCCCCCGCAAAATGTTCAAACTTGAACATAAACTAATAAAAATAACTGTAGATATACATAATTGCAAAATTGTTCACATTTGTATATAAGACAATAAATCTGACTGTAGATATACGAAATTTCAAAAGGTCAAAAACCGCATAGCATAAAAACAAATAAGCAATAATTGCCCCAATAAATATTGATTTCGATACAAATGCTTACTACATAGCACTTTAAGTTAATTACACTAAGTTCCTTAGTTAGTAATTTTTGAGTATTATAAAAGCAGTGGTGATGCAACAAGTTGTTAAGTTTTAGTAAAGAACTTCCCAACTCTTGAGCCTAACCAGAGGTCCACTTCCCTACGCCGA
The DNA here is from genome assembly GCA_963930735.1 of Dioctria linearis. Classification (NCBI taxonomy): domain Eukaryota; kingdom Metazoa; phylum Arthropoda; class Insecta; order Diptera; family Asilidae; genus Dioctria; species Dioctria linearis. The sequence continues at coordinate 89,795,222 of OZ005742.1, forward strand.
ATCCCAAGCACTCGAGCTAAAGAAAGAGACCTATTCTTACATACGCCTGCTGTGTTTGGTGGCCGAAGACGCTGGTGGGGACTGCGATCCGGAAACTGGTGGGCCTGTAAGCGCTTCCCTGCTTGGGTGTTACGGGCTCCATGCGATTGACGGCTACTGCTGCTCTTGAGGACCTACTTGATCTCCCACCTCTAGATCTAGTCATTCGGGCAGATGCCAAAAGGACTGCGTGCAGTTGGCGCTCATGGGGATGCTGGTAGAATGGCTGGACTGGCTCCCCTCATTGCTCTCTTACGTACGGACTGGACTTGGAAAACCTTCTGGCTAGTATGTCACATGATGTGACGGTACCTGAGCTTCGGTTTTGGGCATCGTTTCTCTGTGAAGGAAGTGCCTTATCGAGCTTTCACCGGTCCACTGTCAAAACTTCACCGACGCCTCTCTCACTAATGAGGGAGCTGGTACGGGTGTCTACTTTCCTAAGCTTGATATTGGAATGCAGTACTCACTTGGAAGACAGACGACAATGGTAGCGCAGTTAGCCCTTGATATGCAAAACAAAGAGAAAGACATTGCTATCTTCTCGGAGATTCAGGCAGACTTGATGGCTCTAAGTGGCCCTCGGATAACATCTAAGTTACTGGAGGATTACAGGTCTACTGTGGATAAGTTGCGTATCCACAACAAGGTGTCCCTTCTGTGTATTCCTGGTCACATAAAAATCATGGAGAATGAAAAGGCTAACCTTTTACCTAGGACTGGCTCTGATTTTCTGTTCCTCGGGCCGGAACGCGCCGTAGGCGTTGCTTGCTACCTCGGGTCTCTCATCAAATCGTACGTTTATAGAAAGCATCAACAGAGGTAGGCGAGCCTGAATACTTGCAGGTGTACAAAACTGTTTCATGATGGGCCCAATGGGAATATCTCCGATTTTCTCAAGATGCTCGGAAGGAAACAATGTAGAACTGTGAGTGGCATCATTACCTGCCACAGCTCACTTCACGCTCACCTAACAAGGATGGGAGTTGTTAACAGTCCTGCCTAGAGCAAGACCTTGAGACAACCAAACACTGTTTGTGTGCGTGTTCGGCCTTCGCCTGGAGTATACTGGATACTCTAGGGCCTGCCCTTCTATCTATGGATGAGCTGAAAAACCTTCCACACCAAGACCTGTTGCGCTTCATTAAGAGGACAGGAAGTGGTTTGCTGAACGGCTTTCTAGCTGGACAGCACAATGGGCCGCTATAACCTCCGTGCTTGGGATGGGGTCTCCTGTCCCCAAGTCTTAAAAAACGGCAAAAACCGTGACGAAATAAAGATCTAAGTTACTGGCCCGCCGCGGTGCGCCGAATGGAAGGAAACTCCTTCTTTCATTTCATTTCATTTTTTTTATGCACGGTCATTTTGGTCAAGACGTGCAATGCTAGCATATTATTGTCGCGTACTCTCAAGTAGCATGAGTAGGATCGTCGGGGGTTTTTCGCGATGTTAACATTTCAAGCGATAAATTATCCGTGGGAATGTTTTTTATTTACTGAATACTGATATAGTCCAACCAATTGTTATTTTTATACTGTATACTGACATAGGGCAACCAATTGATTTACATATTCAATCAATCGGTTACACCATGTAGCCTTCCATGCAATATGACAATTCAATTAGTGCTTTCCTTGAGAGACATGGTTGAAGCCGCATATATGTGATGATTTGGTAAACTTCCAACAGTTTTCAACTTTTCGTAATGATTGTACGAGATGGAGTTGCTGTTTTTATTAAGAATTCGCTACATGCTTGTTTAGGGACTCAATCTGATCCTAATTCTGAAATTGAGCATATATTTGTTGAAATTCAGGATAACTCTACTAAATGCTTGAATGGATCTGTGTACAAATCCCCGAATGTTTCCAATACTACCACTTTGGAAGTTGTCCTTGCTGGATTTGGACATCTACACTCACATATAATTATTCCTTGCGACTTTAATGCGGATATACTTAGATGTAGTAGGTACTACAGCTACTGCATTCACTAACATAAAATTTGCTAATTTTTTAATCAAACCACTGTTCCTAGTTTTTCTAGACATGATCTAATTTTTCTTGCTTACGATTTAGGTTCTATTTCCCCTACAAATCAATATTTTTTCATACCAAGAATTCAGTTGTCGTGATAATAATAGCCCTTTAAATGAAGCTGCTGAGCTTGGTTGGGATATTATTTATTCACTCACATCAGTTGATGTCAAGTCAGTTGTGTTGAGAATTTCATTAAATATCTTTTCGATAATTACGTTCCAATCAAAACTCGCATTATAATTAATACCTGCTATCCATGGTTTACTAGAAGAATTGAAAGTCTTATTTCTGTTATACCGTATAGAGATATAAACGATTTTGCAACAGTGCATGTTGGAATGGTTTTCGATCTCTGCGTAATGCCTTAAACAAAGAATTCTTACATTGCAAGATCTCTTACTATAGATTTAAATTTGATGACGGAGTTCCCACTAAGAAACTTTGGATGAACCTTAAAGATATTGACGTTGGGAAATCTAAACCTATTGACGTGAATGTTGATCTTAATGAGCTAAATAAAAGCTTTAATTCAACATCTAATTCGGGCAGTGAATATACATTTTATAGTAGATATGCTGAATTCATTCGTAATATTCCTGCTGAGGGGTTTTCTTTGTATATATGACTTAATAGGAAGTATATGCGGCAGTTATTGGTATAAGATCGAACGCACCATCGCTTATATCCTACTTTCGTTAAAACTATTCTACCTATTATGCTACCGTAACTTACATACAATTTAAACGTTATCATAACTTCTTCCTGCTCTCCCAAAAGATGGATAATTGCTTAGATAATACCAATTCCTAAAAACTCTTCATAAGCATACCGTCCTATCTCTAATCTTCTATTCTTCACTAAGGTGTCGGAGAAAATACTGCATAACCAAATCTTATATTATATTGAAAATAATATAATATAAACAGCTGCACAACTGCTTTGATTAAAATATTGAATGACATTTTTAATTCAATTGATCCTAATATGGCGACAGTAGGTACTTATACTGCTGGACTTCTCTAAGGCTTTTGACAATGTGGATTACATACTTTTGTTTAATAAGCTCGTAGCTCACTTCTGTTTTTCCTCATCTGTCTGTAAGCTTATAATGTCTTACCTTAGTGGCCGCCAGCAGCGAGTTGGTGGAGCCTCTCATTTTCTTCCCGTTGTTGCAGGGGTTCCTCAAGGATCAATTTTAGGCCAATTACTGTTCACTACGTTCATTAATGACTTAACCTTGGTAGTCAAACATTGTATGCTGACGACTTTCAACTTTCCATCTCTAAGGCACTGTAATCAATTGATGATGCAGTACACTGCGCCAATACCGATCTTATACACATACATTCTTGGGCACTGCAGAATAAGTTAAATCTTAACGCTTCAAAGTCCGCCTCAATAGTTATATTTAATGTAGTTTTACTATTTTATTATTTAGTGGAATTAGATTTTAATAAATTTTACAATAATAGATTCTCTAAGAACGAACGAATCTCGCTCATCAACATAGCAGATGTTACGACATTACCTACTTGTTGGCCAATAAAAGAGATATAGGATATTCTACTTTCTGAAGGTTCGTTAATTGCTGAAACTGAAGTGGTGCTAAGTAGGTGCTGATATAGTGCAACCAATTAATTTAGTTATTCAATCAATTGAATACCCAACATTTCGATCATTTTAAGAATAATTCTGCTGAATCAGACTGAATTTTTTCAGTAATGTACGATGTATTGTTATAAAACTGCTGCGAAATTGTTACATATTATTATTATTGATTTTATATTCTTTGTTTGTATTATTTTCTTTTTTTAAGATAAAATTGAGAAAAATTCAATGTTTGTTCTGATTTTATTTTACTAATTCTAAATAAAAGTTTGAATTCAACATATACGTTTTTTGTTATAGAATTATGTTTTACAAGTAATACCACTTTTTAACGCTAAACACCATAATTTTTATCTCAACGCACCGTAATATACTTCATGAAAGCTACCAATCCCAGTGGCGGATCCAGGGGGGGGGCATGACCCCTCCCTAAATTTGCAGAAAAAATATTTAATTAATTGAGTTATTTGAAAAAAATATATTTTTTATTTATATAATTCAACTTAAAAAAAAAATTTTATTCCAAAACTTAAAAAAATAAAAACTTAATTGTATGCATGTGATGTATGTGTATAGGTTTTTCTCGGAATTTGAGTTTCGGACCTCAGCTTTGGGTGATCCAAGAGAAACACTTCCCAAGCCAAGAAACAGACTCCCTCACTACCACATCAGAGCCCTAACTTAACTTAGTCCTAACTCCTGTTATATTTCGGGGCTTACCTTAGCCGAAGGCAATCACTCTACGCCGTTTCAGGAAGCTATGATTAAGACAACTCGCACACTTTTATTTTATTTATATATATTTTTTTTTACTTTTGCTTTGTTCACAAATTTCCTCTTATGGTTATTTTCACAAAACGTTTATTTTTTTTTCTTGTCGAAACTTCTATTTTCTTTACCTGTTTACAATAGTGCTCAGCCTACCGCGGCGGACGATGGTTGAAAGGAAATTTGATATTTTCATAAATATCAAACCATCGTCTTGCTATCGTGCATACATTGTTGCACCCACAATGTATGCCGTTCGCGACAATTTGCTGAAAGGAGGCTTTTCGGTGAAGACTTGATCGTTTAAATCTTCACCGAATAAATTTTATGCGCCCGATATGTATGTGTATATGTACATACATATCGTATTTTCGACAAATCTTAATGAAGGTAAGATTTGTCGTGGGGCTTTTTTCTATTGAAACGGCTTGGGTTGAAATTTAAAACTTTTATTTGTCCCAAGTCGTTCTATGGAAAATACTTTTTGTTTTTAACTGAGGAATTTGAATCAATTGCTGATGGCAATTTCTTCGCCTTAAAGAGAGATAAGCCCCTTTTCAGGTAATTTTGGCATGTAACACTCCTAACATTCTAAAATATTTGCAGCGTTCTTATGTAAAACCACTGACATTTAAAATATGGACTGACTACGTCCATAGAAATACACTGCAGAAAATGGGCTCATTTCTATATAGCGTGCTCTTTCGGTCGCACCAACTACTAATTCGCACGTCACATAGAAATGTGACCTAACTCAAAATTTGTAGTTTTTAGATAATTACACCATGTAATTGGCATATTTCTATCTGATTGTTTCCGCTGGATAGCGATACTGTCACTTTTCTGTTACTTAAGAACAGAGATATTCTTCATAGAACAGTGTGTCAGTGTCACTTTTTGAGTTGTGACGATCATCATTACAAACGTAAAAATGTTTTCGATATTTTAACAGTATTATTTTAAATTGTGTCACTTTTCCACAAAACAGCATTTATTTCTTACAAATTTTGTTTTGAGTTATGACATTTTTCCACAAAGTTCAAAGTACGGAACTTAATTCTTAAAAATCGTATTTTGAGTTGTGTCACTTAAAAAAAAACTTGTAAAAATATTTATTTCGCAACAAAGAAAAGCGACACAACTTAAGAGCATGCGGGATTAACAGCTAACCTCGCCAACTGCGGTAACAAAAACTTAAAAATTTTTTTATATAAATCTTCAGAAATAAATTTACTATCAAATTTAAGAGTTCAGACTATTTTTAGCAAACAATTACTACGTTAAGCTAGAATTAATTCTATGTACAGCTTTTCGTTTTTTCGCTCTCCTGAAAAGTTGCATTTTTTGAGTTGGGTCACTTTTCTATGTAAAGAAAGGGCTGTAAACAATAAATAAATAAGTGGGTTTGTCGAAATAAACGTTTTTAAATTAATTATTTGGGTTAATAGAAACTCGAGAGGTTTCACTTTTCAACTTTCCGCCAATGGATTTTTCAATGTTGGCACCGACGTATGAACTATTTTTGACACAAAAAATTGTACCCGCATGAAATAGCATATCGAGCAGTCCATATTATATATGCCAGTGTGTAAAACTGAGAAAAGTTTGGCTTGAATGACTCCTGCAGTTTGCACCCTATTCTATTAAATAAATTAGTTTTTGCAAAAAAAAAAGAATACTAAACAATAACACATCATTCACACCGCTTAATGCGGATTTCCTAGTTCCAAGTACTGCAGTACTGCGGTGGCTATGCGAACCGACTTACGGCGTTGTTTTTTTTTTTTTTTTGCTCGATTTAATTTGTAAGATGACCCCCCCCCCCTAATTTCAATGCTAGATCCGCGCCTTCCTGCTCCAAAGTACTGAAATCAAAGCGAATCTTTAATTATTACATTTTATCATGTAATCTGCTACCTGGTAAAAATTGTAATTATAATGTTTACTCGCTGCTATGTTTTTTCTCCACATTTTATGCTTTAAAAATCCCATCCAAGAGTATCGTGCAGTCATTTGGATCGAATTTTCATTCTTTTATTTTTCTCTACGCTATACATTTTCTTGTGCTCACAAAGACCTTTTGCCATCATATGTATTGCTGGCTGGTGTATTTCTGTACAGTCTGCATGGAACCAGGAATTTTACTTATTTTCTTACGATATAAAAATATACGGCAAGTTCGTAATTTTCTTGAGGAGTCCAAAACCGATACAAGAGAAATTGTTCAAAGCAAAATGCTCAATTATGAATTCAAAAAGAAATTTCTTAACCAGTTATTTTAAAAGTCAATATGCAAACTCCTTAAGGCCAACTGCTTCGTTTCAGCGTTACTCCGTTCAGGCAATGAATTTTGAATTTCGTGTTAAAGAAATCCAGAGAAAAATTAATACCCAAGTGATCGATATCGTGCGGGTCTAATATGCCTCTGTAATAACATATTCCAATGTTTCCTCGAGAAATGAAAAATGCAGAGAGCTCTGAAACTTAAAATAATTTCACCCCTGAGGAAAAGGCATCTAAAATGCATACCCGTTTACTGAGGCCGATGTAAATTTGTGTATGTGTGGTGTATGTGTATACGGGCAAGGGATGTTATGAAATGTATATATGTATATGCGCACCATTTGTGGCTCCGGTTGCAGCCCCGTTCCAAAAGGTGTTCAGGTGGGTTTTGTTAGTTCTGTGCAAATAATAAAAGATTTTTCGTTCCAGACTGCTGGGTATTTTAAATTTCTGGCGAATTGTAGACTGCAACACGAGTCCCAGGAGAAATTATTTGACGAAAAATTTGATCAAATGTCTTACAAATTTGTCATAAGCAGGAAATGAGGTTAGCTTCTCATTCAATAACAATTTACAGTCTCGTGAGATGAGTATAGCGAAAAATACTTTCAACATAGCTAACCATATCCATAGCATATAACTATGTACATATGTATGTAGCTATAGTTGGCTTGCAAAACTTGAATTTTCACGGACCTGGAGTTTAGAAGAAATAATTGTTAACTAAGGACCGGACTATGGGTCATTCCACAGAAAATCAACAAATTTTATGTAAGTTTGTGAATGGTTTGGATAAAATTATGGTGAATTACTATTGAAATTTTTCGTTTCTTTAATTTTTTTTCATGTTTATATAAATGTATGTATCGTTGCACTAGCGTCTGTATACTTCACGGGGATGTATAACGGGAATAGAAAATATGGGTTTGACTATAACGACACACCACACCCACTGTGCCTATGATACATATTCAAACTACGCTTTATCGGTTTTGGATCAAAAGTCGAACGAACTCTTACGGCTGTAATATGCTTTGACACCAGTTGTAGATGATAATGGTAATAGCTAGACATTTTTATACCCTAGATGAAATCTATAGGGTATACTAAGTTAGTCATTTGGTTTGTAACGCACAGAAATAATGATGGTAGAGCAAAATGGATTGGACACCCCCGCATAAAATTAAAAGTTATTTTGATTTTTGCATGTCCGTCTCTCCGTCCGTCCGTCCGTCCGTCTGTCCGTGCGCACGACAACTCGAGAACGTGTTTACTTAGAAAGCTGAAATTTTGTACACGGACATTAAAAAAACAACTAAAATTAAGTTCGAAAATGAGACAAATCGGGCAACTCCTTCGTGGGGTTGCCATACAAAAATTTTGTTTTCCACTATATATTTGGACACTACCTGAGAACACGTCGACATAGAGAGCTGAAATTTCGTACATTGTGTTTTCATAGCAATAGCAAATAAAATATCAAAAATGGAGTAAATCGGGCAACCGCTTCTTGGTGTTGCCATATAAAAATCTTGGTTTTTTACATATACTTTGAAAACGATCAGTCCTAGACATTTTTATTGTACTAAAAACTTCTTCAGAATAAGAAATCCTATAAAATTGGTTATAATCATTTTTTCTGTCCGACGAGCCGTTCTAGAAATATATGCGAGAAAGCAATGCAAAAAATCAAAATTTCTCAAATGTGTGACCATAGGAAATTTCTTACGGGCATTCATCTAGGGTATCATAAGAATTGGTTTTACACCAATTCTAGCTTTTTCACTTGTTATCCATATAGACATCACTCGGCACTTAGGCAAGGTATAAGTGCTGTAAATTCGATATGGCTTTGAGATGAGTATACCTGTAGCTCATTTCTGTAACTATCTAATAGAGAAGATCTCAACTGCAATTCTCTATTTCATATCCTTTGTTGTCATTCTCAAATACTGTGTTTCTGTATGAAACTGCGTACTCTATTCTCCATTATGCCTACTACAGAGCTCTTTCACCATATCAATAGAAAACTAGAAGTGTTTCTGTAATACCGCGAATAGAGTATCGGTTCTGTAAAAATATTTTCGGTGAAATTCTTGTCATTGAGTTTGTGGACGACGGTTGACAAAATTCGTGAGAAAATTTTAAAATTTGAAAATTAACGGAAAATGAGTTTGAATCGAGAAACTATGAAGCACGTTTAGGTTAAAATATGTTTAAAATATTTATTATTAAGTTTTGCAAAATATTTACATAATTATTAAACTGTACATATTTATTAACCTTTTGGATGGCGGTATTAAAAAATTATCTGTAAGTTTGGATGTCACGTTTTCATTTTTGCAGCTAATTAAAAGCATTTCGTAAAGGATTAAATTATATACATATCAATACATTATGTAAATAGCTATACAAGTAACTAATTATTTACATTTTTGTATTTGCAAAAAACTTTAACGGGCAGGATAACCAAGCAACCAAAACTTAGCTTGTTGGATGTAATGAAATCAAACTGCAGTGTTGGTCGTGGACAGTATACTGCTAAAAGTAGCAGTGTCAAGCAGGAATTATGCTGGAAGAATGCTGCTTCTGTATTAAACTCAATGAGTAGTGGAAAGAAAAGCCCCGAATACTGAAAAAGAGTAGATTTTAATTACTTTATTAAAACTTCAAGCAAAAAATGCTTATTTCAGTGCCGGATTGACTAGAAAGCGTCTGTGAAAAAGCAATACAACAAGATAAAAACATTCAAGAAAAAAACAGGAAATCGTTCTCTTAGATAAGGAGCAAAACCTTTAGAAACAAGTGAAAAAGCTAGAATTGGTCTAAGACCAATTCTTATGATACCCTAGATGAATGCACGTATGAAATTTCGTATGGTCACCCATTTGAGCAATTTTGCTTTTTGCATTGGTTTCTCGCATATATTTCTAGAACGGCTCGTCCGACAGAAAAAATGATTTTAACCAATTTTATAGGATTTCTTGCTATTACTATGAAAACACAATGTACCAAATTTCAGCTTTCTATGCCGACGTGTTCTTAGGTAGTGTCCAAATATATCGTGGAAAATGAAATTTTTGTATGGCAACCCTACGAAGGAGTTGCCCGCTTTGTCTCATTTTCGAACTTAATTTTACTTTTTTTTTAATGTCCGTGTACAAAAATCAAAATAACTTTTAATTTTATGCGGGGGTGTCCAATCCTTTTTGCTCTACCATCATTATTTCTGTGCGTTACAAACGGAATGACAAACTTAGTATACCCTATAGATTTCATCTAGGGTATAAAAATGGCTGAAGATGTTATTCAAGTTTTTTCTGAAGATTTGGTTGAAGGAGATGGAGCTACTGCGGAAGCAGGATTTGATGAAAAAACGGTAAAAAGATTTGTAACTGCATATAACATAAAATTAATTTTTATTTTTATTTCCAGACTTATATCAACTTTTCTTTTAATGAGCAGATTTTAGCTGACGCTGGCTCATCAACAGCTGTAGAAGTGGATATGCCTAGCATCATAAAGCTGCTGTCAAATATGATAGAGGAGCCATCACAATCGGTAGAAAAACCAACGGCATCGGCGGTTTCAATAAGAGAAACCAGACAAACCACAATAACGCCTCACGAAAAATCAGTAAACTCCTTCAAAGCAGCGAAGGAGCGAAGAACAATGCGGATCTTCAGAACAATGTGATGTTAGAAGAATTAATGAAAATGAATGCAAATATGTTAAATCTTGAGTAGAAGGAGATTAAAGAAAAGTTAAATTAGCACACATCGTTCTATTTATTTAACCACACAAACTATTTATTAGTTAAGAAGTAAAAGAAGCAACAACTTTAAACACCACAGTAATTCCTTACTAGTCTTTCTCTAATAGTCCTACCTCGTGTTAAGTACGAGCTTTGTATTTGACTTTCTCCATTATCTGTTTCATGCGTAGCGTTGTCAATATCTGAAGGCAATGGTAAATTATATTTTCGCCGAATATTGTGAAGCGTGCAACATGCATTTATGATGGAACCCGCAAATGCAGACCAGACCAGATTACCAGACAAACATGCAAACTCCATTCAATCTCTCTTCACAATTTCTAGCTGAATTATTGGCATCGTTATATTTTTAATGGATCACAGTATTGGGATTACTGATTGGCGTCATTAACTATTTTTGGAGTGGATAACCGGTATCGCCATATCAGCCACACTTCACGTTCATTATTTAGAAACTCTTGTTATACATAGAATTACTCTTGCTTTTGTGTCCGAATTATCCGAAATTGCCGGCTTTTAATTTGATCTTGTTTCTGCTGTGTACTTGGAAACCTTATATACTTTTTCATAAGTTTGTCCTGAAGAACATATGTTATTTTATTTACAAAGCGCCACATCATCGTCTTGCTAATTTGGCAGATAAAATCTTGCCCACAATCCCTTAAAAAAGAATCGGTGACATAATAATATAATGCAACACGCATCCTTATATTTTGGGAATATATGTTCTTCTATTTGGATTTTTCATATGTGGACTTAATTCGTTAAGTAATTTCATTTCGATTGCATTTCTTAAATTGCGCCGGTGGATACGTAGCATATTTCTTCAGTCGTCAATATTTCCTTCCAATCCCAAACAACTCCCCAAACCTTTCTCAACTAGTATTTACAGTAACCAATAAACTAATTAGTGGAGTTAAGGATGGTGAACTTGCTTGACGTTATCGAATAGAGAATTTTCTCAACTGAAATTACAGACAAGAACTGCTGCTTTAAGTGGCCCACACACTTATCAATTTGTTGCTCAACTTGAAGTTGGCACAACGGTTGATCAACTTGACAACATCACCACACACTTCTCAATTTCATCTCAACATATATATCTAGCCTAGTATTAAATTATAAAAAACACTTACAAAACTTTTAAAATTTCAAAGCTCAACGACCCACTTATCCCCCAAAAGCTTCAAATATACTGAAATTATACCAACAGTTGACCAACATTCCCACACACGCATCAATCCGTTTATACCAACCGCAAGTTGATCTCCGACACCCATCAACAGCTCATCTTCACTCTCAACCAGAGATTGAGGGTTCAACAGGCCCACACACATATCAATTTATGCCTCAACTTCAAGTTGAGGTAAAGTTGAGCAATAAATTGATAAGTGTATGGGGTACTTTGGTCAATATGTGGCAGAATATGCCGATGTTTTATAGATATGACAGATTATGCTGATGTTTACGAGAATGAACCACTTTGGTAAACTGATTAACTCTGATTTAAGTATGCTAACACATAACATCTGCGGATAAGGTTTTGACACATTCAGCGAATATGATCTTATCTGAATAGCGACGACACACTAAATGATAGTGACTGTACTACCCGTAGTTTCAGCGTGCATGCAATAAATGAAGAGTGTTGTGAAAATTATGCCACTGGTATAAAGCACGTGGTTTTACTCGTTTATTCGCTAAGTCTAAAGTCTAAATATTATAACTTGAGAATTACAAGATATATATATATATTATAATATAAAAAGCTGAAACCAATATCTAATGAATCATTAGAAAACAAATTTGATTTATAAAAATGTTGCAATTGACTTGCACTCACCTGATCGATATATGGCAGCTGACTTACTTCAATTTTATTTGATTAAGGTTTGGGATTAGGATACTCTTTATTGCAGTCAATACCCGAAAATAAGTGGCTTTGTTAGTAATTGTCTTATTACAGTCCCGCAATATGACTCTTTATTACAGTCGAGACCCGCAATAAAGTGTTGTGTGTTAGTAATTGTCTTACTACAGTCGATATCCACAGTAAGAATGTTTATTACAGTCGAGACCTGCAACAAAGTGGTTTTATTAGTAATTGTCTTATTACAGTCGATAACCGCAATAACACTCTTTATTACAGTCGAGACCTGCAATAAAGTGATTTGTTAGTAGATTTCTTATTACAGTCGAGACCCGCAATAAAGTGATTTGTTAGTAATATATTATCTCAGTTGAGACCCAAGATAATATTCTTTAACTCAGCCGAGACCCGGCTTAAAGTGATTGTTAGTAAGTATCTTAACTTCAGTCGAGACCCGAAGAAAGATTCTTTATTACAGTCGAGACCGGCAATAAAGTGAATTGTTAGTAATACATTATCTCAGTCGAGACCCGATATAATATTCTTTAAGTCAGTCGAGACCCGGCTTAAAGTGAATGTTAGTAAATATCTTAACTTCAGTCGAGACCCGAAGCAAGATTGTTTATTTCCGTTGAGACCGCACGGCATCAAAGAACGGCATTCAAAGGCGCATGACAACAATAATTGGCATAGCAGCTGCACTTTGAAATGCAACCGTATATATATATATAAAGAAAAAGAAAGAAAACATTTTTTGTAAATTAATTCTATTCAAATTGGAATTTGTTGCCTACTCAAACAATTTTTTTTGTAAAAAAAAAAAACAAAAAAATAGATGTTCATGTCGAGCCAGTTCAAGCCAGAGCTTAGCTAAGCCATGGGTGTGGCTTAAGCGCAGAACTTAAGCCTACTCGGTTTCACAGTACTCAGTAAGCTGAGGCTTAGTTAAGCCGCAGATGAAAATTTTTAAGTTGTCAGAATTGCTGTAATTGTGAATTCTTTTAAAGCAAATTGTCATTCTGAATTAAAAACCAAGCGAAAACCAGAACTTTTTATTTACCAGTTTATTGTGGTTTTTATCTGGAAGGATATCAAATCCAAAATCATTGTTGCAGAATGTTCCGACAACGTAAACCATCATAGTTGTATGTTTCTTCAGTCGGAACCGAGAATACAAATCAACGTCATCCCATTTCTCGAAATGTTGCGGGTGCCTTCTTATAATTTTTTCACACATCACTCCTTTCGATATTATATTATACATTTCTTCGTCGCTTATATCCTCTGCATTAGATAAATAACTCATGTTTGTCTTAAACTCTTTGGTTTCTTCCTAAAACTTCAAATGGAAGGCTGACACTAGCTGCCAGAAAGTACTCAAAACTGCTAACTAGATAACTATTTCTCGCTCGGAAAATTTCAATTTAGTATTAAAGTATGAATTTTGAAATACATATATACGTTCGTTTAATAACAAAAATTATAATATTTAGACAAAATATATATTTAACAATAATTTCATATGTGTTTCACAGCAAAATCTGAGGTTTAAGCCTTCGAGAGGACGGGCTTAAGTTAAGCTTGCCTTAAGCAAATGACATCCCCAAAGCCTTGGCTGTGAACCAGAAATGTTTATTAAGCCTTGACTGTGAAACCGGCCATAAGATGAGTATCAATATGTGCGAAACTTAGGAAGAGAAATCTTCATTAAGACTAAATTCGTAAGTTGCCCAGCCGTCATGCCTTTGCATTGCTTGTTGCCGCCGATTACGGTATACAGACTAACAAGGTATTACTGTCCCGCCGACTGACTTATAACAATGGACTGAACGTATTGCCATTTTCCTATAGGAAAGCATGGCACAAGTTTTACAGTTTCTTTCTCGCCCTTTCGAGCTACCTACAGAAAATCTTGCTTACTGAAAGTTTCCTTATTCCATTTGATGTTTTTATGTTGGCTACAGAAGCAATCACCGCAGAAATAATAAGGTAAAGATAGTCTTTACCCACGATATAAAGAGTAACAAGGTATGATAGTCCGGGCTGTCAAGTGCGTGTGACTTCACACGAATCGATTCTTAAAATGGGAAAAATAAAGTGCTAATATTTATGTAAATTTATTCTACTGGATCCATTTAAGTATTGCAATAAATATCATAGTAGTGTAGCTATGGGGATCCTGGACCACTTTTTCCATACAAAAAGTGTCCGGAAAATTCCAACTATTTTGGTGGTCCGGACCGGACTCTGGGCCACTGGGGGATTCCGTCTAGTGGTCTACGTTAAAGGGCCTGCCTGGGGGAATTCCTTTCCTACTGTCTGGCTGACCAGGGGATGACGTCATCTTGTTGGCTGAGTCCCCGTCAGCTGATCAAGCTCTGTCTTAGCTGATTTTTAATAAAATAATGCTGGCTTTTGCTGGAATCGAACCGAGAACGATTGGTTTTGTAAAAATCCGAGGCGCTCTACCATCAGGCCATGGAGGTGTTGTGTGAATGATCTTTAAACTTGCTATATACGCTTAGAGTTGTGGGGACAGAGCCATCGGGACACTTTTGCGAGGCTGGACACATACACACCCATACAACACACACCCATACAACACACACACACACACACACACACACTACGTCATACCAAAATGTTTTCTACCAGGCGATATTCCGTATGTGCAACAACAACAACTAACGTAGGTAGATATGTTGGCTTAGATAAGAAATTGCCTAATTTTTGATCTTCAGGTGCAATGCTTCTAATTTGATTCATTGCATAAACAATTCGAATAATGTAAACAAAAATCGCAGTCGAATAATGTAAACAAAATTCGCACAGACCCAAGTAAAGTAAACAAATTGAACGATTTATGGAAGATTCCCAATTTCTTTAGCTGGAAAAAACAACTATGTTGTCTTAGTTGAATGGGGGAAGTTATAATTGAAAATTTCTTTTGCTGATAAAAAAAACCTGCAACAACTATGACGTAAGTTGTGGTTTGTATGTATCTTTTATAAACAGGAGTAATCATGATAATCGATATCTAAATAGAGATCACGGCTGCTTGGGATGGTAAGAATGGAAATTAAAGTCATATCAGAAAATTTTGGGTGCAGGGGTGTGCGTGTACTGAAAAGTCTTATCAGAAATTCTCTACGGGCTATGCTTTTTTTGATATTAGCGATCATACCTTTTCTGATGTAATTCATATTACTAATAATTCAAGCCTAGGCTACTTTTGTAGGCATGCTTTAGTGAATACCGTACTTTGAAACCATCTCGCTCTCTCAAAACATCTTTCTCTCTCGAGCACACATGTTTGAGGTGGACTTGATCATATACATGCCAGCTTGGAGCTTGGTTGTCTGCTTTATATACTATGAGTATATTATGGTTGCCTGGAATTATCAGGCTTGTTGTTCAACGGGACTATTAGCGGCGGGGTGAGGTCGCTTTACTCATCTAACTACTATTCATACCGAAATGTGGTGTTTTGATAATACTAAGCGTACTTTCTTATCTTCCGAACCAAAATAAATTGTTTATACCTTTCTTAACAAAATTATTTAAAAAAATTTATCTTAACCAAATGACTACGATTCCTCAATCAAGAACTCTCTGTTGAGTAATCATTGTATATAGCGCTGTACCTTGGGCTGATGATATCGAATGTAGCTGCCTACAGATTCGGGACACACATTCAGCTGGGAGTTAGTGGGCGTAATATGGTAAGGTTACATTTTAATCAAAACTATTTTATTATTTTGTTAAGTAAGGTATAGTGTAGCCTTTGGGAAGGTAAGGAACTAAGCTGTAAATTACTAGAAGACTATTTTCCTGTATGGATAGTAAGTTAGGCTCTATACCATATATGCTCTATACCATATATAAATTCAATGTTTGGCAGTTTTCTATAAGTATCAATATAGAATATTTTAGAAAGCGGACTCTCAATGCACACAAACAGATTTCTGTTTCATGGCTTGGGACGTATGTTCGGGGTTTTGGTATGAGGGATTGAATCGATGTATGTTTTACAATGGATTGAAGGTATATGTTTATATTTGATTGGAGCAAAGTATTCTCATGTCTTCATGATCCAAAGCTTAAATATAACTGAAATTCTTAAAAAATGTTGAATCGATGACTAATGCTGCCGTAATATTGAGAAGGATTTAAGGGTTTAAGAAAAGAAGGTGGTAGTATGATATATTCATTTGAGGAATATCTTAGATGAGTAGTGGTAGTTGTATGGGTGCAGTAAAAGCCTTATTAACAATTTTTTTTTTATGATCAGGTGTAATGGCATGGTCACCGTTGCCACTTGAAATCTTTCTAGAGTAGCTTTTTAGCGTAGTCCGAAAGTGGTATGCGTAGCCACAACTTATAGAAAATGTAAAATCTTACCAATTTAAAGCTTTGCAGGAAGTTATTGCTATGATATTAACATAGTATGATATATGGAAGTCGTATGGGTGAAGTAAACACCTAATTTTTGGTGATCTAGTATAATGGAATGACCAGTGTTGCAATATGAAATCTTTCTAGAGTAACTTTTTCGCAAAGTGATCCTTTTCTGGTTAGGCGATGAGAGTTCGACATCAAAAATCTCATGTTATTTCTTATGGAAGTCAAAATTTACTTTTGCAATTATCTCGCTTTAACTCATCATCTGTCTCTCTCTAATACATATGCTTGAGGTGGATCTGGTCATATACTTGCTTGCTTGGAGCTTGGTATTATCAGTTGTTTGTTTTATATGCTATGAGTATATATATATATATATATATATATATATATATATATAAATATGTTGGCTTTAGGTTAAGAGTGGGTTAAATTAAAAGCTTTGATGACAGAAGATAGGGCTAGGGAAGTTGTATGGGAGCAGTAAAAGAATAATTTTTGGTTGTCAGGTGTAATGACATGACTTAGCAGGTAATTTGATATTAACTTTTGCCAAGATCGTGGCGGTAGAGATTGGGTTAAGTTTAGTGGTCCTCGAAGTTTATTTTATGGGTGGTGGGTGTTCATAATATAGTAGGAAGCTTTAGTGAATATCATTCTTTTCAACCATGTGACTCTATCAAAACATCTGTGTTGCTGTAACATTAATCTGTGTTCATACTTGAGGTGGTTATGATAGCTTGAAATTATCTTATTGATATTGGTCAATGAGGAATTCCACAGGTTTTGTTTACAATTCGTTATATTTTTTTCAGGTCTGGGATTAACAAATATTTTGAGAATAAATTAAGTTTGGTGATGCTTGAAGTTTATTTTATGCGATGTTCTAGATGGCAACAAAATGAAAGTTTATAAGAATTTGGTAACAGTATGTTCTATAAAAAAAAATCTAATAAGCAGAAGAAAATTGTATAAGAATCTGGTAAGAGTATGTTGCATGAGAATTTGGTTAGTGGTTAGTGTCTTCTTAAATGTGAGACTGTTGCGATGAATATTGAGGAGCTTATAAGAGAATATAATAACATTTTTCTCGATGAGCATAAGAAACAAATTCAAGAAGTCGAGTCAAAATGTTATGAGCACCTTGTAAGCTGGGCTTGGGCAAGCGATGATGCAACGAATGGATCAGTATGAGTTTGTGGCCGAAAATATAAACAAATTTGATACAAGTGATTACCCAGAAGATAATCAATTCAATTTACCGCTCATGAATAAAAACATTCCTGGTCTAATGAAGGATGAGCTGAATGGGAAAATCATGAGCGAATTTCTTGTCTTGCGCTCGAAAATGTACAGTCTGCATATAAACGATGGTAAAACTGTAAAGAAAGCAAAAGGGGTAAAGGCTAATGTAGTCCAGAGGCATATCGATTTCGAAGACTATGTCGAATATTTGAATAACAAGCAAGTATTAACTGCTAATCAGAGAACCATACGATCGCATAACCATAATTTCTGCACGATCAACCAAAAGAAGATTGCATTGAGTCCATATGATAACAAGCGGTATATTATGAGTGGGACAACGGATACTCTACCATGGTGACATTACTCTATTCTATGGTATTCTTTTTATTCAATTTCCCTACTAAGTCCAGAGCTCCCGAATAATATTTGCCCACTAAAGCGAGCTCCTAATCGGGAGGTTGAGCGTTTTACCCAGAATGCTAGGGCGGCTTGAGAAAAAACATTTACACATGGGCTCGACCTTGACCCTGACATCAGCTTTGAAACCGGAAGGGCGTCAGGTCTTTGGCCGTCATCCGGAAGTGTGTCTTGGAGGCTACAACCTTGATTCCCTATAATCAAGCTCGTCAAGGTGCTCATAACAATTTGACTCGACTTCTTGAATTTGTTTCTTATGCTCATCGAGAAAAATGTTATTATATTCTCTTATAAGCTCCTCAATATTCATCGCAACAGTCTCACATTTAAGAAGACACTAACCACTAACCAAATTCTCATGCAACATACTCTTACCAGATTCTTATACAATTTTCTTCTGCTTATTAGATTTTTTTTTATAGAACATACTGTTACCAAATTCTTATAAACTTTCATTTTGTTGCCATCTAGAACATCGCATTCTTTCATCAAAGCTTTAAATTTAACCCCCTCTCAACCTGATAAGAAAGTACTCCAATATCGCAGCAGTTTCACGTGATCTATTTTCAGATATATATTCACCCAGCCCAGCTAAACACGTGATGACCCCTGACAGCCAGAGCATATAAAGCAAACAACTGATAACAACAAGCTCCAAGCTGGCAAGTAAACGATTGCATATTGTCGCTAAAGCTCTCATCCACCAAGTATACAGACCAGCCCAACACAAGGATGATAATTCCAGGCAGCCATAGCATATAAATCAAACAACTGATAACACACAGCTCCAAGCTGGCATATAAGCGATCATATATACCTCAAGCATGTATGTTAGAGCGAGGCAGATGTTGTGTGTTAGAGCGAGATGGTTGAAAGGTATGGTATTCACTAAAACTTCCTACTAGATTATGCGCACCCGCCGCACATAAAATAAACTTCAAGCATCACCAAACTTAATTTATTCTCAAAATATTTGTTAATCCCAGACCTGAAAAAAATATAACGAATTGTAAACAAAACCTGTGGAATTCCTCATTGACCAATATCAATAAGATAATTTCAAGCTATCATAACCACCTCAAGTATGAACACAGATTAATGTTACAGCGACACAGATGTTTTGATAGAGTCACATGGTTGAAAAGAATGGTATTCACTAAAGCTTCCTACTATATTATGAACACCCACCACCCATAAAATAAACTTCGAGGACCACTAAACTTAACCCAATCTCTACCGCCACGATCTTGGCAAAAGTTAATATCAAATTACCTGCTAAGTCATGTCATTACACCTGACAACCAAGAATTATTCTTTTACTGCTCCCATACAACTTCCCTAGCCCTATCTTCTGTCATCAAAGCTTTTAATTTAACCCACTCTTAACCTAAAGCCAACATATTTATATATATATATATATATATATATACTCATAGCATATAAAACAAACAACTGATAATACCAAGCTCCAAGCAAGCAAGTATATGACCAAATCCACCTCAAGCATATGTATTAGAGAGAGACAGATGATGAGTTAAAGCGAGATAATTGCAAAAGTAAATTTTGACTTCCATAAGAAATAACATGAGATTTTTGATGTCGAACTCTCATCGCCTAACCAGAAAAGGATCACTTTGCGAAAAATTTACTCTAGAAAGATTTCATATTGCAACACTGGTCATTCCATTATACTAGATCACCAAAAATTAGGTGTTTACTTCACCCATACGACTTCCATATATCATACTATGTTAATATCATAGCAATAACTTCCTGCAAAGCTTTAAATTGGTAAGATTTTACATTTTCTATAAGTTGTGGCTACGCATACCACTTTCGGACTACGCTAAAAAGCTACTCTAGAAAGATTTCAAGTGGCAACAGTGACCATGCCATTACACCTGATCATAAAAAAAAATGTTAATAAGGCTTTTACTGCACCCATACAACTACCACTACTCATCTAAGATATTCCTCAAATGAATATATCATACTACCACCTTCTTTTCTTAAACCCTTAAATCCTTCTCAATATTACGGCAGCATTAGTCATCGATTCAACATTTTTTAAGAATTTCAGTTATATTTAAGCTTTGAATCATGAAGGCATGAGAATACTTTGCTCCAATCAAATATAAACATATACCTTCAATCCATTGTAAAACATACATCGATTCAATCCCTCATACCAAAACCCCGAACATATGTACGTCCCAAGCCATGAAACAGAAATCTGTTTGTGTGCATTGAGAGTCCGCTTTCTAAAATATTCTATATTGATACTTATAGAAAACTGCCAAACATTGAATTTATATATGGTATAGAGCCTAACTTACTATCCATACAGGAAAATAGTCTTCTAGTAATTTACAGCTTAGTTCCTTACCTTCCCAAAGGCTACACTATACCTTACTTAACAAAATAATAAAATAGTTTCGATTAAAATGTAACCTTACCATATTACGCCCACTAACTCCTAGCTGAATGTGTGTCTATTTGCAGCCGGAGCCCGAATCTGTAGGCAGCTACATTCGATATCATCAGCCCAAGGTACAGCGCTATATACAATGATTACTCAACAGAGAGTTCTTGATTGAGGAATCGTAGTCATTTGGTTAAGATAAATTTTTTTAAATAATTTTGTTAAGAAAGGTATAAACAATTTATTTTGGTTCGGAAGATAAGAAAGTACGCTTAGTATTATCAAAACACCACATTTCGGTATGAATAGTAGTTAGATGTGTAAAGCGACCTCACCCCGCCGCTAATAGTCCCGTTGAACAACAAGCCTGATAATTCCAGGCAACCATAATATACTCATAGTATATAAAGCAGACAACCAAGCTTCAAGCTGGCATGTATATGATCAAGTCCACCTCAAACATGTGTGCTCGAGAGAGAAAGATGTTTTGAGAGAGCGAGATGGTTTCAAAGTACGGTATTCACTAAAGCATGCCTACAAAAGTAGCCTAGGCTTGAATTATTAGTAATATGAATTACATCAGAAAAGGTATGATCGCTAATATCAAAAAAAGCATAGCCCGTAGAGGATTTCTGATAAGACTTTTCAGTACACGCACACCCCTGCACCCAAAATTTTCTGATATGACTTTAATTTCCATTCTTACCATCCCAAGCAGCCGTGATCTCTTTTTAGATATCGAATATCATGATTACTCCTGTTTATAAAAGATACATACAAACCACAACTTACGTCATAGTTGTTGCAGGTTTTTTTTATCAGCAAAAGAAATTTTCAATTATAACTTCCCCCACTCAACTAAGACAACATAGTTGTTTTTTCCAGCTAAAGAAATTGGGAATCTTCCATAAATCGTTCAATTTGTTTACTTTACTTGGGTCTGTGCGAATTTTGTTTACATTATTCGACTGCGATTTTTGTTTACATTATTCGAATTGTTTATGCAATGAATCAAATTAGAAGCATTGCACCTGAAGATCAAAAATTAGGCAATTTCTTATCTAAGCCAACATATCTACCTACGTTAGTTGTTATTGTTGCTAATTTAATAACATAGCGCAATACGGAATATCGCCTGGTAGAAAACATTTTGGTATGACGTAGTGTGTGTGTGTGTGTGTGTGTGCGTGCGTGTGTTGTATGGGTGTGTGTTGTATGGGTGTGTATGTGTCCAGCCTCGCAAAAGTGGCCCACTGTCTCTGTCCCCACAACTCTAAGTGTATATAGCAAGTTTAAAGATCACCCACACAACACCTCCATGGCCTGATGTTAGAGCGCCTCGGATTTTTACAAAACCAATCGTTCTCGGTTCGATTCCAGCAAAAGCCAGCATTATTTTATTAAAAATCAGCTAAGACAGAGCTTGATCAGCTGACGGGGACTCAGCCAACCAGATGAAGTCATCCCCTGGGCAGCCAGACAGTAGGAAAGGAATTCCCCCAGGCAGGCCCCTTAACGTAGACCACTAGACGGAATCTCCCAGTGGCCCAGAGTCCGGTCCGGACCACCAAAATAGTTGGAATTTTCCGGACACTTTTTGTATGGAAAAAGTGGCCCAGAATCCCCATAGCTACACTACTTATCATATGAGTTTCTTATCATAAATATACATTGAGTTTGTTAGTTTAAACCTCATTTCAGGGAAATCAGTTCGGATCAAAACAAAGTGCCACGAAAGTTTTATCGATAAAAAATGCAAAATAAGACGGAAATACTTGTGATTTGCACTCCTAATTGATTATTTAATATCTTTTTATTATTTCTATAGTGAAATTAATTAGTGGTAATCGTAATTTTCTCAAATAGAAGGCAAATTTGCAATGCATCATAACGAAGTGCAAAAAGTGGGATTAGTGACAAATTAAAATGTGGAATACAATTCTAATAATCTTCCTTCAATTTATCTTTCTATTTAGAAGGTAAAATGGTACTTATTTGAAGATTTTTTACTTTTTAAGAAACGCGTCATGCGAATCGATTAACGGAGAAAATGGCGAATCTATGGTGGTGGATAGTCATACCTTGTTAGTATGTATATGGTGGTGTTTACCATGCTCCGTCTCTCTTGCCCATACGCAGGATTCAGGTAAAAATAACTTTTGAAAATTAAACTAGGAATGAGTTTAATTCCTTAAAAGCGATTAAAATATCACTTGGACGCAAGAAAATATATTTTTTTTACTTTAGTTCGATTTCCGGGAATAAAATTTCATCTGATTGGGTTGAGTTTTACATGTTTTTATGTAGTAAATGTTTTACTGGGTGCTCTAACGGTGATATACCGAAACCCAATATATGTGCAACATGAAATACCAAATCGCTCAGTCCATTGTTATAAGTCAGTGGTCCCGCCCTAGCAGAACTAACTTAATGACAAGTTAGGACCACTGACATATATTATATGGACTGCTTAACTTTCTATTTTATATGGGCTCAATTGCTTATGTCAATTAAAGTTCTTACGCCGGTGCCAACATAGAAAAAATCATTGGCGGGGAGTTGAAAAAATAAGCGCGCAGCTCGAAAAGAGTTTATAATAAAACGTTTCGAACTTCTGCTTAATATCTAATGAATATATTGCCTTTGGTAAAACAATTTTATCAGTAATGACCCTAAATAATTAATTTAAAAACATTTATTTCGACGGACCCATTTATTTATTTGTTGTTTACAGTTCTCCTCAGTTAGTACTTGGTGCTTAGACGGAAAGCGTCAGCATTATAGAAGTGAGCCCATTTTTTGCAGTGCATTTCCATAAACGTAGTCAGTCCATATTATATATGTCAGTGGTTAGGACACAGAAGAGTTTTCCGATTGCTTTACATTTCAAATGCAAGAAAAGGAAGAAAGCGAAAAAAAAATGAAAAAAAATCAAACTCTCTTTCAAATTTTTATGAATAAAGATAAAAAAGTGAAAACGCAAATTGCATGCAACGAAACAGAATGACATATGATACATTTTTTAAAGGGGCGGAGTGTGAAAACCGGTTTTTTCTGAAATATTGATACAAATATTCAATAGTTTTTATAGAACGGCAAATGTTTTTTAGTGTAATTTCTACGCTATTTGAGCAGCACGTGTTTCTGTTTACATTCGTTTTGCTCTGAAGAGATTAAAGAAGACTTTTATTTGAGAGAAATTTTATATCTCCTTTCAGCACCTTGGCAAAAGCGAAATTTTTTTTTTCGTAAAAAATAGAGGTAGTGTGACCTGATGTACATTATTATGAAAAGTTTTCAAACTTGATTTGGAAGGTATTCAATAAGATTTTGTCGTTCGGGTAATCCTACGTTCTCTCCATTTTTGTGATTAACTCGTTGTCTCAGTTGCAATACAATAACGCATAGCCAAGTTCTTTTCCCCTATTCATGCAAGAGACGGAAGTATATGACTTTGTCTGTTTCGGTCTAAAAAACACGAAAAATTTCCAACTTTGTTCGGCTATGTCCTATCTTCTTAATATTAGGTTATCGTTGACCATAGATTTGGCATTTTGTGCGTATATCGTCATGCGAATTGAATCACATAGGGCAAAACCCTCGAGAATACTTCCCAAGCCATGAAACAGAAACCTACATGAGTGCGTTGGGCGTCCGTTTTCTAAAATGTTCTATATTGATGTTTATGGAAAAGTGCCAAATATTGACTTAATATATGCAATAGAGCCTAAGCTACCATCCATACAGGAAAATAGTGTTCTAGTACTTTACAGCTTAGTTCCTTACCTTCCCAAAGGCTACACTTGCTATATACCTTACTTAAACAAATAATAAAATAGTTTTGATTACAAGTAACCTTACCATATTACGCTCTTAAGTCTCAGCTGGGTAGTAATTGTGTGTATGTGCAGCCGGAGTCCGAATATGTAGGCCACGTCATGCCATGACGGCACAGCGTCATATACAATTATTACTCAGCTGACGGTTTTGTTTGAGGAATCTTAGTCATTTGGTTCATATGATTTGTATACCCTAGATGAAATCTATAAGGTATACTAAGTTTGTCATTATGCTTGTAACGCACAGAAATAATTATGGTAGAGCAAAATGGATTGGACACCCTGCATAAAATTAAAAGTTATTTTGATTTTTGCATGTCCGTCTGTCCGTCCGTCCGTCCGTGCGCACGATAACTGGAGACCGCGTTCATTTAGAAAGCTGAAATTTTGTATACTGACATTGAAAAAAAAAGTAGAATTAAGTTCGAAGATGAGACAAATCGGGCAACTCCCTCGTGAGGTTGCCATACAAAAATTTCGTTTTCCACTATATTTGGACACTACCTGAGAACACGTCGCCATAGAAAGCTGAAATTTGGTACATGGTGTTTTCATAGTAATAGCAAATAAAATTTCAAAAATGGACTAAATCGGGCAACTCCTTCTTGGTGTTGCCATATAAAAATTTTGGTTTTTTACATATACTTTGAAAACGACCAGTCCTAGACATTTTTATTGTACCAAAGCTTCTTCAGAATAAGAAATCCTATGGGTAATAATCATTTTTTCTGTTCGACGAGCCGTTCTAGAAATATATGCTAGAAACTAATGCAAAAATCAAAATTGCTCAATTGGGTGACCATACGAAATTTCATACGAGCATTCATCTAGGGTATCATAAGAATTGGTCTCAGACCAATTCTAGCATTTTCACTTGTTTTAAATATATTTGTTAGGAAAGGTAAAAGAATTTTATTTCTGTTCCGAAGATAAGAAAGCGAGCTTAGGATTATCAGAACACCATTTATCTGTATGAAGTTTAGGGCAGAGGAGCTATTCAAATCAAACTTTGTGCGTTTTACATAAGAACACTGCAAACATTTGAGAATGTTAGGCCTCCGTTGGGACCCGCATGTGGTAGGGAGGGAGTCTGTTTCATGACTTGTGAAGTATTCTCGAGGGTTGTTCATGT
>OZ005742.1:89826003-89870143 GCA_963930735.1 Dioctria linearis
AGGTGTTCCTATAAAAGCGCAAGCAAACCACTAGGAGCCATCATTCAGTTTCAGTAAGTCTCAGTGTTAGTTTAAAATATAAAAAAATTAAAAATGTCTTCGGTGTTAGTAAATAAAAGTGAATAAAGTCTACGAGTATATTGTTCAAAAGTGTAATAGAAACATGCATAAATTTCAAGTTGCATTTCGGAAGTGCAATAAGAGTGCTAGGAAACGACATTTCGAGAGCTGTCTCGAGCAAATTAAAGCATTGAGAGCACTATTGAGAACTCCCCGTCGAGGTGGAGGAATTACTCGTGTAAGAAGAAGTGATTTTGTACAGTGGGAGGAAATAAAGACAGCGTTCGCAGACAGAATTCGACAAGGTGTTATTGCAAATTTAAAACATATCGATCCGAAGCTATTTATGCATGCCGCTACCAAATTATTTTCACGTCGTGTTAAAAATACCTTAAAATGTTATTTTAATATTTAAGTTTCTACAACGTTTTGCGGTGAATTTGTTAAAGAAACTGGTGACAATGAAATTATAAAAGACATTAATTAAATACTTCCAAGCGAGAACAGCTCCAATTAGTGCAGATGATAACTTAGAGAAGTGGTTTAAATCAAACATTTTGGATCCAATACACACTCAGCTGGAAGAATTCCAGGAAAAAGACAGTGGCTGGGCACTGCAATCAATAATACATCTAGCAGTACACATCAACAAGTTTGAGCAGCTTCGAGGATCTTCGTATATACCCCTACCAAAGGAAATTGCATCAAAGAAAGCTTGCATCAATGTACAAAATAATGATGAAGCATGCTTCGCATGGGCTGTAACATCAGCGCTATATCCTTCAGCAGCAAATAGTAACTCCGCTAGGACCTCATCATACCCACATTATTCAACTGTACTTAATTTAACTGGAATAACAATTCCCATGACACTTAAGCAAATTACGAAAATTTGAAGACCACAACGATTTATCAATAAACGTATTCATCCTAGAGAAAGAGCGTTTCTTCACCACAGTTCCAGTTAGACTTACGAAACACGACATGTAAATCTCTTAATGCTACAAGATGGCTATGACCAGTCTGATGATCATATGGATGACGATGATGATGCTGGCAGATATCATTTCTGCTGGATTAAAGATCTTTCCCGACTCATATCGAAGCAAACTTCGAAAAATCATGCTAAAAGGCATATATGCGACAGATGTTTGCTCTACTTTTACTCTGAAGAAAAATTAGTAACCCACACTCCCGAATGCGAGAAGCAAATTGATTGCAGAATTATGTTTCCATCAGAAGAAAAGAAATGGGTGGAATATACGAATTATAACCATAAGAATCCAGTCCCATTTTCTATGTATACCGATCTTGAGTCAATATTGAAGCCGATTCAGGGAAACGATCGAAATACACAGCGAATCCAGGAGCATGAAGTTCATAGCATAGGATTGTATTTCCACTGCAAACATGATGCTAAGCTCTCATATTACAGAGCATATCGAGGCAAGAATTTCCAACAATGGTTTGCATTAGAATTGGAAAAAATTGCATCCATAGCTGTACAGGAAAAGCTGAATATCACATATGGAAAATACTTGCTGCCATATATGTGAAAAAACGTTTGCAGCCGATGAGGAACGAGTTCGGGACCATTGCCACTTAACAGGAAAATATCGAGGACCAGCGCACAATGCATGTAATCTCATTTATCAAGATTGCTTCATAGTTCCAGTCATTTTTCACAATTTATCTGGATATGATGCCCACTTCATTATTAACGATATAGCTACATCTTTCCAAGGAAAAGTTGATCTCTTACCAATAAACAAGGAAAGATATATCTCGTTCACCAAGCACATGGAAAGCAGCCACATAAAATTCAGATTCATCGATTCCTTCCGTTTTATGGTAGAATCTTTAGATAAGCTATCATCATTGCTGCCGGTGCATAAACTAACTACTACAAGATCAGTATGGCAGGGATTGGATGATGATGACTTTAAACTACTTACGCGCAAAGGTGTCTTCCCGCAAGATTTTATTGATGACTGGGATAAATTAGATTTCCGCAACTTGTCAACACAGGAAGCGTTCTGCAATAAACTGACGGACAGTGCTATATCTCCTGAGGGCTACAATCATGCTAAAGAGGTCTGGCAAAAATTTGAAATACAAACACTTGGTGAATATTCAGATCTAAACCTTAAGACGGATGTTCTCCTATTGGCCGATGTGTTTGAGAACTTTCGAGAAGTGTGCATGAAGACATACAATTTAGATACAGCACATTATTACACCATGCCAGGTCTAACATGGAATGCTATGCTAAAATACACTAATGTGAAATTAGAGCTGATAACCGACGTAGATATACTGCTATTCATAGAGAGAGGCATTCGAGGTGGTATAAGTCAATGTTCGAACAGAAATAGTAAAGCAAATAACAAATATATGGATGATTTTAAGCCTGAGGAGAAAGAGAAATACTTGATGTATTATGATGTGAATAACCTTTATGGATGGGCCATGTCACAGCATTTACCAACCGGAGGATTCAAATGGGTTGATGCTCCCAATATTGACGTTTCCGAAATTCCTGATGATTCTCCAACTGGATACATATTCGAAGTCGACTTGGATTATCCTCAACATCTACATGATAAGCATAAGGACTTACCATTTTGCTCTGAGCATGCAGCACCACGTGGAGCAAAATTAGAAAAGCTTTTGACAACATTACACCCAAAAACTAAATATGTTATACGCTACCGAAATTTGAAGCGATGCTTATCACATGGACTCATCCTGAAAAAAGTGCACCGGGTCCTTCAATTCGACCAATCAGCTTGGCTTATTGACTTAAATACTACCAAACGGATGCAGGCTACAAGCAATCATGAGAAGGACAGCTATAAGAAGATGAATAATGCAGCTTTTGGTAACACCATGGAAAATGTACGCAGGTATAGCTATATCAAGTTTTGCGAAAAGTGAGAAGGTCACTATGGTGCAAAAGCCCGGATTGCTGCACCCAACTTCCACAGTGCAACGATCTTTGATGAGAATTTAGTTGCTGTGGAATTAAGGCGACTCAAAATCTTATTCAATAAGCCTCTCTATATTGGAATGGCAGTTATGGAAATTTCAAAGATATGCCCCTACGATTTCCACTACAGTTTTATGCAGCGTGAATTAGGAGATAAATGTAAAGTCATGTATACAGATACAGATTCTCTAATATATGAACTTGAAGAGAAAAATGCATATGAGTTTATGGCCGAAAATATAAACAAATTTGATACAAGTGATTACTGAGAAGATAACCAGTACGATTTACCGCTCATGAATAAAAAGATTCCTGGTCTAATGAAGGATAAGCTGAATGGGAAAATCATGAGCGAATTTGTTGGCTTGCGCTGGAAAATGTACAGTCTGCGTATAAACGATGGTAAAACTGTAAAGAAAGCAAAAGGAGTAAAGACTAATGTAGTCCAGAGGCATATCAATTTCGAAGACTACATCGAATGTTTGAATAACCAGCGAGTATTAACTGCTAATCAGAGCTCCATACGATCGCATAACCATAATGTCTACACGATCAACGAAAAGAAGATTGCATTGAGTCCATCTGATAACAAGCGGTGTATTAGTGGGACAACGGATACTCTACCATGGGGACATTACTCTATTCAATCAAAACAGCAAGGAGCAGACGCAGAAAACATATAATCTAAGGCTAGTCTAAGATATGTATTGTAAATAAAAATTGTATTAAAGCTAAAATACGATTTAATGAAATAGTTTGTTTTAATTGTATTATAGTCTAAGATATGCATTTTTGTAAAATAAAGAAAGTATTGTTACAGTTTTAGGGAAACCGATTTAAGGAAGCCCAACCATTGAATGATACACTAAGACTTAAATGTTAATATTTTTCAATTTATAATAAATCAATAATGTTATTTTATATATGGTATTCTTTTTATTCAATTTCCCTACTAAGTCCAGAGCTCCCGAATAATATTTGCCCACTAAAGCGAGCTCCTAATCGGGAGGTTGAGCGTTTTACCCAGAATGCTAGGGCGGCTTGAGAAAAACACATTTACACGTGGGCTCGACCTTGACCCCTGACATCACCTTTGAAACCAGACGGGCGTCAGGTCTGTGGCCTTCATCCGGAAGTGTCTCTTGGAGGGTACAATCTTGATTCCCTATAATCAAGCACGTCACAGGGGATTCCATATTGCTTTTCAAAATAGGTCTGATAACTGCTTAACAGCTTTTAAACAGGTCAGATAACAGCTTTTCAAACAGCTCTGGTAACAGGTAAATAGCTTTTACACAGGTGAGATAACAGCTAAACAGCTTTTCGAACAGGTCTGATAACAGCTTAACAGCGTTTAAAACAGGTCAGATAACAGCTTAATAACTTTTCAAGCAGGTCTGATAACAGCTTATCAGCTTTTCAAACACGTCTGATAACAGCTTAACAGCTTTTCAAACAGGTCTGAAAACGGCTTAACAGCTTTTAACGAGGTCTGATAACAGCTGAACAGCTTTTCAAACAGGTCTGATAACAGCTTAACAGCTTTTCAAACAGGTCTGATAACAGATTAACAGCTTTCAAACAGGTCTCATAACAGCTTAACAGCTTTTCAAACAGGTCTGATAACAACTTAACAGCTTTTAAACAGGTCTGATAACAGCTTAACAGGTTTTCAAACAGGTCAGATAACAGCTAAACTGCTTTTCAAACAGGCCCGGTAACTGCTCAACAGCTTTTAAACAGGTCAGATAACAGCTTTTCAAACAGCTCTGGTAACAGGTAAAAAGCTTTTACACAGGTCAGATAACAGCTAAACAGCTTTTCGAACAGGTCTGATAACAGCTTAACAGCTTTTCAAAACAGGTCTGATAACTGCTTAACAGCTTTTAAACAGGTCGGATAACAGCTAAACAGCTTTTCGAACAGGTTTGATAACAGCTTAACAGCTTTTAAACAGGTCAGATAACAGCTAAACAGTTTTCAAACTGACCTGGTTGACAGACGGAATCCCCTGTCACGTGCTTGATTATGGGGAATCAACGTTGTAGCCTGCCAGACACACTTCCGGATAAAGGTCAAACACCTGTGCGCTTTCATCGTTACTGGTTAATGCCAGCTGAAACCAAAACGTGGCTTAGTAGGCTAATTATAAATTGATAAATGCCAGAGGGTAAATCATCTGTCTCGTTAGCTCAGAAGTAAGAGCAGTCGCCCGGCAAGCGGAAGGTCCCGGTTTCAAACCCCGGACGAGGCGGTTGTTTTTTCTTCTTGTATTTATGATTTAATTTAGAATGATTAAATAAAAAAAGTTCTTAAGATTTCTTCTAATAACATGGTACTGAATATCGCCTGGTAGAAAATCTTTTATTATGACGTTGTGTGTGTGTGTGTGTGTGTGTGTGTGTGTGTGTGTGTGTGTGTGTGTGTGTGTGTGTGTGTGTGTGTGTGTGTGTGTGTGTGTGTGTGTGTGTGTGTGTGTGTGTGTGTGTGTGTGTGTGTGTGTGTGTGTGTGTGTGTGTGTGTGTGTGTGTGTGTGTGTGTGTGTGTGTGTGTGTGTGTGTGTGTGTGTGTGTGTGTGTGTGTGTGTGCGTGTGTGTGTGTGTGTGTGTGTGTGTGTGTGTGTGTGTGTGCGTGTGTGTGTGTGTGTGTGTGTGTATGTGTGTGGGTGTGTGTATGTGTGTGTGCGTGTGTGTGTGTGTGTGTGTGTACGTGTATATATATATATATATATATATATATATATATATATATATATATATATATATATATATATATATATATATGTGTGTGTGTGTGTGTGTGTGTGTGTGTGTTGTGTAAATATCGCTCAATTGCTTTACTTTACTCGGCTGCGAGTTTTGTTTACATTATTCGGAATTTGATTATCGGCCTGAAGACGGACATATCCAAGTCAACTGCATTGGTTGTTGTTGTTATCATCAGTATCCCCCGAAAAGAAAACTTCTAGCTAATGTCAAATTTTCAGTACAACAGCGACCTCAGCGCCCCCCCCCCCCCCCACAGAACCCTCAGTGATCCAGAACTCCCAAAAAAGTTTGGGAATCTACCTTGCACTTTTTGTATGGAAAAAGTGTCGCAGAATGGACATAGCGTAAATACTCTCGATTACGGAGTTATTTTCCTTTGTCATCTTTTGCACACTCTGCAAAGATAACTCAGGCTTTCTATGAACACATTAGAATAAAATATCCACAACTTGCCCCAACACGTTGGTTGTCAAATTCCAGAATTTGAACACTGTTTGTCAGTACAG
Organism: Dioctria linearis; assembly: GCA_963930735.1. Lineage (NCBI taxonomy): Eukaryota > Metazoa > Arthropoda > Insecta > Diptera > Asilidae > Dioctria > Dioctria linearis. The sequence goes on from OZ005742.1 coordinate 89,832,327, forward strand.
AGAAGGCATTACCGAGTTTTTTTTAGAAAATAATATCCGACTCAGAAATCAATCGTTTCTGACGAAACCGTAGGATTGGTTGGTCTTCAACATCCGCGGCGCTTACAAAATACTGATGAACCAAATTCACAATACAAAATTTTATTTTTGGAGATAATTGACACCATTTCTACCCAAATGGATATTAGATTTGAAAGCATGAAGCTTGTGTTTATTGAATTGTTGAATTACAAGAACAGTGCAAGTTATTCACAAAGCTTACCATCCAATGCATTTAATTTTATTAATAGTTCGCATCGTCAGTTCTTTGAATTTTAAAAATTGAACAATAAGTTAATTGTGGTCTATAATTCTAATGGAACAACTACTGCTGAAAGATCGTTTTTAACACAAAATCTAATAAAAATGTATTTGAGGAACTCTATGGGACAAGGAAGACTGTCGAGCTTAGGCCTTTTATCATTTGAAAAACATCTCATCAAAGAATGAAAGCAAAAGGAAAAACTCTACAAGGAAGTCACACACGACTTTTGTAAGAAAATTAGGCACATGGAATTCATTTATAAATGAATTATCATTAAAGTAATGTATGAAATGTTCACAAAAGTGTCTATATCCGTTCTTGAAGAGTAACATAAGCTGCGCCGCTTCTCTTTTAAATATTACTATTTATTGAATGTAAAATTCTTCCCTCTTAAGAGATCCGACTAAGGCATATTTCGTTGTCTTAAAAATACGAGCATACTACAATGTGGCGTTATTTTTAGTTTTTATTTGAGAAAACTTATATATTAATTTTTCAATATTAGTCGATCCTAAACACCCGGCTTTATAGGCATGTCTCGCCACTCCGCTTCCAAGAAAAAAAACTAGATCAGCACTTTTAATCGACTAGAGTGTGCATTCGGGGCGATTTTAATAAGAAAATCTTTTGAGATAGGAAAATCTTTGTCGAGGTTCCAATGTTCAAGACCAGAGGAACAACGAACAGTTTTCAATTGTGTCCCATATTCTTTATTATAATTCTCGTTGAATGTTATTGACACCCGGAGAGAAAAAGCATGGTACATCACTTACCAGGATCCATACTTCAAATCTTTTAATTACTAGTACAAGTTCCGGTACTGGTATACTTAAATATTTTCAAGTACAAGTCCAAGTAGTGGCACATATAAGGTTCGAAAGCTTTCGAAAACTCAAATCAAAATTTAAAAAAAAACAATACCGAGCTAAATAACTGGATGTGGTCAACAGGTGCGGAGGAATACAGCGGGTGGTGCACTTGATTGTCAACCTTCTCAACAATTTCGCTAATTCTCTTTCTAATTTACTGAAGGCGGTACGATTTCTTGAGGCTCAAATACCCCCTATTATTAGAAAATGTATTTAAGTAATTTACAACAGTTGACGTACTTTGGATTATGGCGGTATTTGTAGTAAGTGCGTTAAGTACCAATATCGGGACTTGTACTTGAGAATTTTTTGAGTACCAGTATCGGAACTTGTATGTGAATGAGATGAGTCAACTGACTGTGCCAAAGGTAGATTTTCAAAAGTTATTTTAGAAGTTAGTGATAATGTTGTCCATCACCTGGTTGTAAATATGTATATTCCAATATTCGGAAGGCCTTGTATCTTATGAAAGTCTACTTAATTACTTTTACCTAGAGTGATCTCTATCACGAAGTCTTTTACTCTCCGGTTGCCTTCTCCTTTTCGAGACTCGAGTAGGTTCTAGACAAATTTAATGTTTTCCTATGAATTTCTCGGTTTTCTATAGTATCTATTGTCTAGAGTGTTAATATAGTTTTATTCCATAATGCTACGTAATAAAAATATTATTGAATTCGTCTTTATAAAAATAATCAGCCTTATTACTGAATGCGTTGGGATTGGAAGCGAAAAAGCTTAAAAGCCTTTTTTCGGAAAATTAAACAAAGTTTTACGAAATTTTCAAAATTTCATTGATATCAAAGGTTATCAATTACAATTTCCGCACAATATGTACAAATAGCTGCATGATTTCTCCTACAGATCTGGCCTTTGTCAAAATTAAATGGAATGGAGCAATCCGATCCGAACGGATTCAATTTAATTAGGTCTAAGATTGTACGCATTCACGATTTTTTTTAGTTTTCATAAGTCCCTGGGGGGGCAGTCCGCATTCTGGGGGGTCCGGATCTACCTTGCCCACTACCCAGTCACGACAATGGGATCCAGCTCTTAAAATACGGCTTGATGAAGCAATAGATAACTTGGCAAGTATATATGACGTCTCAATTGTACTCTCAATTGTTTCTAGGGAAATGTTATATGGCGGAAGATGGATTGGATGGAACCAGGGTAGAGACCGAATCGCAAAACGCAATAACCTCCGCTGAACCCATTCTAAATGTGTGTTATTAGAAGTATGATATGGGTTCCAGAGCGCGCTCGGATACTCCAAAATGAATTGAAACGTCGCTGAATTTCTCTATATTAACATATGGAGTACTTTTATAATACCACATGACAAAACGGGTGAATTTATCTTTGAGATCAAAGCAGTCAGAGATTTGAGATATACAACGAAAGATTTTAGCTTCGTGTGCATAAATTAGCATTTCTCAGTTAGATATAATAGAACTAAGGTCAGTTATGTATAAAATGAACAGCAAGCAAAGGTGACCACCCTGGGAAGCTCCAGACGAAGCATAAATGTCATCAGAAATTCCACTCCTTAAATGAACATTTTAAGCTCTGTCAAAAAAACCGGACTGCAGTCAATGAAGAAATGGAACTAGAAAACGCATCAAGTAAAGCGTAAACAACAAAAGCCTATGAAAGACCAAATATATATGTTTACATACAGTCCAATTGCTTTCCCTTTCTTTGATATGCAAAAACTTGTAAATTGCACCAATTTAGTGACCGTAGAATTTTCCTCAACCAACCCATGCTAACATGGTACCACCATATCCCGGTAATGAAAGCACACTATATCACATATCAAAGCCAGAAATAACTTAGGAATACACGAAGGTCTACTAATACTGCTACTAATATACTCAGATTCCTCGAACTCATTTTCTAAAATTGTTTACTGGTCGAAATTTCATTCGAGAACTAACCATTTGGTACATTTATTTTTTCTCGTTCCTGTATATATGTAGTATAAATAGGGGGAGCCCGTCGGCGTTGCCCGGCAGGAATTTAGATACCTAGGGAGGTGGGGGAAAATACTTCACAAGCCATGAAACGGACTTCCTCCCTACCACATGCGAGGCTCATCGGAGACCTTACATTCTAAAATATTTGCAGTCTTCTTATGTAAAACTGACAAAAGTTTGATTTGAATAGCTCCTCCGCCCTTAATTATTACTCATACAGAAAAATGGTGTTCTGATAATCTTAAGCTTGCTTTCTTATCTTCCGAACAGAAATAAAATTCGTTTACCTTTCGTAACAAAATTATTTAAAAAAATTCATCTGAATCAAATGACTACGATTGCACAATCAAAAACCCTCAGCTGAGTAATCATTGTAATGTCGCTGAATGTAGCTGCCTACAGATTCGCACTACGGCTGCACATACACACACTCAATCGTCACTCAGTTGAGAGGTATTGAGCGCAAAATGGTAAGGTTACTTTGTTATCAAAACTGTTTTATTATTTTGTTAAATAAGGTATATAGGAAGTGTAGCCGTTGGGACGGAACCAAGCTTTAAATTACTAGCAGACTATTTTCCTGTATGGATAGTAGTTTGGGATCTATAGCATATATAAAGTAAAAGTTGGCAATTTTCCATAAGTATCAATACAGAACATTTTAGAAAATGGACTCATAACGCATACATATAGACTTCTGTTTCATGGCTTGGGATTGGGAAGTATTCTCGAGTGTTTTGATAATATCTAAGCTATTATCTGACTCGATCGCGCGATTCCGTATTTTAGGGTTTTACTCTGTGTCTATATGTGTGAGTGTGCGTGCATATATTCATATGTGTAGGAGAGTGTAGCTCTCTACGTAGACGCGTTCTTAGGCGCAGTGCTTAAATACATATATTGTAAAACATGAAAATCTTGTATGGTAGCCCAACGAAAGAGTTGCCCGATTGGTCCCATTTGCAAAATGTATATGCCATTTTTATGAAAATGGATGTGTACTTAATATGAGCTCTCCACCTCGATGCTTTCTCAGGCAGCTACCAAGTATATAGTGAAAAACAAAAGTTTTGTATGTTAACATCAAGAAGAAGTAAACCGATTTAGTCCATTTTTGAAATTTTATGTACTATTACTATGAAAACACCATGTACCAAATTTTAGCTCTGCATGTCGACGCGTTTTCAAACAGTGCCCAAGTATATAGTTAAAAACGAAATTTTTTATATGGCAACCCTACGAACTTAAATTTACATTTTGAACTTAAATTTACATTTCTATTAAATTGCCGTGTACAAACTTTGGGCTCTCCACGTCGAGGCATTCTCAGGCACTTTCTAGATATATAGTGAAAAACTAATGTTTTGCATGGTAACACCAAAAGAGGTCGCCCGATTTCAACCATTTTTGAACTTGTATTTGGAATTTTGATGCAAACACCGTGCACAAAATTTGAGCTCTACACGCCGACGGGTTCTCAGACAGATTCCAAAATTTATAGTGAAACACTAAAGTTTTGTATGGCAACACCATAAAGCGGTCGCCCGATTTGGTTCTTTTTGAACTTGCCTTTGCAATTTTCATGAAAACGCGTTGTACAAAATTTTAGCTTTCCATGTTGACGCGTTCTGAGGAAGTTTCTTAGATCTTGACAACAGCACCAGTCTTTCAAGCTAGAACCAACGAAACACATCCATAAAATTTCATTGAAATCGGTTGACAGATGATTTTTATATATTAAGATTAACTGACATAGAACAATATAATAATCATAGTTTCAAGTAAAAAGCGGAACTAAAAAATTCTTGAACCAGTTAAAATTTTAAATCTAGAGCTGCACCAAAATAAAGCGTAGTCAAATATTATTCTCCAACCGCATCATGAAGATAAAATGTTTTCTGTAAAGGAATTGAAATGTTAATTTCTTTCAAATCTTCTCCAACTAGGAATTTTGAAAGAGGTTGTCTTTGAAACAAAGTTCACTAAATAGGGTGTTATCATAACCGTTTCACTCCATCCTCTGTTTATCCTGCAGATGACAACAGCGCTGGTACAAATTTAGAATGAAATATAATTTTTTAGTTTAGTGTCGGTGCAAGAATAGTGCTCTTCGACAATGTTGTGGCATTTAAATAGTTTTAATTCCTATCAAGATTTACTTAACCTAAACTATGAAGCAAAGAAAATAGTTAAGATCTATAATATATTTAGGACACAAAATGAATTAAATCTCCTTTTGTTAAACTTCTCTCAAGTTGGGTGAAATTACAACAGGTATCAAATAAAATGCAAATTATATGCCTCTTTGGGTGACTTTCTATATTCAATTTAGGTTATGTATGTATAAGTAAAACACCTTTGTAGGGGAAACAAGCCCATTTATATTGTGGTGATGTCAAAATACTCGTTAAATCAATTTATACAGTGGCCCAAAATAATTCACAGCTTCCGAGAGAGCCCCAAAAGGGCTCTTTGGTCTCAATTTGCATCAAAGGCAAATGCTGAATACATTATTTTTGGGACTTTCCATATTTGAAAAAAAGTTTTTTTACGTATATTTTATTTGATTTTCTCAATCGATTTATCGTGGAGCTAGCGCAGTCAATTTTTATGAAAATTTAGTTATCGTATTGTCGTGCCGTAATGGGTCTGTAAAATAGCTGTGGGTCTCATTAGCTACCGATACTTGAGGGAGGCGTAATTTTGTAATCATGTTTATGCTATTGCTAAAAATATCAAAATATTGACAGCATCCAATTCTCTGTTTACCAATATACGGCCTAAAAACTAAAAAGTGGTAAAAGTTTCAACAATTGGCACAAGGGTACAATATAACTATTTTTGAATGTATGTACCTATATGTAATTTGGCTTATGACGCTTTCAAAGGAGAACTGGGCGATCGATAGGCTTATGAGTTCTATTAAATGCCCGATAGATGCGGACCTTGCTGCGGACACCATAAGTGGCGCAATACGAACTGCATCAAGGGGAAGTTGCCCAGTGGAAGACATGCAGATGATCCCTAACTACCTACAATCGCGAACTACGTAAAAGTACCCAGCAGGAAAACAGTTATTATTCGTATTATGGTAATGGCTGTATAACTAGTTCCCAGAAATTGCTTCAATAACCAGTCACAAAAGCAAACTCTTGCAGTAGCTCAGAGAAACTGATTCAATAACTAACTAGAAATTCTATATTGTAAACGACTTTACCGGCAATGAAAAGCAATACTAAAAGTAATGCGAGGTGCATTACAACGCGTACCTATAGTTACCGTAACTAGTAATGAAACTAGTAGGTTAACTTTGGAGCTAGTCTAGGATGCGTTCCATTTCATACTGGGTAAGAGAACTATAGGAACTTCGCAGGGAATCCAAAATATAATTAGTTGTGTTTACAGGTCATGGGTTATATAAGTAGTTCTGGAATCACTACATTTCCGACAGGGGTGTAGAACATGCTTATGACTCAGTAAGGCCAAAGCTAACTTAATAATAAGTTAAGAAGCAGGCGAGATTTCCGAGTGTTTACATTTAAAATGCACACGGTAAGAAAAGGAAGAAAGAAAGAAAAAAAAATCAAACTTTCTTTAAAACTTTTATGAACAAATACAAAAAAATATAAAAGCGCAGATTACATGCAACGAAACAGAATGGCAAATGATTCATTTTCGTAAATAAATGATAATGGGTGAGTTTTCAGATTTTAATCCCATAAAATGTTCACGCTTTTCTTGAAATATTGACAGAGTTTGGTCATATGTTGTTGCTGTAATGGACACATCTTGTTACTGTAATCCTATAATATTTGAACAGCACGTCCTTTTGTTTACATTCGTTTTGCTCTGAAGAGATTAAGTGGGAGAACTCATGCTGCATTCTCTGATATTTTCGGGAAAAATGAAAATTTTATTTGAGAGGAATTTCAGCACCTTGGTCTTTTTCTTTAAAAATAGAGGTAGTGTGACCTGATTTACATTATTATGAACATTTTGAAAGGATTTTGAAGGTATTTAAGAAGATTTTGTCGATCGGGTAATCCTACGCTCTCTCGATTTTTGTTTTTGGCTCGTCGTCTCAGTCGCACTACAATAATGCATACCAAAGGTCTTTTCCCCCTTTCATGCAAAAGACCAAAGTATATGACATTACCTGATTCAGTCTAAAAAAACAAGAAAAATTTACAATTTTGTTCGGCTGCTTCCTATCTTCTTATAAGGTGATCTTTGCTTCTGACCCATCAAGGCTACCTACATAAGGTTCTTATGAGAACAACGTCAGATTAATTAGCACTCCCAAAAAGCGGATGGGATTTATACACTTTTACACATACTAAGGAAGGGATTATGTATGGCCATTTCTCCAGTACAGTGATTGAAAAGACACAGCCAGACGAGTGGTGTGGTGTGGCTGGACCACTTGAAGGTCTTTCAGAAGGGTAGTGTAGTAGTGCGATTGAAAGACCGACTTCAACGTTATAATAATATTTATTTGTACACTAAATTAATTCTAAAATAACTCTACTTTTAACTCTCCAGTTTTAAATATTCAACTTAGTGAAACTGGCCATATAGGAATGCGCGTTTTAATACAAACTTTTATGGCGATGCGAGCAAGTGGATGCGAATATGGATGCACTACGACTGACTCAGTGATTCTCGTTTTGCACGAAAGAGCTTTATACAGCGGGTTTTCTTTCGATCTCGAACTTATTACAGCGGTACGATGGCTGTAAAGTTTAATCTGCGTTACCATGTATTTAGTAATTCTTTAGGATAAGGTCACAGTCACTACAGTAGTATATAGCTGCTTCTGTTTGCACACGTAAGGCAATTATGCATACTCTTCATTTCTCCAAAACTTTTAAATCTACTGGTACCGATATCATGCGCTGTTATAAGAGTGCAGTGATATACTGCTACCGCTCCTGTGCAAGCTGATAGGGGCCTCATTTGTATTGGAACATGCACACCCTCTGTTTTTGACGAATTCTAACTTTTTATCTCTGATAGTTTTGCCAAAGAAAATTTAAAATATTCAAAAGCTATAAAGCAAGCCCTCCACCCAGGCACTTTCCTAAACCTTCTTATATCTATTATATAGTTATCTATATCTAAAAAACGCAACGTTGCTTTATAATTATTAATTAATATTCTATTAAAAAAAAGCTAGTATTTAATTAAACTAAATTAAAACTACTTGTATGTGCACATATAAGGATTGTACAGTATATGCCCTACACAGAAAAATATAAAAGAAATGTAATAAAATCGTTAAATTGCAATTGATTTTCAGCCTGTTATTGTGTAAGAGATATTATAATGTACATATATAAAATATTATAGAGTAGATCGGGGTTGGTTGACTAAAGGCATATGTAGACTCTCTGCGATTAACTACCCTGCAAACATTGCGGTCCAAAATCGAATCAAATTCGAAGTAAATTAATTGTACTAGGTGAAGTTAAGCTTCGAAATCGAATACGCGTGCGACCTGCTTGCGAATTGCAGGAGAGAAAAACGGAGCACGATATCAAATCGTACTGGCGGCCCGATAGTGGTTCGCTACCTCGACTTTCTTCCGAAGTTCTTGTATGTTTTGGTAGTTCGTTTTGGATTTGATGTTTTTTAACAGTACGATTTGGTATCGACCTCTATTGCAAGGCATTTTGCAAATACTTAGTAAATACGATGTGGAATAAATAAATAATAAATACTCATTGTAGCAAGACTTCACTTCGCACTTCACTCAATAAAATCTCAACTCAGAATGCCTGCGCAGAACAATTTCATGAATAAAAAATATTTCCTTTAACGACTTCCTCGAAAATTGAAATAATCCGTATCGTAACTTCTATATGTATATCAAAGAAATCGAAGAAATTTCGAGTTATAAGCGATGCATCTATTTCGAATTCTCGGGATTTAGGGCATGATGCTAAAACCTCGTTTAAGTTAAAAAAAAAATTTCGAGCTACCGGCATTTCCTCTATTTCGAATTCATTACGCTACGGCGGAATTTCGTCCAATTGTTTGCAGGGAAGGAAAACATTGATAACGAAGCTGTATGAATTTTACTGTGTATTCAGTCGAGGTATTCGCCTTAGAGTAGCAATAGTCTTCAAAGCTAGCGCACGTCGTTCGCGGAATTATAGAAAACAACAAGCACGTGAGTTAAAATTTTGTTTCATATTTAAATTGTCTTATAGCTTACATGATCATGACGTTGGGTTGCCTAGTGATTTTAATTGAAAGTGTCTGTGACGTATTCACTTGACGTAGCTTAGCACTTCATAAACGCATACACACATACATACACACGATTCGAACACATGAAAACAAATACGTCGGCGTGTGTGGCTGTGTATTCGAGTCGTGTGTGTGTGTGTGTGTGTTTGTATCGGTGGCTCACAGGACTGTGTGCTTCCTCCCCCTTAACCGCTTGCCACCCTCTATAAGTATTCGGTTATAACGGTTGGTATTACACCATCGACGAAAAGGCCTTTAACATTTCAAGAAGGGACTAAAAATTTCAGACACTTCCTGTAAAAACTTATTAAGTGCAAACTGTTACTCTATCTGCCTACATTTAATGAAGTGCCTAGACTTTACATGAAGTGCTAACTTACTTCAAGTGCGTATGATATGCATTGTTTAACGGTGTTCATATCTTGCTTTTCCTGTCATTGAAATAAGTTTTTGTTTTCAAAAAGAATATGGTAGGCTGAGGCTTATTGCCACACAGCGTAGCAGGGTTAAACGATTTATGAGTCAACTATCTCTCTCTACATCTACTCTCTACTATCTCTTAAGTTACAGATGACTACTAATGCTTTTCTTACATTCAGAACGATGGGAATCCACAAATGAAAAACAGAAAGATCGAATACATCTAAAGATGTGATGGAAATTGCCTGCAAAGATGTTATTTATGGCGATGCTTAACTCTTTCCGGGGCAGTGGTATATTGAATATACCACTAATTCTAAGATTTTTCCTTGCTACGAAGACCGATGGTATATTCTAAATTCCACGTAATAATGTTGTTTCCATTGCTCTCCTTGAAATAAAAAAAAATGTGTGCGTAGGTGCATATATACCACTTCTCTCAATAGTTTAAAGGAGCTGGATTAAAGCCGCAGTAGGCACATAACGGTTTTTTAAATTTTCTGGAAATAAATGCAGAACAGTGCAGTTTAGTAAGGAATTTTGTGAGAATCAGTTTGTATTTACGTTTTGTGAGATAGTAAATGTGCGTGGTATAGATTTTATACCACTACCTTGTGAAATTCCTTTTTCAAATTTAACCGAGAAAATAAGTGTGCAATATGAACAGAAAAACAATAAATAATGAAGAAATACTCTCATATTTGAATGTTGATGGTGATGAATTTGCTGACATTCCCTCTGATACTGAATCAGAGCACTTGGCTAATTATAGTAGTGGCTCAGAAGGAGCCGAAATGCAGACACTTTCTGATTTATGTGTTGAAAATGAAAATTCTTCACCGGAAAATAGTATGTTTATCCAAAATATACTTATTCATAGTTATTCAATAAAAATTCTTGCAAAGAAACTGCATACATGTAATACATAAATTACCACGAGTCACAGAAGAATTTGCTGATAACAAAATCAGAAAACTTCTGGCCAGACGTAAACTGACACTTTTTTTCTCAACCGCGGTGGCTTGTGAGAATACGCAAGATGATACTTTTGTTTTTCTCGGCACTGACTCGTGAGAATTTACGTAAATGGTAAAATTTGCTTATTTAATTCTTTTCTCACACATTATTCTAATTTATTGTATATAAACCAGAATTTGGAAGTTAATAGATCTCAGTTTTTTCACAAACTTTCGGCGGTGTGTTTTAATAGTACCAATTTCTTCGCTTTAATCATTTTCCCTTTCAGCAAACTCCTGGTGTGGTGGTTCAAGTACCGCGCACACCTCATCATTCAAGTACAAGAACCTTTGGCTTTTCTACAAACATAAAGTAAAAGCACTTTATACATTTGGTGACCCCGACGTGATCATTGGTTCACGTCAAACATCTCGTTCACATATCAAACACATACCTCCAGTGCTGTATAAATATGAGCTTAGACCAGCTTACTCAACGCCAAAAGGACACAGGTGATGAAATCCAGCGACTGGCGACCAATTATTATACGCAAGAACATAGCGTACCTTCAACAGCGGCTACAAAGGATTGATAATCTAAGGGCCGACTTTGAGGAAACAGACACTCAAATTCGAACTCTATACGGACAACGATTGGAACATAGCTACTTCACAAAGAGCTACTATGACGGCATACAGGGGCATACAGACGGGCTATGAGAAATTTAGAGGACAGATCATGTCTAGACTGCCGTTACACAAGGAGACCCATGGCATCGAAGACAAATTACTCGATGCGCCCAGTATCAAGGAACAAGATGCGGCTCAGATGGAGCTTAAGGGAAAAGAAAAAGCAACAGGTGTCAACCTGTTGATGGAGCCCATACAATATGAACTAGCTGCCAAGGTAGTCGGATCTAATAAAGAAACTCCTGGTTCAACTGTGAGAACAAGCCAACTTCGTGTTCTTGTCAGTAAGCAGCAGTCACTTATGCATGCCATTCAACGTACTCTTGGCAACACAGAAGGGCCAAGTGAATCTCAAACACTCCAGATGAGAATAAAAACAGTTGAGCGGCACTTTTCAGTGTTGCAAGAGCTTCAGCATAAAATTTGGCGTTTAGCAGATGATCCTAACACATTCGATTATGACATTGAAAGCTACTTTAATCTGGAAGAACAGATTCAGAATACACTTGCTCATCTATACAAGCAGTTGAGCCAGACAGTCCGCACTACCAATGGCAGCAAGGCAATTAACGAAGAGGCTACCACAGCCAATGCCATCAGAGTGAAACTACCCAAGATCTCCTTGCCAACGTTCGACGGGGATTATCTGAAGTGGCGGCAATTCCGTGATCTCTTCGTAGAGCTGGTCCATAATCAGCCCATTGCAGAATGTCAAAAATTGTGGTATCTCAAGACAAGTCTCTCGGGCCAAGCAGAAAGGCTCATTCGGCATCTCACTACATCAGAAACAAACTATGTAACAGCATGGAAGCTAATCAACGACAGGTATGAAAACACCCGACTGCTCGTCACCGCCTTAATAAACAAATTGCTCTCCCAGCAAAGTATATCCGTCGAAAGCCCAATAGCAATCAAGTCTATGCACGACTCAACACAGGAATGCTTGCTTGCCTCGCAAAATTTAGGAGTACCCACAGATCAGTGGGACCTATTGTTCTTCACATCTTGGTCAAGAAGCTAGACAAGGCCACTCATGCATTGTGGGAACAGTCATTGACACAACCTAGAAACCTGCAACCCCTCAACAGTTTCTTAGACTTCTTGGAGACTCGTTTTCAATCATTGGAAGCGCTGGGGAGCAAGGGCAGAGGAACATAGGAAAGGAGGCTCCTCACATTGATGTCTTTAGCTTCGATAACCAACACAGGGATAACTTGTCCAGCTTGTAAAGGTGATCATAAGCTTTTTGCTTGGAGGAGGTTTTTGGAATTATCACCAGAAAAGAGAATCAGCCTCGTGAAGGTCGCCAAACTCTGCTTCAATTGCTTAAGCATGGGACACAATCTAACTGCCTGTCCCTCCGGCAATTGTACACGATGCTCTCGAAAACCCAATACACTGTTGCATCCTCCAGACAAAACTCACAGAACAGAGAAGGTCAACGAAAATCCAGGTAAGGTGCTGGCATCAATCCGACAATCAGCATCCAACAATCGCTCTGCGAAAGAACCTGTGACAAGTCCACCAGAAATAGACACGTCAATATCACTAACAACCAAAACGGCAGCAACAACAAGGGGATATATACTCTTAAGCACAGTCTTGGTCAATGTCAGTGGTGGAAATGACCAGCTATTGAACGCAGAGCGGTCTTAGATTCAGGATCGCAAATAAATCTCATCACTGAAAAAATGGCAAAAAAATTGAGACTAATGGAAATTCCCGAATCAATGTGCATAGAAGGAATCGGGCAAAGAAAACAACAAGCCCAACGCAGAGTGAGTCTAGCATTGCAATCAAGAATCAATGGATTTAACACAAGATTGGAGGCATACGTCTTGCCACGGATAGCATCTCCTCGGCCGACACAGATGATCGACATATCGAAATAGCCCATTCCGAATAATATTCAACTCGCCGATCCTGACTTCAATGACACCAAAGTCAATAGATCTCTTGATCGGTGCGGAGCTATATTACACGATACTATACATCGGACAAATCAAATTAAGCGAGACACTACCAACACTTCAGCATACCGCCTTCGGGTGGACAGCAGGTGGCATTATTACAAACGAAACCCAAACTGAGGCAACATGTGCAATCCTCGAAGAGCAAGAAATGGACCAATAATTAGAGAAATTCTGGAGATTGGAGGAGACAACAACTAACACCAACAACTTCACAGCTGCAGAAACATGCTGCGAAAGCCATTTTAACCAAACTACAAGAAGAAACTCCAACGGTCGGTTCATTGTACGATTGCCATTTCAGAAGGATCCTAAACAATTAGGAGAATCAAAGGATGTCGCCTTCCAACGCTTTATGGCCCTAGAGCGACGACTCGCAAGAAGTACAGAGCTGAAGGATCAGTATTCTCAATTTATGAATGAATACATAAATCTCGGTCATATGAAGGAAGTCAAACTGGATCAGGTCGAACGTCCCTAATGCTTCCTACCTCACCATTGTGTGAGCAAACCTGACAGCACTACCACCAAACTTAGGGCTGTGTTTAATGTATCTGCGAAGACATCATCCAATTTCTCTCTCAATAATATTCAAGATGATGTATTTTCAGTTCTCTTGAGATTCCGGATACCAAGATTCGTCTTCACCGCCGATATAGAAAAAATGTATCGGTAGATACAAGCTGAGGAGGTTGACCAGAAATTTCAACTAATATGGTGGAGAAACAATGAAAATGAAAGGCTTAAATGCTTCAAACTGTCAACGGTTACCTACGGCACAACATGTGCTCCTTATCTGGCAACAAAATGCCTTCAAAGGTTGTCAGAAGAAGCAGCTGTAGAATACCCTATTGGCGCCAAGGCATTAGCTCACGATTTTTATGTTGATGACGTACTTACCGGCTCAGACAGTCTGACAAACACCATAGCCATGCATGACCAATTGAATTTCATCCTTAACTCAGCAGGATTCAAATTGAGGAAGTGTTGCTCAAATCACCCAAGACTACTGGAGAATATACCTGAAGAAAATCGCGAGTTACAGTTAGATTTCACCAATAAATCTGAGGAAAACATCAAGACAATTGCTTTGACTTGGCTACCTAAAAGCGATGAGTTTCAAATCAGACCGGAGAAATGGCAAGGACAAGCGCACTGTCTAGCCTTACTCCCTTCTTGGATGAGAGAGGAATAATCAGGGTAGGTGGACAATTAGAGGCATCTAGCTGATCATATGATGCTAAACACACGCAGCTTTTACCCTATTCTCATCAATTCACTAAGCTGTTGATAAACGACACGCATATAGAGAGATGCCACGTTGGTCCGCAGGTATTGCTAGCCATACTTAGGTAGAAATATTGGTCAATCAAAGGGAAAACTCTCGTCCGATCGGTAGTGCAACGATGTGTACAATGCGCCAAGGCAAAACCTAAGTTTTTATCTCAGCTAATGGGAGATTTGCCCGCAGATAGGGTGCAGCCAGCGCGACCATTCGTGAATGTAGGAATTTATTTCTGTGGTCCTGCATACACTCACTTCAAGATCAGAGGGAAAAAACCACAAATGTCGTATATAGCTGTTTTCTGTTGCTTATCTACCAAGGCCACGCATCTGGAAGTAGTGAGTGATTTATCTTCAGCGGGAGCTCTCAAGCGCTTCATAGGACGCCGAGGTACTCCCAGGAACATTTGCTGTGACAATGCCACCAACTTGGTAGGAGCCAAAAGGACATGATGACAGATAACAAGACGAGAGATACCATAGCAGCAACTTGCAGTTCGAAAGGAATTGAATTTCACTTCATACCTCCGCGCGCACCGCACTTTGGTGGACTCTGGGAGACGGCAGTTAAGTCGGCAAAGTTCATGATGCAAAAAACAATTGCCTCAGCTGCACTGAATTACGAAGAAATTGAGACGGCCGTAGTTGAAATAGAAGCGATACTTAACTCCAGGCCAATAACACCAATGTCCTCAGACCCCAATGACTTAATGGCGTTGACACCTGGGCATTTCTCTTTGGGAGCCTTTGACAAGTTCAATCGATCCTAGCGCTCAACCCCAGCAAACAAACCTCATCACACGCTGGAAACTCGTCTTGCACATCAAAAATGGATTTTGGCGCCGCTCGTCCAAGGAGTATTTAAGTCAACTTCAACACCGATATAAGTGGAAACAGCGATGTCAGAAAATCGAACCAGGCCACATGGTCATAATTAAAGAAGACAATACACCTGCCTTGATGTGGCCACTGGGACGTATAATTAATGTCATCAGGGGCAATGATGGTCTAGTGCGAGTGGCAGATGTTGGAACGTCAAGTGTTATTCTCCGACGAGCAATACATAAGCTAGCACCTCTTCCTGTCGAAGAAGAGCAATCTTCAACGAAGCCTGTCGACGGCGTACCGCACTCACTAAAACCTATCAAGTGTAACAGCAATGATGAACAAAACATCTCGAAAACGCAGAACAATGTCAGTGATAACTCAAGTCGCATCGATAAAGACGAAAACACCTCAAATAAGGGTAATACGAATCCAAGAAAAAGGGCTCGGCGGTCACTAGGCAGCACAATAGTTACATTATTAATGACAAGTTTGATGCTGTCAACAACCCAAGGCTCTCCGCTAGCGTTACGGTCCTTTCTATCCCAGCCTGGTATATATTTTGAGAACTTGGGAACAGCCAACATAATCTCAACCGAATCGAATATCATTGCCTATTATGATATGCACCCTTACTGGAGCGAATTTGAATATTTGCAAACTACACCAATACCTTAAACTACTTCTATCATCTAATGAAGGAAAGGGATATCTGTCTAAGAACTGTGGGTCACTTTCAACACCTAAGTGATGAATTGTCCAGAAATAACGAACTGTTACTTCCGAAAAACTCATCCAGAGTAAAAAGAGGAGCAGTGAATTTCGTAGGTAACATTGCAAATGTGTTATTCGGAGTTTTAGACTCCAATTATGCAGAAAAAATATCTGAAACCATTGACACCATCCAACAAAATGAGGATCACATCACAAGCTTGATTAAAAACCAAACTTCTCTCATAGATGTGACAGTAATGTAATCAATAGGAACCAGCAAATCATGGATAAGCAATTCAAAACCCTTGAATTCCACATCAATGAGCTAATCAAACAAATCAACGGTTTAAAGGAAGAGCTTCGTCAACAAAGGATATCTGAAATCTTCACATCCTTAACGATTCAAGCAACCTTGTCCGCATTAAACTTTCAACGAATTCAATCATTAATATTGAATGTGCTCATCGACACTCATCATGGGAAAATCAACCCACAACTCATATCGCCCCTGCAACTAAGAATAAAGGAACATATACCCTTGTCACTGAGGCTTCCAACGAGAAAGGATGATACACTAACGTTATACAATCTAATGACCATTGAAGGAAAGATTGCAACAAGTCATATAATCTTCAATATCAAGCTACCACTATTAGCACTGGAAGATTTTGAGCTAGTTAAGGTTATATCTGTACCAGTATTGATCAATAACACTTTTCTGACAATTAAGCCGTCCTCACCATTCCTAGTAATAAACCTGCATCGTGATCAATACTACCCACTTACAGAACAAGATCTGAATTCTTGTACATCCATAGCCGAAGAAAAACATCTTTGCCGACAAAAACATCCAATATATCGGAAGGGATCAACGATAAGCGCTTGTGAAATTGATTTGATTAACCAGCTTCCACAATCACACGCATGTCGAGTAATAAAAATAGGAGATGGTCCACATTGGATACAACTTTACCATCCTAATGAATGGATTTGTGTCCTCAAGCAGGAAACGACAATGAATGTTGTGTGCGGGAGCAACATGATAACGCTAGTACTCAAAGCGGCAGGTATCCTAAAAATTCAAGGTGACTGCGTCATCCAGCAGGAACTAGGGCACAACATCTACCCAACAATTTCAAGGATGTCTTAATCACCTTCAGGCAACTTGACTAAACTTGTAATGCCAACCCTGACACCCTTCTCTTCTAATGAGATCTACCGTTATCATCCGAGCTGGGAAGACCTAGACGACCTCAAGGGACAGCTTCAGCAAGTCTATAAGGAACTGCCAACATGAAGTCATGTTCACAAAAATGATGTCCATCAATTTGCAGTATCATATATTGGACTACTACTAGCGCAGCCGTCATTCTCTACATTGGTTGCAGATTCCGTGCAACGTTTTGTCAGCCATTTTGCAAGAAGAAACCTACACCTGCACCAAGGTCATATGTCAGCACTGCCAACAATGAAGACCCGGACTTTAGTATCAATTTTGAGGCTTAATTGAGCTAGGCATTCAATGCGGGGGAGAATGTTTATCCAAAACATACTTATTCATAGTTATTCAATAAAAATTCTTGCAAAGAAACTGCATACATGTAATACATAAATTCTCACGAGTCACAGAAGAATTTTCTGATAACAAAATCAGAAAGCTTCAGGCCAGACGTAAACTGACACTTTTGTGATTCTCAACCGCGGTGGCTTGTGAGAATACGCAAGATGATAGTTTTGTTTTTCTCGGCACTGACTCGTGAGAATTTATGTAAATGGTAAAATTTGCTTATTTAATGTTTTTTCTCACACATTATTTTAATTTATTGTATATAAACCAGAACTTGGAAGTTGATCGATCTCAGTTTTTTCACAAACTTTCGGCGGTGTGTTTTAATAAATCTTATTGGAAATTTAATAGAAAATGTAATGAAATACACCAATTTTATAAATTTTATTACATAGTAAGTACATACATATACCTACATAAATTTGAAAAAGATTCCTTATATTACAACTCTCATTGGAGTACTCCAAATTTAAACAAAAATAATTTTAAATACCGTAGTTGACATAGAATATGTTCATTTTCCTCCAGGTTAATTTCAGCTCTCTATAAGTATTTTCCCTTGTGTTGATTGTACCTTATGTTTATTTCAGCATCAGTCTTAACTCTGCCAATTGAAGCTTGAATAGAAGGGTGCCACCAATCTGTTTTGTTAGGTTTAACTGAAACCTTTACTCTACTTGATGGTGCTAGCACAATTTGCACAATATATAAATAAATAAATCAGACGCCCCTGATCAACAACCAATCTAGTCAACAATGTCCCATACACCACTTTAAAACCAAATAGAAATTATTATGTTTTGCGCCACTCCGTGCTCCAAGGCAGAGAGAGGTCGCCGATCCATGGAAAATAAAAAAAACCTTTACGTGTGATTTTGTCCAAATTTTATAAAAATAAAAAAGAAATAATTATGACAGCCTGTTTTCACTGACGTGCGATGGATCAATTTTACAATAATCACTACAGGATTTTATTCTGTCGATTTATAATAATAATGTATAATATTTAGTAGTACAATTTTTCGCACGGATCACTAAAATTCTTTTAGGGTTTAGTGCGTTTTACACTTTAACACTGATGAGTTATAATTACAATAACATAATATAATTTATTTTATGAATCGATCACTAATATTCCCCTTTTTGGTCCTGAAATCGAAGAATTGCAAAGAAAAACTCCTCGAGGTTTGAACTAGCTGCCCCAAGTATCCATGAACTCTTCAAAAAGCTTTTTTTTTTACTTTCTCACGACGTTTAAAAATCGTACGTGAGAAAATGCAGAAAAGTTTTGATACCAGGTATAGTTATGCATTAAGTAAAAAATGAAATCTGATATGCAGTTGTGCGCCCATCGTGAAATGTTAATTTTAAGAGGGCATAGGTACGTATGCAGACGATAAAGAAAAAGAAGTAGACATCGTATCGTGTGAGGGGAATGCGTGTTTGATAATAAAATGCAATTTATTCTAAATTGCATTTTAATATAACAGGGGGATGAGTTCTTAAATGCAATTGCAATGAATGGAATTAAATAATTTTTGATTTGTAGGGTCATTTCTGGTATACATCGATATATTGAATATGGCAATATATTAATGTATTCACCATATAGTTCTGCTTCGGGGCATTGGGCATCTAAGTCACAACACCATCAGTGATCAGTAAAAATTACTGCCCTTTTATAGATTTTATTATTTCATAATGGAAAGATATGCATAGATGTAATAAAATTTATTGCGGTGTAGTAAATTTTGTAACCCAGTAATTTCATGTAATGTATTTTACTAGCACAACAGTAAGTTATATTTTAGTGTCTGCAATAAAAAAATTATTGCAAATAGTAAAATATACTACTAATAATTACTACTATACATATTTAGTGAAATTTATTATAAAATATTCAATTTTATTAAAAATGTAATAAGCGTTAATTCTTTTGTAAAATTGATTACAAATCAGCAATTGACGTTACCACAGCATCATTTTTCTGTATGTATTCGCAACTAAAAAGCTGAGCGAGAATAACGAAAATCAGAGATTTGAATAAAAAGGAATTTAAATGTTTTTTCACACTTATTTATGTATAGGTATCATTTCATCATTTTTGAATAACTTTTATCAACTCACAAGCCCCTGACTAAAAAACTTTGTGTCTGAGCCCCTGAGAGCGTTGTTTGTGACGAAAGACTTTTGGAGTAGTAAAAGTGGATGGATTTACATGGGGTTTTTAATTTAAACTGGAGTTTTGTTGTCTTTATTAGATTCCATACAATGAAAAAACAGATTTCCAATCAATTTACAAAATGCATTGGGATGCAGAAAAAATATCGAACTTTTCGACGCACTGATCAGTTTTTCAAATCACCCAATTTCGCTATTTGGGACCTGTTGATGAGTCAAACCAAGACTTGAAACTTGTCACCGAAAATTAATGAGTTGAGTGATGAAATAACAAATTAGAACGTTTTTAGCTTTTGCTATATACCGGAGAATCCCAAAAAATTCTTTCTTGAACAAAATTAAGTTTAACCCGGTAAAAAGTCAAAAAGAGTAATCTTTTTATTTTATTTATTCTGTATTATATTTTCTAGTGTTTGAATACTGCATTTAAGTTCTGTTAAATTTTTAGTGTCATTAGAGCAAATTTCACTACTATTGGTAAGTGGTGCTATAGCGTTATTTTTTAAATTACTGGAATTTTCACTACGTAATTGATGTTTTATGTTTAATGTAGAAAAAGGTTTCACAATATGTTTTCGAAATGTGTCAAACTTTGAAAAAACTCTTCCATCAGAATTACAACTATTACAAATATACTTCACTTCAAGTGTGTGATAAAGTTTTATATGTTTTTTATATCCCTTGTAAGTGGAAAGCAATTTAAAACATTTAAAAGATTCCATTTTATGATACAAAAAACTAACTGTATGTATTTTAAAATATCTTATATATATTTTTACTGAATAGATTAGTTAATTTAAATTTGCGATAAGTGAATTCAACTTTGCAAAATGTTTGTCATATGGCGTAGTTATATTATAAACAGCCTTCTGGATGGAAGTCCACACTGGCTCACAAGAAGAAGGATATTTTGCATTCAGAGCATAAAACAATTTGAAGCATGCATCAGTTGCGTTGAGTGATGATTCAAAGGTATATAATACGTCGTCGACTGCTACATAGGCCGCAGTAACAGCATCTGTGATAAAATGCAAAAGATAATAGTAAAAGGGTATTTCGAAAATATATTAGATCTTACCAAAGTCATTGCCAATTAAAATGATAGAAGGCTGAAGAGTTTGCTTTGACTTTTGTAATTTTTTTCGAATTTTTGAGATTTTCTCATTAAGAAGGGTAGACTCCTGCAATTATGGTGAACTTTAATATAAATATAGCTATTTTTGTTGTTAATTTTAATTACCTGTTCCAATAAAAAAATGACTGGAGCACCTCCGCTTCAGTTAATTTCAACCGTTTTTTAGGGTTGGTGCAGTCTTCGTTGGATTTCCTGTTGTAAGTAGATTTCGCAAGTGCATTGCATAAAATGATGAAACCACTTAAAGCTCCATGAGATATTGAAACATCTGACACATCTCTCCTAATTTTGTTAGCCCAATATTTGTTTATTTTTTCATTTCAACTCGGCCAAGTAGAAAATAAATTAGTTGTCTTCTCTTTATATTCGTCATCAAAATCTTGCAGTAAAAGGTGGAAACCGTCGGGCCCTTTTAAGACTGGAAACTTGTTTAAATAGTTTTGAATTGAACATGTACTTTTCGGGAGTTTAGGATCTGGAATCTAACATCTTTAGTGTCTCTCCAAAATGCTTTCACTTTATCAAGAGGAGTTATATTGCTTTCTAGGAAAGACATTTTTCCAGCTATATCTTTTTCACAGGTGATGCTAAGGTATCCGCAACTTTAACTTCACAGCTTTGCTTTTTCAAATTTCGCCTTTGATGATTATATGAGTTCCACAGTTTTCCTGTAGCTAGCGTTTTGCTGATTTTATTATATGGCACACAAAATATATATCTGAAGTTTCGCTTGGAAAAATTCTGACAATCTCATTGGATAAATCTTGGAATCGACATGAAGTGATTTTTACATTATTTTCAAATGATCCAAATTCCCCATGTATAATAAGTGATGACAACAAATTTCTATGTTTATTGTCCAATTTTTCATTGTTTTTATAAAAATTCTTTATAATAACTCCTGTTGCACATTTTAGGTACTGTTCAATCGTTGAAACGTCCTTAAAAGTAGAAACATCCTCATTTGTTTCTGGCGACAGGTAGAGTTACAGTATAAATGGGATAATCCGAAGAGGTTGAAGCAGGCAGAGAATCAGTCAGGATTCTAGCAACGCACCACTTTTCTCTAATAAGACGTTAGAATTATTTAGTTCCATTGTATTTAAGTAAAACGAGTCTTGCTGAGTTACTTTCTGTTGTTTGGACTGGATTATTACTTAACAATGGCGTTGTCTACAAAATTCAAATTAGAACAAATATTATCATGAAAATTTTATTAAAAGTGTAATATCTATTATAACGAGAAAGCCGCTAATTTTTTAGACATTTTTTACTATGAACAAAATAAATAATATATTTGATGTAACTCTCACTGTATTATTTCAAATGGAGCCACAATTATTAATCTTACTAATCTAAACTATAGTTAATACAAGGTGTTTGGTTCCGCGTCCGGAATAATTCCGAGGGTTATAGGTCTTATCCAGCAATATATTTTATGGAAAAGGGGCTGGTAAATTCTTCGTTTGGGTGCTATTTGTTTCTCTTAATAGCCCATAAATTTCTTATTATGTACCCTATAAAAATAGGGCTTTTCAATAAGTGACCAAAGATCTGTCCTCCATCTTTCATCGGCAGTTATAGGTCGTGAAAGTGATAAAAATTAAAAACATCCTAAATTGTTAAAATTTGAACGATTTTCCAGTAAAAATACATAATAACCATAGCAATTCTTGACAAGATCTAGGAACCTCAGGATGTTACCTTTCATTTGATCGTACACCTTTGCAATGAAATATTCCGTACGTGGAACCAAACATCCTATGAAGGCATGAGTTGCTCAAAATGTTACGTAGAAACAATCCTGTACGGTTTTCAGATCAATTTGGAAAGCGTTTTGGAATATGGCAAACTACTTTCAAATAAAGGATAATATAAAACTACATACCTGTTCTTGACACCCAAAATACGTAGTAAATTTTTTTCAAAAAATTACGCGGGGCCGAGCTTTAGGAATAATATCCTATATAATGTCTAGGTTAAGTCTTTCAAACGCTTCTTTATTTGATACTTCCTCTTCTGAAGTAAAGAAAAAATTAAAAATTCCAAAAAAATTATTTTAAAGCAGATGAGAACTCTGAATTCTTAAATCAACGGAAAACATAATGTCGCCAGTTTTTGGACAAAGTTGAATCGATCTTGAGATTTTACAATATTAGAAATTCCGGATATTCGTACTAACTATTACCAACTAATCACAATAATATTTGTCACTAATTTTATTTGAAAATTTGTTACAAAATGTACGGAGCATTATAGGTATACGTACATAGTAATTTAAAATATGAGCACATTTATAAGTTTATATCTATTACATAAGGCAATGTGATGGTTATAAAAAAATTGTTTACCTAAAATGGCTACCGATACACACTTTACAAATGCCTTAGAGCATAAAAGTAATTAGTGCACGATGCTACATACACATATACCTGCGAATTTTTCAACCAAACTGCTTAAATTCCAAGATGTCAGAATTTGCCGCCCAAAGTTGTCTGACATTTTTAAAACACAAAATTTTTATTTTCACTCACTTAACTTCACAAGACCTCGCGTTCGTTCCGAATGAGCACTGATACTGGAATGCTGAAATTCCATTTAACCCTAGTTGTTGTAATTAGATTATATGTATAGCAATAGCAAGTACTGCGATGTTTAGGGAAACAGCTATCATTCGAGTAACGAGGTAGGTCACATTGACACATAACTCTGAGAGTTATAATTTAGCACAGATTAATACGTATATGTATGTATAATGTGAGCCAACAACTTTATGTGTCCAAATACAAAAACAAAAAGTGTGACAGCTATATTATTGGCATTTTGGGATAAAATATATATTCATATTTTTAATAAAAATTACAATTACCGTAATTCGAACAACTTAACGTATTATAAATCTTAACTTCTGCAACATCTGCAACTATAGTAATGGTTGCATATGTGGTAATAATATGTGGTAATAGTTACCATAAGAATATCATAGATTTTGTTATGACGATATTATTCAATTTATATGAAATTCTTTTATATTTAATGAAAGTGGGAGCTATATTTATAAGTTATCAATTCATGCAAATAACACCATTACTTATAATATAAAACACTGTGCCTTATAAATTGCTTCTTATAATTATAATTTTCCAAGCAATGCAAATTTTTTTCCCGTGTACTATTATTGTTCGAAACACCAAATGAACAAATTTTTTGAAAAAAATCTTACGAATGCTATGTAAAAAATTTATCTTTTGGTGTTAAATTTCTACTTTTTGTTGCGTGTTCATTCATTTTCTCGATAACCGAACAAATATTTGGAACAAGACTACTTTGAGGTAGATTACTGTAGTTTTCTAAACATGTTTTAATATGTTTCGATAAGCCGCTATAAAGTCGCAAACGTTTTCTAACATTGATGTGATACTATGCACTTCAAACACAATTTTTTACTATCATGATGTAAGCCGTGATAATTTTTTAATGCGCGAGACTAAATCAAATGCTACTAAATGAATTTCCACCAATATAACAAAAAAACTTTATTTTATTTTATATTTAATAAACAAATATAATAAAAATGCTTACATGAAAATAAAATGCAACCACTAAAAAAACTTTAGACTTTTATTAGTTTAAGTTTAGGAAATAAGTGTTTGATATTAACGTGACTGTTTGCAATTCAGACTAGAAGAGACTTAAAAATAAACCCTTCGGTATGAGTTTAAAAATAGAAAAAATTAGACATTATTTTTAAACTTTGTGCTTTACAGAGAAGTTAAGACCTTCACAAAGTTTTAAATTTAGACGAAACTGAAATAAAAAGTTTTATAAATTTTGACGATTTTCCTTCTTTTGATATTAAAATGTCTTAAAATACCTTAAAACTATCTACGGGTTTTAAGAATTAACTCAAATTTTTAACCGTATAGTGAGATAATCCAGTCTACTCCGCTTCATGTGGCCGGGATATGTAACAGGCGTGCCAAAGTGAAACACGTATCAAAGGTGACAGGCAAAGATATTTTATCGTTCACGGACAATCTTCGCCCAAGACTAGTCAAAAGGTGCTCACTTGCTTCGTTACGGTCAATTCATTTATTTTTAGAGAAAATGCCGTGATTTTTGTATATTTTGTCCAGTTCTGAGATGAAAAATAAACGAAAATAAAGATTACGGCGGACGAATATTGGATTGTCGTATACGCCATGTGGCGCACAGTTTGCATGAACTAAAACTTTCATCACAGACTGTAAGTAAACTATGAACTTCACACATAGGTGTCATTTTTAACTTTGCGCCTCACGCTTACAAACTTTGCCAATTTCCTTTAGAAGCATGATACAACACATTCGATTAGCGTTTTTCAGTCAGTGCGTATCTATTATATTCGTCCGAGGTGTAACAAGTAACACATAATTGTATTTCTTTTATTAAATAAAATCAATGATTTTAATCTGAATCGTGAGCAGTATCATTTTATATTTAAAGCATCATCAGGCAGATGATACAATAAACATAAATGATTCAGAATCAAGTGGTTTAGATAATGTAAACCATAGCAATGCTCACGCTGCTACGGGAGACAATGCAACTTCTTTGGTTAATATTAAAATACCACTCTTTTGGAATAAACGGACCTGACTTATGGTTTCTCCAAATAGAAACCCAGTTCCGATTAAAAGGAATAACAGCAGCTAACACGAAGTATGATTATTTGGTTTCTTCATTGTCAGCAGAGACAATGGAATTTGTGGCTGACATATTAATATCACCACCCAATAACAACAAATACGACAACTTAAAAGCACAGTTGCTACTTCGTTCACGAGATACCGAAGAACACAGACTCGATGCCTTGTTACACAGAATCGAGTTAGGTGATTTAAAACCATCAGAGCTATATCGGCAGATGGAATCACTCACGGCCAGTAATAGTCTCGTCAACAAGTCACTACTCAATACTTTATGGTTAAATAAACTACCTACATCAATACAGGCATGCATCATTTCAATAGAAAACGCGCACATCGCAAGCCGAAATATTTAAAATTGCCGTTCGAATTCATGACTCGACGAATAAACCTAGAGTTTCTACAATTTCAAATCATCACACCTCCGGAAATCATGAACAGTTGCGAGGTTTAATTGAAAAGTTGAGCACACGAGTAACAAATTTAGAGGTAAATCGCTCACCTAATAGAGGTCGTAGTTTTTCCAAAAACCGCAATAACGGATATATCCGACCAAACGCTCGAGATAATACTCCATCTAGGTATAAACATTTGTTGGTACCACAAGCGATTTAGATCGAAAGCAACAAAATGTTCACCTCCGTGCAACTAGTAACAACGAAACTCCAAAAAACTAATTTGCCCAAGCTCTCCAGTGCAAGGGCAAAGGGCACTACTTCACGCCGCTTATTCATTAAAGACAAGACATCAAATTTCCAATTTCTTAGACACGAGCGCAGAAATCTCGATACTTCCAAAGTAATATTTCCCTTACAAAAAAAAACAAATCCGATCTATACCTTTCAATGGGGCTCAAATTTGCACTTACGGGTTCAGACCACTGACTTTAGACCTTGGTCCTCGTCGCTCGTTCGATCACACCTTCGTCATTTCATCAACTGAGAACGCAATTATCGGTGCAGATTTTTTACAAAAGTTCAAATTGCTAGTAGACATGCAGGAGAAAAGACTCATTGACATGCAAACTTCACTCTCGCTTGAATGCAGTTTTAGAATCGTAAAGTCTTGCTCTCCAAAATTATTTTCATTTCATGGAGAATTCGGCATTATCCTGGACAAGTTTCCAATACTGAAGGCTCCACCAGATTTCAACGCGCCACTTAAACACCACGTAGTATACCGGATAATTACAGAAGGTGCACTTCCTTAGGCTAGACCTAGAAGGATAAACCCTGAAAAATATATAAATCGCCGCAACCACTTTCGACAGGTGTCCTTTATTTAATATTCAGGATTGTTCAAGTAACCTCCAAGGTTGCACAATCTTCTCTAAAATTGATCTAATTTGCGCTTATCACCAAATCCTAGTGGCTCCAGAAGACGTTCATAAAACCGCAGTACTAACGCCTTTTGGCTTGTACGGGCTCTTGCGCATGCCGTTCGGCGTCAAAAACAGCGCCCAAACCTTTCAAAGATTTATAAACGAAATTCTAGCACATCTAGACTTCATTTTTGTTTATGTAGACGATATCCTCATAGGGAGCAAATCGAAAGATGAGCATAAGGAACACTTATGCATTCTATTTTCGAGATTAAGTGAATTCGGAATTAACGTTAATCCCAAAAAATGCATCCTTGGTGTTTCCGAAATAGAATTTCTCGGATATTCGATTAACCAGAACGGCATGACACCCTTGATAGACCGCGTTCAAGCAATCGCTGATTTTCCACACCAAATCAATAAAAAGCCTACAGCGTTTCCAAGGAATGTGTTGCACGCCGGCAACAAGGGTTTCGTTTTTTTTTTGTTGTTGCGCGCCGGCAACATGGGTCAATCAACCGTATGTAACGTAGAAGGAATGTTTGGTTGGTTTCCCAAGAAGAAGACTGTGTATTTCGCTTGAGTTTTTATTTAACACTTTTTGTACAATTCTATACTTTTAATTTTACTTGACTTTGATTTTTACTTTACAACTTCACATTTTTTATACCATAGATGAAATCTATAGGGTATACTAAGTTTTCCATTCCGTTTGTAACGCAAAGAAATAATGATAGTAGAGCAAAATGGATTGGACACCCGCGCATAAAATTAAAAGTTTATTTTGATTTTTGCATGTCCGTCTGTCCGTCCGTCCGTCCGTGCGCACGATAACTCGAGAACGCGTTCACTTAGAAAGCTGAAATTTTGTACACGAACATTAAAAAAAAAAGTAAAATTAAGTTCGAAAATGAGACAAATCGGGCAACTCCTTCATGGGGTTGCCATACAAAAAATTTCGTTTTCCACTATATATTTGGATACTACCTGAGAACACGTCGACATAGAAAGCTGAAATTTGGTACACTCTGTTTTCATAGTAATAGCAATAAAATTTCAAAAATGGACTAAATCGGGCAACCCCTTCTTGGTGTTGCCATATAAAATTTTTGGTTTTTACATGTACTTTGAAAACGATCAGTGCTAGACATTTGATTGCACTAAAAACTTCTTCAGAATAAGAAATCCTATAAATTTGGTTATAATAATTTTTCTGTCCGACGAGCCGTTCTAGAAATATATGCGAGAAACCAATGCAAAAAATCAAAATTGCTCAAATGGGTGACCATACGGAATTTCATACGTGCATTCATTCTAGGGTATCATAAGAATTGGTCTTAGACCAATTCTAGCTTTTTCACTTGTCTTAATAGATAACACTTTTACTTTTTACTTTCCACTAGAGGCCTTACCTTGGGTAAGGGGATACTCCTCGCCTTCGGGTTTAGAATATTTCTGATTTTCCTTGCATCCGAACTCTCTATTTATTTAAAATCAATCTGCAGTGGTTAATACTCCCTTCCACTTGCAGATTGATTTATTTAGCAATTTTTGTGGTAAGCAATCAAAAATTACCTATTGAGCATTTTTCATGTGAAAAACAACCCAAAATCACCTATCAAGCATTTTTTCCAATAAAGGTGAAAAATTTATTGCAGTAATGCAATTTGATTTTTCACCCGCAAATTATAAAAAATAATTGAGAACAATGTATGAAAACAACGGTATCAATTTTCACACGAGTCCCAAAACAATAATTCACTTGCTTTATTACGTACAAATGACAAAAAGAAATTTTATGCCGGCGCTTCCACTAAGGCAATTTCTTTTTGGTCATATGTTGTACAGCGGGTGTGAGGTAAACTCGTTTAGCGAGTACCATGCTTCACTTCTTATCGCTTTGAGTTAATCAGGTGGTTCCATTATACGTTTGGCTGATTGTCTCAAGCAAGAAGTTCAAAGGTTCTTATTTACGTGTAAGAAAGGTGACAGGCCTTGTCTACCTAAGAATTATTACAGTGGACATGGGTACATCTAACGGTTACTCATTATGTGCTGCAACTTGACCATAGTCGTGTGCGCATAGTTGTTTGTTTATTGTTTTGATACTCATTGTGAGATCAGATAACCCGTGATTTATAGACGGGAGATGCTTGCTTGATTTTTTTAGGTAATGCGTTATGATTCAGAGGCAATTGAAGTGGTTATTGCTTGATCATATTATTTGGGTTATTTTAGGGATTCATAACAAATGGTTAACTATTACCATCGGTTCTTACCCAACATTTCGCGCACAGCTTCAACATAATACGACTTGTTAAAAGGCCGAAAATTAAGAAACGTAACAAACAGCGAGAATTCCACTGGTCCGATGAATGCGAAAATGCTTTCAAACAAATCAAAAAGAATTGCAAAAATTCACTACACTCATACATCCTGATTCACAAGCGAAGTTGAGCATCATGGCAGATGCTTCCAACCTCGCGGTAGGAGCTGTCCTTCAGCAATATAACGATGGCACTTGGAATCCTCTTAGTTTCTATTCCAAACGACTTAGTCCCTCGGAACAAAAGTATTCGACGTTTGATAGGGAGCTCCTTGCCCTTTATCTAGCAATTAAACCTTTTCGCCATTACATTGAAGGGAAAAATTTCATAGTATTGACGGATCACAAGCCGCTTACTAAGGCAATCTGTTCCAATACTGAAAAATCCCCGAGACAGATTAACCAACTGGAATACATCTCCCAGTTTACTAACGACATCCGCTACATAAAAGGTGTGCAAAATACGGTCGCTGACGCTTTATCTAGGTCACACATTAACGTCGTGAACTTAGAAAAAATCGATTTTCAAACAATTGCCCAAGAACAAGGAAAGGACGAAGAGCTTCAAAGCATCCTAAATCAACAGAACACCTCATTTACCCTAACTAAGATACACATTCCTGTAGAGGATCTCGAACTCTGGTCCGAAACATCAACGCCCATCAATCGTCCCTACGTCCCCGAAACTCTAAGACGCACAGTCTTCGCCAACATTCACAACCTTTCTCATGGGATCACAAGAAATACTAGGAAACTGATCACTTCCAAATATTTTTGGCCTCATATGAATAAGGAAATCAACAAGTGGACAAAATATTGCATTCCTTGTCAAAAGACAAAAATATCGCGTCATACAAAGACCGAATACGGAAAATTCAACGTGCCCCAAGGCAGATTCGAGCACGTACACATGGATCTTGTAGGGGCGTTGCCACAATCCAATCGCCATTCGTACATCCTCACTATTAAGGACCGTTTCTCATTCTGGCCCGAAGCAATACCGCTAACACACGTTAACGCTTCAACCGTTGCTTTTGCTTTTCTCCAAACATGGATTGCTGGCTATGGCGTGCCTCACACTCTCACTACAGACCAACGCACTCAGTTCGAATCAGCACTTTTCGTCGAGCTTACCAAAATTCTCGGCACACATCGGATTCACACAACAACCTACCACCCGCAATCAAATGGCATGATCGAGAGATTTCATAGACAGCTGAAAGTTGCTATTCGAGCATCATCAGAACCCAATAACTGGTACTACAATCTCCCATGGATCATGTTAGGTATCCGTTCAGCAATCAAAGAAGATTACGGGTTTTCCCCCGCTCAATTACTTTTCGGTCAAGCATTAAGCCTTCCCGGAGAATTTCTAGCACCTCCCAACACCGAACCCAGCAGCAAGACCACAGCTATGGCAAACAATATACAAAAGAGCATTGCCCAAATTAAGCCAATTTCTAATAGATTACGAAATCAAAGACATATTTTTGTCCCGCAAGAGCTTAATTCATGCTCGCACGTTTTCTTACGCGACGAAATACGCAGGCATTCACTAACACCGGCATATAGAGGACCAAAGAAGGTTATAAAAAGAGAGACCAAGCACTTTAAAGTATTGATTGATGACAAAGTAGACATAATATCTATAGATCGCTTAAAGCCAGCTTTCATTCTAAGCCCTGATCTGTTCACGGCGAATGATAACAAGGACTGCTCAACAACGAAAGGTTACATTCACAATTTGAACTACCAGCATTTTTTTTCCTCAGGGGGGAGTGATGGGGCGCACAGTTTGCATGAACTAAAACTTTCATCACAGACTGTAAGTAAACTATGAACTCACACATAGGTGTCATTTTTAACTTTGAGCCTCACGCTTACCAACTTTGCTAATTTCCTTTAGAAGCATGATACAACACATTCGATTAGCGTCTTTCAGTCAGTGCGTATTTATTATATTCGTCCGAGTTGTGACAAGTAACACAGAATTGTATTTCTTTTATTAAATAAAATCAATGAATTTAATCTGAATCGTGAGCAGTATCATTTTATATTTAAATACGTTGGACAATACCAACACGCCATTTGGTCATAATGCTGGAAACACATTTTAATGTTTTACCAGCAATTAAAAAATATCTGCCCTATAGAATTATGTTATTTTCGTACTACTATTACCCCGATTTATTAGATTACTAAAACTGCTTGAACTAAGCATCCTGCAAAGTATTTTAGGACTTATAATTAAATTAACTCATAACGAATTTGTAGTATCAGCCAACTTATGAAAGGTTTTTTTCTCTCCATATAGGTACATACGACAAAATAAGAGCACATACGCCACTCCAGTATTGAATATAGTTTGAAGAAGATATAAATAATTTTACTACATTTTTTATTACGAATATAATTATAACAAAATATAAAGTTACAATTGATCTAAGACCATAATATTATACTTTAGATGAACATAAAGGCTGAATAAAATGAAAACTTAAAGCTCTGTATGGCAACAACACGAACCAAATTACATTACGTTGACGCGTTCTCAAGCATTATCCAAATATACAGGGAGTTCTGGTGGAAGTGATGCACATTTGGTCTATAGATAGAGCGTTGCTTTCTGAGTATAAAGTTCTTTTAGACCATAGCAGACATTCGAACTTCAAAATGAAATCAATACTTAGATGGTTATGTTAAGAGCCTTCAAGGTCAGAAATTTTGAATTGGAATCCCGAAATTTCAAGTTTTCACTCATTTTTTACGGAGACTAAGTCTTTGACGTAGCATTTTATTTTTAATTATTTAGATGTTCTGTTAATTACCTTCATATTGATACCTAAACCTTATACCTTTGATTAAGAATACACCAACTGTTCAGGCCTGAACATAACAATTATGCCTGCGTAATAAATAAAATGATTTCTTCAAAGCTTGAACTAATTAAGCAATTTTCATAGCAATTCATTGAGTCATTATTTGTTGGTCACAGTGAAATTTACTGACTTAAATTCTTTTATTTTCACTCAATTTGCAAGCTCTCATTTCTTTATGTATTTATTTTTTATTGCACTGACCACAACTCGCTAAAAATATGCAACCTATCAAATTTCAATTATTTTATTTACCAAACAATGACTCAGTGAAGCAATAGTTTAACGTTTATTTTTTATAGGCTAAGCAATTTTATAACAATATAAATTGACTTAGTTTCTGTCAATAAATAAGTTCTAGTTAGCAATCCAAGGCTATAACTTCGTTTTTATTTAAAGAATATTTTTTATTTCACCCCCTACCAGAGGTAAGGTAAATAAAAAAAACAACTAACTACGGTTATAGACGGTCAATTGTATATCTGATTTAACACACGGTTGAATTAGGTACAATTGATAACCGCACACCAACTGTTGTTGATAATTTGATAAACCTAACTGTTAAAAATTTCAAACTTATAAATTTCTTTCAAGTAAAACAAATTTTACGTAGTTGTGTTTTTTTTTTCTTTTTGTTTTATTACCATTTAAGAATTATTTTATTATACGCATCCATTCATGTTACAATAAACAATTATCAAGCTATTAAAATGAGTTTGTAATAAAATTTCAATATAATTACCAAGCTCGATTATACCATGTGCCCTTCTTAGAAAACTTCTTGGAATGTCAATATATTGCAATTGTATCCTTAGCTCTTCATAGGCATTATGCAATGGTTGCTGTAATTTTTCACATGCTATGATTTCCTGACCTACAGTTAATTCTTTAGAGAGGTACCTACCTTCACACGTAGTAATTCATAGACGTTAAATCTGGCGACCGTGACGGCCATTGACTAGGACCATCGCGACCAATTCATCGTTCGTGATAATTTTCATCCAGTCAATGTTTTACTACTTTCCAAATGACCAGGAAGAATGCTTTCCAAAAAATGGAGATAAGTTTCTCTGTTCAAAGTCCCTTCGAAAATATAAGTTCCGATAGGTACTCATCGATGATACCTGTCTAAACCATGAAACCAAACCAATGCTGCACATTCACCTGACGGATACTATGCGGAGTTTTCTGTTGCCAACTGTACCAATTGCGAAGATTTATGAATCCTGCCCTCCTGTAGTTGGACTCATCAGTCAATTATAGATTATTTAAAAAGAGAGGATGGATCTCTTGAACTCTGTTCCATAATACTATTAAGTAGTTAAATTGTAGTGTTGGTGTTCCGATAAAAGAATTTCATATTCCCTAGTCAAGTGATAAAGGTGAAACCTGTTTCTGTGAACTATCCTCCATACCATTGTCTGTCCAACACCTAATTGGTGGGCAATACTGCGGATACTTATGTCAGGATTACCATCCGTAAAATTCTTTTTTCAATCGTAACATCTTAATAATGAAAAAAACATTGGTTATTCAATTTAAATGATAACATTAAGGAAAAATATACATTTGTAAATAAGTTGCGTCCTTTCCTAGATTCCGCTTGCCTTCTTCAATTCGATCTGTTAATTAAATGACTTTTAATACTAGAGCTAAAGAGCTCAATCTTTTAAAAGAGCACCAAGTTAGAGCCAAAGGCTCAATATATGGTGTTTGAATATGGATATCTTCAATTAGAGCTGAAAAGCTCATTACCTTTGATATCAGCCATGTTGGAGCTAATGAGCTCAATATCTGGCAATTGAATTAAACACCGAGAGTTGCAGGTAAAACTCTGAATCTTTATTTCATATTGCACTTAATTTATACTTTTGAAAATTGCTTACATCGTTAAAACCTTAATACGAAATATTGTTTCTCATGAGAACTATTCTATATTACAAAGAGTATTACAAAATTGCTTACCTTGCTCATATTAGCAATATCGATCAAAAATATATATTATCGATAAATGCATATACTAAACCCTTACATGAATTAGCATAGCATTGCTTAGATGCTTACTTTGCAATCTTTTTCTTATTGAACAAATACTAAGTAGATATGACACAGTTATCGATTGCGTCATTGAGCAAATTACTATTTTAAGTTCACTGAGTAATGCATTATATGCATCATCATGGTGCAATGCAACGGTGACCAGTGGTGATCATATTGCATTTTTACAACTTTCTTTCACTTAGCGTAAATTCGTGAATGGATCGTAGAATGGCGCATGGCTATTCCGATCATATTTCTTTTTGTTTGTTGTTATTTACTTTTGCTTGTTATGTTTGTTTCGTTTATTTTTATTTGTTGTTGAGGTACGTGCATATGCCTTTATTATTGTGGTATGTAGGTATGCTCTACATCCTTACCGTAAAAAGAGAAAAAAAAATTTTATAGAGAAGATTTGCTTATATGAGTGCAATAGTCAATTTGCATATAAATGACTTAATATGTATATATTGGTACATGATTTTGATACAGATGACAACACTATCTTTAATTAATCAATTATTTCATATTTTTAAAGAGTTATAATGTTTCTTTATAATTATTAATAATATTGTTTAACTGATATGTACATTATGTGTATATAACACATATTATAATAAATGTCAGATGTCGATATAATAGTTCATAGTATTCTAATGCTATCAGATTTCTATATTCTAATGAAATGGTATGCTATTTAAATTTTATATATTTTTATTGGTTATAAATAAGTTATCTATGTTCTAATGTAATGGTATGCTATTTAAATTATGTTTTTATTGGTTATGAGTTATCTTTTTAGCCTATTCTTATGTATTTTCTATCTTTTATTGTCAATATCTAAGTAGACATTTACTCCTTCTATTTCTTTTACTTCATATGGGCCTTTATAAGGGCTTTCACATTTTCTTTTATCTTCTCTTTTTAGAAGTACAAAATCTTTTACTTTTATTTCAATTGGGTTTATTACTTTATCTAATTTCTCTTTACGTTTTGTTTTTGCTAAGTCTAATAATATTCTAGCTCTATTGTGTGCTTGTGTTAACCTAAATTTTAGTTCTTTTGCGTAATCTTCAGAATTGTATATAAGCGTATTATCATTGAAATCTACATCGTTCGCCAGGCTAGCGAGTTTCCCAAAGACTAGTTCATATGGAGTGTAACCCGTATCGGAATGTGGTGTCGTATTATAACAAAAGGTATAGTACGGTATCCATTCATCGCAATTGTATTCCTGTGTGAATGACAGAAGATATTCATTTAGGACTCTGTGGTTTCTCTCAATTGAACCTAATGTTTGGTGATGATATGGTGTAGATATTCTGTGCTCTATCTTCAAGTATTTGCATATGTTGGTGAATATGTCATTTATGAATTCCGTTAATATGAATTTTTCAACTAATGCTCTGGCAATTATAATTGCCTCCTTGTTCTCCAATGGTATAGCTTCAATATACTTGGTCAGTTCACACTGTATGGTTAGTATGTATCGAAAATCTTTTGACATTTTTAGTGGACCAACAGTATCTACAGAGATTACTTCGAAACTCCTTTTTGGGGTATCCGTTATCACTAATTTTTCTCTAGTGTGTTTTAGGATTTTATTCTTTGCACACAATTCACATCTGTTTATACAGTCTTTAACCATCTTGTTTAGATTTTTCCATATGTATCTTTGTTTTATCTTATTTATCGTTCTTTTGACACCTGAGTGTCCGCCGTGTGGTGAGTTGTGGAATTCATTGATTATATTATTCTTCATTTTAATATCTTTTATTTATATGGGAGTTTTATATATTATAATTTTTAATTTTGTTTGCCTATTATTCTCATTTATATTTTGTTCCTTATTTTGCTGCAGCTTGTTAAATAACTTTTTAAATTCGTCGACGTTTATATAATGAAATATGATGTCATCTTTCGCTAACGATAGTGACTCTGTTTTCATTTTGATCATTTTCGAAATCAGTGTCTCCAAGATCAAACCTAAGTCGTGATATGGATTATTGCTGAATTCGATTATCACTCCCTTATTATTTATTATTATATTTGGCAAACTATTATTTCCTTTTTGTAGCGCTTTATTCTTGTTAACCTTAAATTTTAACTTTGGTATCCTCCTTACTTCATTATTGGAAGTGCATTCCCATGCATAAAGGTGATCAGTCTCTATGTTAGTTGGGCTGCTATCCTGGGGTTTCTTCTTGTTAATTTTTTCTATTTTGTTGGACATTGCTCTTGTAGTTACTTTAATACTTGCTGTGGGAATCATTGCTCTTAATATATCAGAATCGATTTTTATTCTTGATAAGGCATCGGCATTCGCATTCATTTTGCCTTGTTTATAATTAATTTCGAAGTCGTAGTCGGCTAGATCTAATCTTATTCTTGTTAATTTGGAAGATGGATTTCTATGCGTAAAGAGACTTACTATAGGTCTATGGTCTGTTATCACGATAAATTTTCTAGCATATAAATAAGGTCTAAAGAAATTTATTGCCCAATGAATGGCTAATAATTCTTTTTCAATAATTGGTTTATTAAGTTCATGCTTTGTTAGCGTTCTGCTAGCATATGAAATTGGTAAATCAGATCGTATGTCACCTTGTGATAATACTGCTCCAAGAGCAAATTGTGAAGCATCTGTTGTTAATATAAATTTTTCGTCAAAATTGGGGTATTGTAATATTAGTGGAATTGTAAATTTTGACTTTAAACATGAAATGCTTTTTGACATTCATCTGTCCAATCGAAAATGGTGTTCTCTTTCGATAGAGAATTTATTGGTCTTGCTATTTCAGCGAAGTTTGGAATGAATCTTCTGTAGTAGTTACAGAATGCAATAAATCTTCTTGCGTCATCCGCATTTTTTGGGGTGGGATAATTCAATACAGTGTCAAATTTTTTAGGGTCTGTTCTAATACCATCTTTTGTTATTAGATGTCCCAAATACGTTACTTCTGTCTGTAGAAATCTACATTTTTCCGGATTTAGTTTTAAATTATATTTTCTTAGTTTGTTAAATGTCGTTATCAGATCTTGATTGTGATATTTTAGACTACATCCAAAGATAATAATATCGTCCACGTATAAGAATGCTTCAGAATCTAGTCCAGATAAAGCTATTGAAAGGATTCTTTGAAAACTATTGGTTGAAATTTTTAAACCAAATGGCAGTCTTTTAAATTGATAGTGGCCTTTGTTGCTTGAAAATGCAGTCAATGGCCTAGAATTCTTATCTAATTCGATTTGATGAAATGAACTTGTAAGATCAAGTGTGGAAAAGTATTTCGCTCTTCCAAGCTTGGCAAGTACATCATCAAGTCTTGTTAAAGGAAATTTATCATCTGAAATTTTTTTATTTAGTTGTCTGAAATCTACAACAAGACGCCATTTTTTATTTCCGTTGTCGGATTTTTTTGGAAC